>OY284492.1:30551740-30680435 GCA_958336395.1 Ctenicera cuprea
TTGTTTTAGGTAACACTTGATAGAAATAAGATACAGTATTGAAATACCATAATGAAAATGTGAAAAATTTACCTACACTGCTATTTAACTTTTTGTCAGTGCAATTACTTGAGTTTTATAAAATTATAAACAATTAAGATGCATCTTTTTCACTTTCTCCCATTTATAAATGTTTAAATTGTTATAATTTTATTGTTACGTTCATGTGAATTTATTTAATCTAACAATACAATTTCCTTCATTCTTGATTATCTTAAATGAGCATAGATACAACGTTGCCTGCTGCTTATTTTGTTTACTAGTTAGTAATAATTACAAGCTTCATCCATGATTCATAATTGTAATAACTTTGTTAATGTGGACTTGACTACTCTAATCTTTTCTTTTACTTCGTATTTATTTCCATGTCATCTTTTATCTGTCGACCTCTAAAGCCACAATTTGTTGTTCTTGGGAACAATCGTGACCCTTCAACTCAATTTTATCGTTTTGACCTTAAGATTTGCAATTTTTTCAAGAAAAAATATTATTTTTGTACCTTATTTACATTTCAAATGCTTTAAACAAGAAAACAATACAATTTTACCCATATACCCATGGTAATAGTGAGACATAATTAAATTTATTTAAAAAATGATAATTGTTTCTAATATTTCATATATTCTAAAACTTCAGGTGTAGTAAATGTTACCTTGTGGTTGAGGTCGAGGACGTCTTCCTCCAGGGAGGCATCCGAGTACATGTCATCGGCAGTGTCGCACGTGCTGCTCCTCCCGGAAGAATTGAAACTGGAGCTGCGGTAAAGTTGGCTGAAATCAGAAAATTGAACTAGATCTTTCACCTTATTTTAGCTGGGTTTTCAGAACTAGATACATAAACTGAATTTTTTATCTTCACAATTATTCTTGAAACTGGGTTTCACTTAAATATTTTTATAGTTACCTAAAGAAAAGTAAAAAAATCAATTAAACGTACAGGCAGAGCCGAACTGTGCCGAAACATGTTAAGCCAGTGTAAAAGGAAATGGGAGTAAAGTGGTGCTAATTAACAGAAATGGCCCATAACCTGCATTATTACAAGAATGTAGTTGGCTGACTTAATTCGGTAATCATGCTTTATTATTTGCCTTAAAAATCCGTAAAATTTAAAACTTCTCTGCGTTTTTTACAGATAGAAGTTAAAACGTGCAAATCAACAAAATAACTTACCTTGCTAATGCGTTCGATCCAAGTTGCCTTTTGCCGGAACTGCAATAAAAACATACCGACTGTGTTAGAAATCACGGTTTTGAAAGATCACCGGTTATTAATGGAATGAGAATGGAACCAGCATCAGCCTAAACATAAAGGTGCGACCGCGCGTCATGACACATCTTAGCACTTTTCCTGCAACTTTACTTTGCACGCCCACACTCAAATTCGATGACGCAAATAGTTACATCAAAACAGAAAGAGTAATTTTGAAATGGTGCTTTTCAGATTTCATGGCAATATGCCCAAATGTTTATTCAGTACATGTACGACATGCATGCTACACATGAGAAAAATAAGACAGAATAACAGTGCTGGAAAATTAATAAGGTAATATTTTGTACAATTTTTATCACATAATGCTAATATTCTGGCTAAATTTAGCACATTTTCCATCTGAAGCATGCTGATGAAAATTTATTAAATTCATTGTTTTGGGTAACACGTGATTAGTCAGTGTAGCACCATATAATAGTCATTTCTGGCCCAACCTTGTTAATCATAGTTTGACTACATTATGTCGTCGCATTTTTTGTTGTAATTACTTTCTATACAAGGCGTGGGATTCCAATTTTGTATTTTGGAAAAAATGCAATTACAATCTCTCAATACAGGGTGTTGCAAAATTACACCGTCCTAAATTGCTTCCATAGGGAGCTGCAGCCCCCTGAAGGGGGTGACTAAAAGTTAGTTTTTAATTAATATATTAAATACTCCTTGACATAAAGTAATACAATTTGGAATACAGTTAAGTAATTGTATTATATCCTACACATCCAAGTAAAATTATTTAAACCAGGGAGTCTCAACCGGCGGTACTGTTTTCTAAATAACTTTCTCCTGTAGTCTCTTTGAACTTGTTTGCTAAAAAATTTCCACTAACAAATACACCAAAGGAATTAAAAAAGCATGCGTCCGAAAAAAAACGGTTCCTTACAGAGTTACAGCCTCCGGAAGTAGACACAATCGCAACAGTTCAGATTGTTCCCACTTACGGAGATTGTAATTGTGTAAAGAAGTGTTTCCGGACTCATGCTTATCTAAACTTTTCATATTGTATTGTTGTGTACAACTTACTGTCATTTCTGGTAATTACCTAAAAAACCGCTGGGTTTTGCGAATTTCATGCCAAAAAAAAATTTATATTTAGAAGTATTTTTATTCATACTATAAAAATTGTGCCTACCTTAAATTTTACTAACTAAACCAGAGGATTCCCCGGCTGAAATTTACGCGGCGGGGAGAGTTTGTAGTTTCGCCACTGATCGGGCGGACTTATCTAAACTATTATGTAAAGATATGCTGAAGTTAATTGCGTCCACTGTTTAGAGAAGCAAAAAGAAGTGAAAACTTATTTAATCTTACCATTAGTTTAAAAAATGTAACAATCAGTGTATACATAACTTTTGCTAATCGAGCAACGCGTTTCTTTGTCGATCAACAGCACGCCCGCCAGTAGAATTTAATTTGTTAATTTGCAATAGTTATAGAACGATGTAATCAGTAAAATGGAAAGGTTTTAAAAGGCGAAACTACTTTTTGTTGTCAGTTTCTATTCAGCACGTTAAAAAAACTTTTTTTCTAAAGCAAAATTGATGATTGAAATATGTACTACATAAATCATGTAGGCTCTATAGCCTCTATACTATCTAAAATGTTTATACTTTTGATATTCGGAAACATTGTATTTTTAGAATTTTAAATACTAATAAAACAAAATTTTTAAACCAAAATTTTTTTAACTACGATATAGAAAAAAATAATAATCATTCCAATATCGGTTTTAAATCTGATCAATTTTAATACCATTTATATAACATACCAAAAGTACGTACTACATAAAATGTATACCACTCTTCTCACTTCGTTTAACTAGAAACACAAACTTTTTACATAGTTGCACAATCACAACCAGGAAACCAGAACCGCGAAAAGTAAAGGCTTTCAAAAATTTTATTATACTTTAATTATTTTCCTTAAGTTAGTTTTTGCACATCTATCAATTTTTGTAAAATTTAGGTTACATGAACACGAACACACGTCCCTGTCATAACTTAGCCCAGTACTTAATGAAACCGTTTGTGTCCATGTTCACACAAGCACTGTTGGTTCGTTATTTTCTGACACGGTCACTGCATACGTCGTCCTTTTAAAAAATGTATCAATTAATGTACAAATTTACTTTAATTACAGTATTCCTATACTACTTCAAGTTTTCAGAATTTTTGCCTCATGATTCTCATTGCGAATTGCTAAATTGTGAATAGCAAAACGTACGACCGCGGCGTTTGTGAAGTAATGAAAGCAACTGAACGATTTACCTGAAACAAAAAGTCAGCTTTGTGTGGGCATTATACCATTTGTCCATCAGACGCGGTAATTACAATATCAATACAGACACGTACGAAATGTCCTTGTTCACTATTTTTCTGAAGTACAGAGCGTATCGAAATTATGGGTAGTTGGTTCGACTTTTATATCACTTTTACAGTGAGCTAGAGAGAATGGTAATATCAGTGCGGTAGGATTATTGGTTACCATATCGAATTGTTAGAAAGAAACATTACTTTTATTTAAGTTCTACTTTATACGCTCATAGAAAAAAAATACACATAGGTGTAGTTTTTGGGTTGCAAAAACATGATCACACCGCCAATATTTTTCACAAGACATCAAGCAAATGTATGTTACGTTAATGAGACTCGACTAGAGATTAATAACTTAATTGATATTTTACTTAGTATATGGAAACTTACTTGCAGTGTGCTTTATTTTTAGATATAACAAGATTAAAACCTTTGGTATGTCTAATATGATTCATCACAATTAAATATAATTCAAATAAAATTAATAAATCAATAGATTATTGTACACCAAGTGATCTAAAGAGGTTGTCAAAGTGTTGTACTTTTTTAATGCCAGATTAGATTGATTCAGCCTTTTTCGCCTATATTCAAAATTGCACCATTACAGAGCTATAATGCGTTTCAGGTATCAGAATTAATTACTTCCTGTTTTATTTACCAAACAATTTGAAGAAGATTGTTCCAATTTGGTGAGCTATTTTGAAGGCTTAACGGGTAGGTTGAAGAACATCGATCAATGGAAATAAAGTGATTTTGAGGTAGTTGGACATTAACGGTTGCATATTTTATCATTCTCAGGCTAAGAGAACATTCATTTATACGTATAATGTATAATACAGTAATAAAAAAAATTAATAACAATTTTTAGACTCCTTTAATTTCTTGTTACGACTTTATAAGTCACTGTTATTCTCGGAAAACGAAAATATTATAAACAATGTCGAACAACGTTTTGACAGCAGTTCTGAATTTTTCCATTTACCGTATTATTACGTATAAACAATTTTGATCTAACCAACAAAAAGATTCAACTCCTTAACCACCATGAAAACCACCGTAGAATCAAATTTATCTCGTCGGTTGATTTTAATTGCAATGAACGTAACTTTAGCTTTTCATTTCGTATCAAATCGCATTATAGCGTTGAATAAATAATACGGAAATGACTGAATTTTGAAGCATTATATCTTTGTAATAATGCACTTTTAGATATAATTAGATTACGTTAATATGACCTTATTCAGTTCCTAACACTAACTGCAACACCTCATGTTATGATCGACAAGAAGTCGCAGTACATTTGTTTTTGTAAATAAGAAATACATCAAGATATAATATTATCTAAAAATGATATATTTATTCGGCTGAACACCAATTAATAAATCATTTAAAATACAATTATATTGTTAAATCGATATTTGAGTCGTGTATCATTGAATAATTCAATCATATACACTAGTTAATTGAAAAATAATAGGGGTAACTTACTCAAACTTCCTGCATATAATCTTGTGTTTGTTTTGTTTAAGAAACTTTTATTCGCTGTTAGATCGATAGAATAAAATGTTCAAGCAAAACAAATATTCGTTGCTATACAACATTCGTAATTTAATAACTCGATTATTTTTCAATTCACCTGTTAATAAAAAGATGATTAAATTTATAATTTGTTACAATTGCCCCAAACTTGTCCTAATCCAGAAAAATGAAATACAAACCCCACAAAATTTTGGAAACTCTTCAATAGTATCTTTAGCTAAAGAAGCAAAAACTAATTAATTCTAAAGCTATACTATTTTGCTGTTATGTGGACCATGAAATTTGTAACCCTTGCTCTGGTAACAGTAATAATTAATATCAAAACCCACACGAAAAGTATCTACTACTGTACCCGAACTGTTAATTAATAAATAACAAATCGCGTGCTATGTGCGCGCGCGCACTCACACACACACACACAACCTTACGGTCAAAGAATTCTAAATTACGTGTGAACAGTCTGTAATTATTGCTTTTGTGTATAAGTAGGACAACAATCATACAATACGAACAATGAGCCATGAAAAGCGTGAAAAGCAGAATGCGTAACAATTTGGCAATGTGTGAAAACGTATACAAAATAAATTTTTTACTTACTGCCTGAAAGATCCCCATCGCCTATTTGGTAAATTTTCCTGGTGGCTGAAATAAAATAACATTTTAATAATTTAAAACAAGTAACTTTACTGGATAAGCAGCATTCACAAAAAAAAGAGCTTTAAAGAAATGTTACATATTATGAAATATATATTTCCTGGATTATTAATATTAGCAGTTACGCAGTTTTTCCGGAAAAATAAATTAATTTAGGATTTAGGTTAATGATAAAGGAATTCTCATTAGTTGCGTGACTGCTATGTGCTGTTTAAACTGACGATTTCAAGCCTAATGCTCGTTCTGTAGTTAGTCGGAAATTCCTGAAATATCATTAATTATAAATCACAATCCCGAAACCCCCCGTGTGGCAATACTAAAGCGACGGACAAGTTCATTCATTAAATAAAAAAAGTTAATGTTTAAAATTAAAATATTATGCTTTCGAGCTTAAATGATGCGCTTTTACATTGCCCCGAGAAAAGATATTTAATGACAAAATGTGTTGGTATTAAAAAAAATCACATGAAATTTAACAAATTATAAATAATAATTATGAAAGTTTATTTAGGAATGAAACAACCGACACCTTTTACCTACAAGTTGCTGCCTAATACTCTCCTGATTTTGTCAATAGCGAACTCCAAAATTCATTATTATAAGGTAACAGGCAACAGTAACTTAGTACGTACAAGGGTACAACAACATTTTAACGATTGAAATAATCGAACGGCAAAGTTATTCTAGTCTATTCAAACGCCGCCGATAGGAAATTTCATTTTACTACTTGCCAAAGTTAGAGTTCATTCACCTAGTTGCAGTCTAAAAGGCCGTAATGAAACATCGCCTCAAAACTTTTCAGCAGTTCGCGTTTCAATTTGGAAACTTTAACTGCTAGGTTGGATGGAAGCATTGACTTTACATAAATTGAATTGACAAAACGCAAAAATTAAATGGGCATTGCTTTTATATTAATCTATAATTGGTGTTGCTCTTATATGAAAAATATAGCTAGAGAGCATATAGTTTTCGCCATCTAAAATTTAATTGGTCAAATGTCGTTGTAGTGCGGTTACTTTTTCATAATCCGATATCAACATCTTTCTATATTTTATGGATTTTAAAGGTTTTTAAGTTACACTTTTAATTACTAAAATAGGAGTTGAAGTAATTAAAAATATACATCGGGCAACCTTCATGCAAGAAGGTTTTGCTTTCCAATACGTACTTTCTCACAGAACTACGGTTTCAATTACTTAACACAATACAGACATTTCCGATTATTTTAAAATGTCTACCAAATATTGAAAAATAATGGAAAGCGTTTTCAAATATACAGAGAGTTTCAGAAAGAATCTGCCAAACTTCAAGGGTGTATTCTTCAAGTAATTTTAAACGAAAAATGCTATATTAGAATAGGTTCGATTCGGAAAAGTTACACCGTTATGTCTGTTTAGAGGAAAGAACAAAGAAACTTCAGAAATAACGGGTTTACCTAAAAAAATAACAAATTTAATATTACTGTAAACGAAACAACTACAACAACTACTTGACTATACACATTTGATCACTGTGCAATAAGGCACTTATCGCATTCTCTAGAATTTGGGATGTATTTCGTATTTCAGCTGCATTAATAAAAATTTGCTGAAGTTGTGTCTCGGTCATTTGTTCTCTCCGCATAGACTATCGCCTGTATCGGCTGTTTGTGTCCCCAAAATTAGTAATCGAGCCGAATTAAGTCGGACGATCGTGCTGGTTAGGCGTGTGGTTCCCGCTCGGCCGATACAACAATTTGCATAGTGACGATTGAGAAAATCCGACACAATACGGGAAAAATAAAAAGGAGCTCTATCCTATTGCAGATGCATTCGTTTGAAAACTTCGACAGCGTTATTTCCCCACTAAAAAACTACGCGCAAGCAGACGCCTTATCACGTTTGACAGATAACAACTTTGTTTAACAAATGATCATCACGCCCACTTAACTTAAAGTTTGATATATAAAATAAGAGATGCAAATTTTTAATGCTACGAAAGATGTTCTTTGGTGAATGATTTTTAAACGGCCATAACTCTGTAACTTTTCGAATCAGATCTATGTTTTTCCTTAAAATTACGTGAGGAAAATAGGTACGTTTGAAATTTGGTGGGTTGCATGAACGATACAAATAGTTTTCAAAGTCGGCCATTTAAATTTTCAATTGGATGTAAAAACATATTGAAGTCGAATTTTAACAATTAAAGCATAATTTTTGTGAATAAAAATTACAGATCACCGTGCATGTGCAAAATTTACAATGTTACACTGCATAGGTATTTAAGTTTTATAAATCTGAAGCTGAGATCAGGCAATTTTCACACTAAATTTCAACTTCAAATTTTAGCTTTAAATTTTTGTTTAAGAAAAATATTATCGGATTAGGTTAAGTAAAACATTATAAACTAAATTCAAAATTGTAAATTGTAAAACCGGGAACATAATCCATCATACATATATCAAAGCTCAAAGGGTATTTTTCTCCGGTTCCTCAAGTGGCTACCGCTTCACCAATTTGGACCTTTTTTTCAATGAAAGGTCTCTATCCTCAGATGGAACATGAAACATTTTTATATTTTTATTCTACGTCGCTTTTTCAATAATAATTATTTTAATTTATATATGAAAGTCTGCTAAACGCGCTTTACTTGAGGCGACATCTACACCAACGCTGCGTCTCCTCATGGAACTAATGCATCACGTGACTTAGCATTTAGCCGGCTCAGTCAACGCTCAGTCTGTCAGTGCATTGTGCGCTGGGGTAACACTAGTAATAATTTAATTTAGGTAACAAAGTCACAACAGTTTGTTAAATATTTAAGTTTAAAACTGAGTCGTACAATTAAAATTGTGTAACAAAGCAGATAACAGTATCATGAAAAACCGCTGAATTTGGTTGGTTGGCCTTCAATTTCGTTAAAAAAATAATGTAATATGTTTGTTTTGTACAATACTGAATTATAGTAAAAACTAGCGGCAGCCCTAGCACTTTTTAATTTAGTCGACACAGACACTGTAATTACAACTTTCACACGCACATAATAATTACGCTACTAATTGCATAGCCAGATAAACAGTCAAATAATTATTAACGCACTAAATTCTAAATCTTTCGCATCTAACGTTTAAGTTAGTTAAATTTTTTAAATTCTTACCTGGCATGGGATATTAATTTAATTTATGAATTAATTCAAAATATATGTATAACGTTTGTTCTTCATAGAATAGGTGTACTCACCTAGGTGATGACCTTCTTAAACTTGTTCGCAACCATGTATGACGTTTGATACCGTTATTCAGTGGACTTCCTATCGCTGGACCATCTCTGAAAAATTGCAACACTGTTTATTGTTTTGCATTAATATTATTATGCGAAATCGCATCTTCAAGGCAAGGTCGGAAACCGTTCCGGAATCCTCTCGCTGTTTAAATGGCAGTCGTGGCCATGAAACACTAATTCTATGAGATTCTATTTTAAATATTATAAATACTAAAAACTGTTTGAGCGGTGGAATCGTTAAATGTCATTTTACTGTTGTATTTTGTAAAGGTGAACAAGCAGCTCCTTTGATTTATTTTTGATTAAATTTCAAAATCGTGATGTGCCACATACCAAGCTTTCACATTCACTGAATTTGGTGCATTTATTAATATGATAAGTTAACCATGTACTGATATGACTTGCAGCCACTGGGAAACTGCGGAAAACCTATATACATAATACTTGTTTTTTGGATTCAAGTACTATCGGGGTTAGCCGAAAATTTTTACACAAAAATCACCCCCAACAGCGTTCGAACTTATTATTTTTGAATAGTTAGCTTAAGAAGTTAAAAAGTTGTATCTACCTAGGCAAAACCTAAATTTCGGTAGCCATGACGTTTACTACTTTTCCAATTTGTGAATTTTGTTTTAAATTCTCTTCTCTTCAGAATATTAATTAACATTCGATAACGGCAGCAACATTTAAATCTTGTATAAACGAGTTAAAGAACCTGTCTGAGGTATCACGGTTTTGCGTTTTGTAGGTGAAAGTGAAACAGAGAAAATGGTATTCGTACTAATTAGCGTGAGTCATAATGTACCATATCGTGAAGCATTGTATAACTGTTTTTTTCCATTTCCTGCAATAATAATCTTGGTGTTTTCACTCAACTATTTTGTGTTTGTTTTATGCCTCGACCTTAGATTGCCCACCTTAAATAAATTTGAGTGAATTCCTCGGGGTTTGCAGTCGCATGTAATTTATATGCCGAAATTGCGTGCGAGGACTAACATCAACAAACCTGCAATTTATTTTATCTAGGTGGACTAAGTGTCTAAACATGAAGTCTGAATCGATCAAGTTATATTATAGTCAAGAAAATGAGAATTGGAATATTTATTAAATGGTACCTGTGGGCATTGACCTGAAGATCGATATTATTACAGCCAAATTGATACTACGTGAATGCAAAGTTTAGCGAAATGAATAATTTATGGAATTATGATATCAAAAATTTGTGCTGCCACGATTTTATCATAAATTAATAGTGTGTTATTTTTTGTTTAATGCCTTTGTCATTTTCTTTCTTCCAAATTTCAGGTTTAGAATTTGAATAGAAAGGCCAAAAACTATAGGTAAAATAAATTGAATTAATGTGGCAATTTCACCTTTACCTAGAAACCTTAGGTAAGCGTTGGTTATAAAATTCCAAATTAAATTAGAAAATCTCAAATGAAAGCTTAAATGTCAAAATTAGGGTAATTTAGTATTTTACAAGAAACCAAAGTTTAGTGGTAAAAATTGTTTTCCAGAAAATTATAAATTTAATTTTTTCGCAACTCTTAATTAACGTAATGTATACAGGGTGAGTCAGAATTATGGTGCAAAATTTATATAGCGCGTGCTAGGCACCAAAATAAGTAAAAATGTTCGCTTAAACATGAATCCCAAAACTAAAATTTCGAAACTCTATACCTGAGAACTACCTCTTTAAAGAAATATTTTGCTTTACAACTTTCGAAGTTTTTTAGGAAATCCCTGGCGAAACGTTTCAGGACTAATACTTATAATAAATTTTTTCATTGTTTTAATTAGTAGACGTAACCCAAAAAATTTTGAAAGTAATTAAGCGTTGTAAGAAAACGCTTAAACCTTCATGGCAACCCTATCTTACAAAAACATTGAATTGTCTCGAAAATGTTAAGACTTTCAACAAGAGTACTTTTTTGTGTATTTTAGTACCTATGGATAATAGGATTTTGCACACAAAACTTAATTAATTGTAAAGATCTAAATTATCGCGAACAAAATATTACGTGACCCCGTCCCCCTCGTATAAAACACCTCTGGGGTAGTTATATATTTTCAGGAATTGTTCGCTATAGGTAATAGCAGTAACGAGGGACTATATGTTTAAATTTTAGTGGCAGAAATAAAATATATTTATTATTTTTGTGTACAAAACAAATTTAGATTGAGATCAATTAATTTTGTTCTAAAAAGAATAAATTTCTCGAAAAAATACTCGAAATAAACAAAAATTTCAAGTTAGTATATTAGAATTAATAAAATATAATTTATTAAACCTACAGAATGAAGAGACATGCGGAAAAAAAGCATAAAATAAAGCAGTTTATAATTTGTAATAAAAACACTAGTGTAATTTAGTGGTGTTTATAAAAAATGGTAATTATCGTGTAAGTAAAATATCATTACAGCGATATCATATTTGCAGTCCTAAACAGCATCTACTCAATTTTTTCAGTAATAACCCTGAGTAGGTATATGAAGGTATTTCAACAGAATTAGTTTTATTTCAAAACTTTAATAATTTAATTAACAAATGGCATATTTGTTTGCCTAAGGCACATGAGCGTAGACATCATAAGTCTATTGAATTGCAAACACCTTCCATTAAAAAGATTTAAGTTACGAGTTACACTGGAGGCTTTAACTTTAATGAATCGTGAAATTGGCAAACCTGAAAGCTAATGGTGCCTACAAAAGCACGTAAATATTCGACCATGATTAAAATAACAGAATGGAAATAATTACTCGACGTCATTTCATACCTAAAGAGAAGAAATTATGAATTTAAATGGCATTTCGGTATCTAAAATGTAAGACTAAGCACCAAATAATCGGCAACCAAAAATTTGAAAAGGGAGAGCAATCACCCCTAACTATTAAAACATGTAACAATTAAAATTGCAGTTTTATGCTACTAAAACTCACCAACAATTTATTCAGCTTAAACAACAATGTTTTAAGTGCCTTGTTTATTAAATTTTCAAAAATTCATAGTCGTCACAGAAAAAGTGGCGAATTGAGACACCAAGTAAAATGTAGCCAATCGCTAGCTCTTATGAGACTACAAAATGAAAAAAAAAGTGGGGCCAGTTTTTAAGCAATATGTTTTATTATTATATGTCCAAATTTTTGAAAGTTTTTTCGCTTCACACTTTTCATCGTTTTAATATGTTCGTACATAATTGTTTGACCACCGATTGAGCGTTCTGACGTTTTCCATAAAATTTAATTTGTTATTTGCACCTTTGCAAATGCAAAGCTTTGCCACGAAACTCGGCCGTTTGTCAGAAGCTTGTGGTTGCAGTAATTTTGATTTGATTTAATGCAGAAAAAATAGCACAACATTGTAACTTAATTGAAGAACTGATATTTACACTGCTGCACAATCTTACATTAATGTTTTATGTATTTCAGTAGTGACACTACATGGGGACCTGCCTGGGGGGTCCTGGGCTTTCCCAGAATTTCACTATGCCCCCCAAGACACTTTTTAAGTTTGATGGTGCCTTCAAATATTTAACATGTTTAAAAAAATACAATAATTTCAGTTTATCAAAACTTTTTAAATTTTTGCTTGGAGTTGATGAACTACAATCTACACCAGATAATGATTTCTAAGACCTTTAATAAGAAATAGTGTTCAAAACGAACACATCAAGAATAAAACAAACAAACGACGAAGTAAACTGCCACAGAATGAATATGCAGCAGTATATTACTGAAATTCCAAATTTGGATCATAAAATTAAATCTATTAATAATGAATCAAAAATTCCTTTTTACTTTCCTATACTTTCAGTATAGGGAAGTATTGATTTCATGCAAATTTTCAAAATCGAGATTTTGACGGAAATACATGTTTTGGGCTTCCAGGATCCTAAAAAAGTGGTTTTTAAAAAATGTCTGTCTGTGGGTGTGTGTGTCTGTGGGTGGGTAACGCTCATATCTCCGGAACGGCTGGACCGATTTCGATGTGCTTTGGAATGAGGAGGTATATCAAAAATTCATCGACAAAATAAGCTTTTAAAAAGAATCCGAAACCGGAAGCGGAAGTTAGACATGTTTTTTTGGTAGCATTTTTTTCAGAAACGGAATTTTGAAAATTTTACTAGTGGAGATTAAAGAAGGCCTTAGGACAAATCAAACGATTTTTTACCGAACTCTCTAGCTTCAACATGGCGGCCGCTACGAATTTTTGAAAATTTCGACTTTAACGCCCATTTACTCAAAAACCAGTTATCTGATTGGAATCAACTATATCTTGTTTGGTAGCCCTTCAAGGGTACTATACCATGAAATATCATTAATTTTGAAAATATAAAAACGATCGCAATGACATCACTCCAAAATTTTGGAATTTTTCAAAAAAAAATTTCTCAAAAACTGCCCACACGTTTTTGTTTAAACTTTTTAAGCTGATAGAGCTAAGAATCTTCTACAATTTATTTTTTTGCGCATTGCTATAATTTCACTGTGACGCCCTCTGTGATTTTTTGAAAATTGAAAATTGGTACCCTTTTATTTATTTAACGGGAGACAATAAAATATTTCTGTTAAAGCAAAATAGCTCATCATTGATAGCAAAATCCGAATATCATAATATTTTTTCGATAATTTAATATTTAGGGGGGCTACTGTTCCCCCTCCCCCCCAAAATTTTCGCTACAAAATTAAAAAATTGATTTCTTCTTTTGTTTGCTCTAGGAGAATCTATTTACAAAAAATCAAAAAATCGAATTTTTTGCCCCTTAATAATCTTTTTGTCCTTAAAAGAATTTCACATACTTTCTACAGCAGTTGTATTCTTGTACTAGTCGTTTAATGTTCAGTGTAGGCTAACTTTTTTATTTTAATAGATAGTCTCGCAAACCCAAGAGCAAAGTTGTAGGGCAAATTCTTCTCGATTGTATTTAAGAAAAAGACTTGAGTTTCCAATTTTAATATGGCGGCCACGGTAAAAAATAACTTTTTTTTAAATGGAAACGTGGCATTTTGGCTTTAAAATCAGAAAGGTTTTGAAATTCTAAATACAAATTAATAAGAGTAATTTCTTGCTAAAAATAATACTTCTCGAGTTATTAATACATTTTCAAATATCAATTTCCGCCCTTCCGTTGATTCACTCCGAATATTTTACCCAACCTTATGCTTGCAGAGCGCAGCGGTCGGTCTTTCTTCAACCGCTTCAAGATGTTACAACTTATAAGAACTATTTAATTTAACTAGTCGTGTCCTAGACAGGTGCATATCGAAAGTGTTGGAAAATATAAAACAATGTTATTTTATAAGTATAGGAAAGTCCAGGCGAAGTGTTTCGCTCATTTTTTTATACTGTACTAGAATCAATGAACTAAAAAAAAGATTTTCAAATAATAATGTTATTTTAAAAGCTATTCAATCCCTAAATCCTTCCAATAATGAGTTTTTAAATTCAGACGAGTTGTCGAAATTTGTCCAATTTTATTCTGTGAACGCAAGTTCTTTAAATTCAGAAATTTTATTAATGGGGAGATTGTGCAAAAAAGCCGAAGACAAAAACGAAAAAATTGATTCAAGGCTAAAATTTCTTAATTTAGTAGATCAATATCATGATGCGTTTGAAACGATGTACAACTTATTAAAAATGACATTACCTGTTTTAACTGCCTCATGCAAAAGGTCTAAAGAGAATCAAAACCTATCTTAGAACTAGAATGACTAATGAGAGGCTCTGCAACCTCTCCATTTTATCTGTTTACAGAAATTGCCAAAAAAGTAAATGAGTTTGCCTCAACTCATAAGCATAAACGCATAGTTCTAGTGCCTATTTGTTGTAGTACATAAACTTGTCGTTTTATAAGTTGATCTTAATTTTATTTACAGATACGAGAAGGTATTTTAAATTGTTCAATAAAAACATTTTTTACTAAAAGTTCTATTTTTGAATAAAATAGTTATAAAACTGATAATACATCTGTTTTTGAAGTGTCCTCCTAACTTCAACTTGCCCCCCCCCCCTAAACACAATTTTCTAGTGACGCCACCGATGTATGTGAAGTATGAACAGCATGGACTGTCGTAAACTCGTACACACACGTGTCGACGCTATTGACGGTAGGTCAAGAAGGGCAGCTAAGTGTGAGCCAAAAAAGAAACGGATAGCCGGATAGACCAACAACCATTCCTACTTTTTATTGGTGCATTTCTATTGCGCACGCATTCAATTGGCACTTTTTTAGCGACAACCGCCAAGTTCGTAGTGGCACAGATGGATATGCGGGTGTGTTCGGGTGTACTGCTTTCTTACTGCATAAGTAACATGTGAGCAAACGAATGTGACATCAAAATTGGCTTTGAAAATTGAAACATATGTCTGTGATTAATTCAATGTGAACAAAGGAAAGCGAAATCAAGCTTGGAAACATTGTCATGTGCATTATTACTTCTAGAAGTGTCAAAGTCATGTCAAAGTTGAAGTTCTAACAGACATACGTTTCAATTTTCAAAGCCAAACTCGATGTCACTTTCGGTTGCTCACATGTTGGTTTTGGCGTCGAATCTCGGTTGGGACAAAAAATTTTTTTTATTTTAGTTTTTTTTAAACACTGTTGTTGCGTTTTGCTGTTTACGCGAGGTTATTTGTTAAGAGCAGTTATATTTTTAAAGAAAAAATACGAAGACAAATTTGCATTCACTCACTAATTGACGGTATACTAACACGCAAGTCTGACCTTGATGAGGTAGGATCGATTGGGGGGCAAGGGGCTAGATGCTAGTAGCCAAAAAGTGTGGACGTGTATATTTGACAAAAACGCCAAAATTCGAAATGTGCAGAAGTTACAACAATAATAACATTATGCACTCCACCCCTAGGGCAAATATAAAATCCAACTGACAACTCACTTTTGATCATTTTGAAGCTAGAAAAAAGGTTTCGATTTTTCTTTGTCTGGGAAAACGAAAATTGTTCCTATATTTTGTATCATACATGTTCTTATAATAAGTAGCGTTGTTCTGAAGGTTTATCTTATGGTTTTTTGACAATATTTTAGTATTTTTTCAGGATTTATTATATTTGTTCGGCAATTTTGCTTTAGTTCATAAATGCTTTCTCGACGTTTTAATGTTACTGTAGTTTTTTAGGTCTGTATCGCTTATTTTTTACTTTCCTATACTTTCACTGTACCTTCAGTATACGTGAACTGAAATTTGAAAATTTTCGAATTACAGATTTTGACCGAAATACATGTTTTAAACCCAAAACAGTGATTTTAAAAAAACGCCCGCTCTACTGCTGCTTAGATGCGCTTCCAACTTCGCACCAAAAATCACTATAAATACTTTATTTAAAGAAGTATAAAAAATATGCATGAAAAACCATTGAATTTATTCTTAATTTTTACTATGGTTTAAAATTATTTTTTATCCTAACAGACTGCTTCAAATAGTGAATTGTTTAAAGTTTATAACGATTGTCATTTTGCGTTTTTGAGTAAACAATTATCAATTTCAAATTTTTCAAAGACTCCTGGAGCGCGTCAGAGTAAAATTTTGGAGATTAGTAAAAATAAATTTGTAGTTCACTGCAAGTTCTATCGGCATACAAAGTTCAAAAAAGTTATGTGGCCAGGTTTTGAGGAATATTTTTTAGAAAATTTCCAAATTTTTTTACAATTTCAGTTTTCCAAAAATATTTTTACATCACATTATTATTATAAGAGCTATTAAATAATATAACAATTTATATTAATTAAATATTTTGTTTTTGAGTAGTCAAAATTTTCAAAATTTCTCAGCGTCCTTAGTTTTGAAGATACAGCATTTGGAAACAGAACCATTTCATTTGATTTTACATTCAGTACAACGCTATGTTTTCAAAGTTTCATAAAAGTGTTTATAATAAATCTATTCCAAAAAAATTTTGGTTTCTGGTTGTAATTGTTGTTTAGATTATTCCATAAAAAGATAACTAGGCGGTACTGAAGATACATTAGAAAATGCAAACTTTCGAAAAATGAGCAACTTGAATTAAAAACGCTTATTTTAATGTAAACCTTTTTCAATCATTCATTAAAAATACATAAATTGTTTAATTTAAATAATATGACCATCGTGATGTAACTCAATTGATTTAAATCGTGCCAAACCGGCTTATTACTAAAAAACAAGTTGACAGATCGGAATTAAATTTGGTATTATAATAGCCCTAGAGAAACACAATGTTAGAGATTTTTGTAGAAATAAAAACTGCAAAGCGAAAAATGTTTTAGAAATTTTTCAAAAAAGATTGATCAAACACTGGCAACACGATTTCCTTTAAATTTTCTAAGCTCATTATAGAAATAGGCATACTACAATTTGGGTCTAGTCCGCTAATTTCTCTGTGACGCCTTATCAAAAAAACCATTCTCATTTATTTAATAATAGTTTTGTTTAAGTTAGATAGTAGAATAAGATTCACAACTTAATTTTTAGGTGCAGCAATATTTAGGGAGGTTAATTGTTGACCTCCTCCCCAATTTTTGATGGACGAAAATTTCCTTCCGTTATAATCTTTAATCGCCAGAAAACTTTTTCTAAATAATAAAAGTCGATTTCCTTAATTCATTTCCGCTATGACAGATTCTGTTTTAAAGAATTGAATTCATATTTTCTTGTGGTTTGATACACCTAAATGACTTTTCTCTTTTTTGTAGTTTATATTTTCTGCAGCATGTTTTTGACTTTACCGTTTTTCGTTTACTAGAACTTTTTTTTGCGAATTTCGTCAAATGTAAGAAGAAATTGAGGATTGTATAAGCAAGCAATAGTATTTGAACGCTCATTGTGTACAGCAGGTTGGAAGTTTCAGATTTTTACATTAATTACTTTCTAGTACATTTACGTTAAAATAAATGGTTAATTTGGAAGTTGCGTAATTATCTACAATAATGGCAAATTCCATCTCGAACAACTGCTATTACGCAAGAACTCAATAAAAATCTTTACAGTATCAAAATAGGAATTTTCCGGCTCTCATCTTTACAGAGTCGTGAAAACTTAAGAAATTACAAATAAGGACTTACCCTGGAGTTCTGTCGCTGACTATCCCGGAATCCAAGTCGATATCGGCACCCTCTCCGTAGCACTCGTAACTTTCTCCGTCTGATAGTGAGGAACACTGGCTTTTGCTAGCGTCTGTAGGCCGTGGACTTTCCGGAGGACTTAGGACAAAGCGGGGTTCCGGGCCTGCGCTACCGTTTCCGGGTGTTGGATCTTCCGTTGCTGCCGTTATGGGCGACATCATACTCTCTGGAAATACCCAAACCATAAACTTATTTCATTACGTCTTACAATTTACTATGGTATATAAAAACTTATTGTGCATAAATAACTTAAAATTAGAATTAATTCTTATACATATTTATCCAGAACGTTTAAAGTAATACTAATAGTTTTCGTCAAAATCGTGTTGCTGTCGGTGAGCGTTACACTTAATAATAATTATTCTACTTGCTCCTTTCTCTTTATGCATGTTAAAGAAGTTAATAGTCATTCTTCATTCTCAAGTGCTGTTTAGAAACTGTAGAAATGCAACTATGCAACGCTAAAATGAAAGGTTGAAATGATTAACGTTAGGGTAACCTTGTTACTCTGCAAAAAAATTTATTTATTACAAATGTAAAATTTTATTGTTGCTTTTACCTGCGTGAATTATTGCGACTTAAATTACAAAAGAAACTGAACCACTTTTCAGATTATGTTTTCTTTAAATACATCTACTTTTTACTGCGTAACAACGATTTGTACCCTAAGTTAAAAAACATTTTTTCTGAAAGTGGAATTATATGGGAAATTTATTTATTACCTTCTTTATATTTAACGTAGTTCCATATTGTCAATCACACAATTATTACAACCTTAACAGTAACGAATTTTACTTAATATTTTTAGAATCAAAACTGTTAATTTACGGTTACAAAACTTTCACTTTAATTCAGATCAGCGATTAAACATATTTCTCTTTAGCTCAAAAAAAGTGATCATTATACATATTTAGAAACTAGCAATATTAGTAGACTAATCGTTTGATTAGTTGACGGAACCGGAAATAGGTTTAATTATCTTTTCTTGGTCGCTGTTAAGGATTTTTATATTCACAAAAAATGTTCCAAAGTTGATGTAGAAACATTATTCTAATTATATTTTTAACAGATAATTAAAACAAGTTGCACAAATAAATAACCAAAATAATAAACAGTTGTAATAACAGTCGATATCATATGCGTATGATTAAGAAAATTAACGGGCAAAATGTTTTTCGAAAATATATAATTCATATTATGAGATATCAAGCATTAACCTTAACATTGAACTTTGATTCAAATCTGGTGGGCGGCGACTTAAGTTCCTAAGTTTAGGGATAAAACTTTTATATCAGCAACCTTTCACTTTCACTGTGTTATACATTACAGTTTTAAGAAAAAATCCTTCAAAGGGCGTAGCGATTTAATTTGACATTGTATACCGTTCTTAAATTTTTTTTGTACAGTTGTTTTTGACAGGTGATATCAGAGACGTTTTTTTAATGGCAACATAGGGCGTGTTGGGTATCGTTAAAAAGAGTTTATTTTCTCATTTTATCTATCTAAAAATTTTACAGGGTTGTATTAGAAAATTATTAAAAACAAATTATTTAAAGTTATTGCATTTTAAAAGTTGACATTAAATTAAATGTTCACCATTGACAATTTGGCAGTGTCCTAAACGTTGCAAAAATACTCTGCTTCTATTTGCGCCACCTCTTGCTGGATTCCGTTTTTTAGATCTTCTCCATTGTTTGGCCTTCTAGTGTAGACTTTGTTCTTCAGGTATCCTTATAGAAAGAAGTCTAAAGGTGTCAAATCGGGAAATCGAGCTGGTCAGTCGAGGAGGAGCAATTGACTGGCCTCAAATATGAGATTAGCGTTCAAATATTTCGGGGTTTAAATTGCTAAATTTAGAAAAGAACATTTTACATTAAATATTAATAAAATTTTCTTCTGTAATACTGGATATACATACATAAGCGATAAAAAAACAATAATGAAATAGGCACAATAAAAACTTGAAATTAGGGCGAAGAAGAAAAGGTAGTGAAACATTGACAGAATTTATTTTTAATTTTGATTAGCACTCTTGCTGTTGAAGTTCTCTATCAACATTTCTTTACAAAGCGGTGAATAGCGGCGCCGTGGCTTAGTTGGTTAAAGCGCCTGTCTAGTAAACAGGAGATCGGGGGTTCGAATCCCCCCGGGGCCTAGGGTTCGCACCAATTGTGAGGACTAAACTTTTTACATAACAAAGCAAAGCTAACTTAACATTTATTAATCAGGTTTCCTATAAAAATAATTTTTCATGCAAGGCGGCAGAAAAGTTATTAAATAGAAGGAGTTAAATGCATAAGAAACATTCCCCGAATAATATGTATAAAGAAAAAAGCATTTTCAAAAACCCAGAATTTTTTTCAGTTTTTTTTTATTCTCCTATCTATCTCTTCAACAGGTATTGTAGATAACTGGGTAGCAAATCATGCAATGTTTTATGTTCTAAATTTTCAATTAACTCGTTTTGAACTGGCCCATCTTCTAGAATTTTCTTACCAACAGCGGCGCCGTGGCTTAGTTGGTTAAAGCGCCTGTCTAGTAAACAGGAGATCGGGGGTTCGAATCCCCCCGGGGCCTTAGGTTCGCATCAAATGTGAGGACTAAATTTTTACAGAAAGAAACAAAGTTTACTCAACATTTATTCATCAGATTTTTACAAAAAATGATTTTTCATCTACGATGTGAGGAAAATTATATAAATAGAACCAATCAACCATTAATGTTATGCCAAGTATAAAAAATAACATTGCTTCTATTCAACAAGTCTTGCTGATAATCAAGCAATATGTACGTTTTAAATTTAACGTTAACCTGTTTTGAACTCGCCATCTTCAAGATTTCTCGTACCAATAACGGCGCCGTGGCTTGGTTGGTAAGCGGCTGTCTAGAAAACAGGAGATCGGGTGTTCGAGTCCCTCCGGCGCCTAAGGTTCGCATCAATTGTGAAAATATACTTTTGTAGAAGGAAACAAAGTTTACTAAACATTTAATAATCGGATTCATATTATAAACATATTATTTTCCATCCAAGGGGTCAAAAACTATACGAATGGAAGGAAGCATTCCTGATTTTTAAAGGGAAAATAAAATTTTTAGCTAGTTTTTTCTATATTTCTATCTATTTCACATGTATGGCAGACAATAAAGCAACATTGTATGCTTTAAAATTAACTTTAACTTGTTTCGAATTCAGTCACCATTAAGTTTTCTCGTAGTACCAACGCAACTGCGCTGTGGCTTATCACCAGTGGCGGTCCGTCCTATTAGGCGGGGTAGGCAGTGCCTAACCAAAACATAAAAAAAATTAAATTGTAACTTTCAATTGAAAAAGTTACTTTTACACGGTTTTTACTTTTTACCGCCATCGTGTAACATTAAAAGTTAGGCACCAAATAAATAGATCGTTGCCTTCAAATACAGTATCGCATACGCGAAGGCCGAGCTTACCGGGCCGAATGATTCCAGCTACGACACAGTCAAGTAATCTGTTATTCTTAATACGTTTGCATGCACATTGATACAAATAATGCAATGATCAGATAGACAGATGCAAAGAAATAGTAGGGATTGCAATACGCCATAATCACGGCAAAGGCACGGTCTGTGTAGTACTATACTTGCGCCGGTCGGCGGCGGTTAGTTGCAGCGTGCAGCTATTGTGTGTTTATTTATTTCATACGTTTGCAAATTTGCAGTAAATGCTGAAATTCTCGTTGTCCAGCTTTTGAAAGAAAAAATTAATGGATACTCTTACGAATAATAAAAAAAAAATAAAAAATCATACGCGATGTACTTCAAAATGACTAGGGCCGTTACAGACAGACAGTAGGAAGAAATCTAGATAGTTTAATACTGAATGGTATAAAAGAATCGACTGGCTAACTGGTAGAGATGTTAAAAATAAACTATTTTGCTGAAATTGCTTACTATTTTCATCTATATCTAACTCCTCAAAAGTATAATCTGAAACAGGATACTCTGTTTTAAAAAATCTTTCAGCTGCAATTAAAGGGCAGTATATTAGGCTAATAATGAGTTTTGGAAAGCTGTCCTATTTTAAGGAATGGGGAGACTTGAAAATTTTAAAAGGAATGATACGTGTGACATTGGGGTTGATTATGTAAACTGTTCATTAAAAATTACCCATAATATTCAGAAGCTTGGAAGCCCTCCATAATCCGAGGGTTTAATTATGTCTAAGTCTAATATACATTACAATTCAATAAATCTATTTCCCCTTCCAGCGTCCTGTCCCATTATTTGCAAAATCAGGACATCGTTCAATAATCCTCCGCAATTATTCGTAAAGATCGGATATGGAAATGAGAATGAGAATGTGGGTGGGATTCTAAAGAGGATGCGATCGACCGGCCGTTGACCGACTTCTTTACGACCCCTGGGAGTGTTCGCTATCCGAATTTCTTATAATAGACCACGCCAATACCACTTTTGCCAAGACATTTTGATGTCACTGTCATGTTTTGTTCTATTTTGGTGAAGTTTATTTATATGCGCCTGGTTTCATAATTTTATTTTGAGATATGGCGGAAGTTTTGTTGAAAAGGCAACAAAAAGAGAAACATTTCTTTATGCGTAATTAAAATTTCTTACCAAGCTAATTTAAAACTTATAAGAAAATTTGCGAAACCGGTTCTACCCACAATTTACGAAAATTATTTTGGTGTATTCTAAAATGTAGCAGCTTCAATAAATTGAAAATACGTTGAAGTGGATTTTGCAAAATAGATGAAGTTTGATTATTTTTAAAAAGGTTCCATACATGTGACAAATTTCATACATAAAATAACAATAATGAAACTCGAAACCCGAAAAATGTATATCAAAACCGATCAAAACCTTATTAAAAGTTAATAAGAAAAAACTAGTTTCTAATAAAAGTAAAAATTGGCTACAAACTTGCTTTTTTAGTTGGTAACAACAGAGCAAAAGCTATTTATAGTAAAACTATTACAAAGAAAATGTAAACGTATAAGAAATTTTGAAAATATATTTTTTCGATTATTCCAAACACGATTTTTAAAACTGGTTGACCTTATAGAATACATTTATAGATTATAAATTATAAAGTTACTAATGCTTTTTTACTGCTGTAGTAAGGTTAGTTGGCACATTTTCGAGTATTTTGGAAGTCCTGTTGATAATATAAAAAAAAATTAAAATTGCTGTCCACCAAACTTTAAAAAAACATTATTATCAATGCATACATAAGTTCATTGAGTTTAGATTGGGCTCTGGAATAGTATTCTTCCGATTGCCACTAAGTCTCTTATGATTTATACAACTTAAAAAGATTTTACCTTCTGCAGTAGTTTAAACATAACAACAATTTAGGTTTTTCATCAACATTGAACTATCTACAGTATGTCTAAACTCTTCTTAAAGAAAAAAATCAGCATATATACGCAATGCAGTTTGTCTTGGTGCGCACCTCTTGTTAAGTTAGAGCAATTTACAAATATCACTACAACCGAAGTAGTATGATATCAGTGGCGTTCCGTGGGTTCAAAATTTGAGTAGGCGATGGCAAAAATTATTTAACAATAAAAATCAAGTAAAAAAATTGTAGCAACTCCAATTTGCCAAGACCCGCTGTTGAATAAATTATTATACAGATTAAATCCCTATTAAATTTCACTTTGTGATTACGCATTTTAATTTGATAACGTAAACGTTCGTCTTAAGCCAAGTTAATGCGTGATTTGTCAAATAATTTTAATTTAACAGTTGCAAATAAATGGTTGACGCATGTTTTTTAATTGCAGCTGAAAGATTTTTTAAAACAGAGTATCTTGTTTCAGACTATACTTTTCAGGAGTTGGATATAGATGAAACTAGTAAGCAATTCTAGCAAAAAAGTTTATTTTTAAAATCGACACCAGTTAGCCAGTCTATTCTTTTATTCCATTCAGTAATAAACGATCTAGATTTCTTCCTACCGTCTGTCTGTAACAGCCCTAGTCATTTTGAAGTACATCGCCCATGATTTGTTATTTCTATATGTTCGTGGTAAGAATATCCATTAAATTTTTTTAAAAGCTGGTCAGCAAAAATTTACATATTTACTGCAAACTTGCAAGCTACGTATGAAATAAATAAACACACGATAGCTGCACGCTGCAACTAACTGCCACTGACCGGCGCAATTAAAGTAAAACTTATATAGGCCGTGCCTTTGCCGTGCTTATTGCGTTCTGAAATCCCTACACTATTTCTTTGCACGTATTCATCTGATTCTTGAATTATTTGTATCAATGTGCGTGCAAATGTATTAAGAATAATAGATTGGATGATTGTGTCGTAGCTGGAATCATTTGGCCCGATAAGCTCGGTCTTCGCGTATGCGAAACTGTATTTAAAGGCAACTGTCTATTTTTTGGCGCCTAAATTTTAATGTTACGCGGTGGTGTTAAAAAGTAAAAACTGTAAAAGTAACTTTTTTTTTATTAAAAGTTAAAATTAGATTTTTTTTAATGTTATGGGTAGGCACTGCCTACCCTGGCTAATAGGACAGACCGCCACTGTGTTATATAGAAAAATATTTGATATTATCAACAGTTTAAATTACTGAAATACGAGAAAAGTTAAAGTTGTCTAAAACCATTGTTATAATATATTTGGTGCATATGCTTTACCGAGCAGAATCGGCAAAACAGTGGCTTGCAAAGCCTATTTGATCCTTTTTTTGAACGCATGTTATAAACCTTTACAATAGACAATAAAATTTATTTTTCGAAAAGTAGTAGACGTCGTGTAGTGATAACCACGGCCGTGCAATTATCAAAATGCATAATCAAAAATCTACTTAAAAAAACATAATCGAACGTATCGATCGATTATTTAATTAATCGATCCATACGTTCGAATACGTCAAACAGTCGATTGATCAAAAATGTATTAATTGATTAGTGATATAATAATTAATTAAATAATCAGGTAATTAATCAAAAAATCGATGAATCAACCACCCAAACGGCGGATTATTCGTTGTTTTAAATAATAAAAGAATTTATTAATTTAACATTAAAGGGGAATTACACTAGTAACGCCCTCTATGATGTGCGGCGAGGAAAAGTTGCAAAGCAATAAACCGGCAAAGTTGTGATCGGAACCTGCTAAGCAGGTATCCGCGATCACAACTTTGCCGTTTTGTTGCTTTGCAACTTTTCCTCTCCGCACATCATAGAGGGCGTTACTAGTATAATTCCCTTTTAATGTTATACTTTCTGGCGTATATCTGCTTGTTTGCTTTTGGTTTCAATTATGGTTAGAATTATGTCCACCTGATGAGTTCAAATAAGAACGAAACATGTAGTGGTCTATTCTAGTCATAATTGAAACCAAATCTCTTCTTTCTTATTTCTTGCCACACGGGCGTTTCTGTGTTTTGTGTTTAGAAGCCGGTGTGATCGAAGATACCTGCTTAGCAGGTTCCGATCACAACTTTGCCGTTTTGTTGCTTTGCAACTGTTCCTCGCCGCACATCATAGAGGGCGTTACTAGTATAATTCCCCTTTAATGTTATACTTTCTGGCATATATCTGCTTGTTTGCTTTTGGTTTCAATTATGGTTAGAATTATGTCCACCTGATGAGTTCAAATAAGAACGAAACATGTAGTGGTCTATTCTAGCCATAATTGAAACCAAATCTCTTCTTTCTTATTTATTAATTTGCCCTTCTTTGTCCCAAACAAAATTACTTATCTTAACAAAATTTAATTTATTATAAAAAACATACTAATTTTCTCAAAAGACACGAGCTATTAGTGAATTCATTTAATTAAATCGACACTTAATAAAACAACGGAAGAATCAAACAATCATCTATTAAGCCAAAACGCGATTAACCAAATAATCGAATAAATAATCAATAGTTTCAGAGACTAATCAACTAACCGATTAATTAATTAATAATAGTCAATTAATTACCTTGTACAGCCTTACTTTCAGGCGCCGATTTTGAGAACGCCAAAAAATAAAAAGCAAGTAACTGCCTGCTATAGTTGCACATTTTAGATAAACAAAAAATTTTCGATACAGAAATCTTAACTTTATTTCAGCATGTGGGGGTGAATAATTTATATTCCTTCTCCCAGTTATAAATTTCTAATTTTGCCACTGTCTAGTTGCAACACACTCTCGTAGTCTACAATAACTTTTGTACTCTTGTCTTCTTCATAATAAATTACTCTAATAAACACTGAAGCAGTAATTGTAAATATCTCTAATTTACCTAAAATTTATTAAATATGCTAAATTTAGCCTGTTTCCTAAAACGCTGATAGGTGCTTAGTATCGTTGAGTTGAGCAAGGGTAGCTCATAAAATACATAACTACTACCGTTGCCGATTTTCGACTGGGCAATTTTGGATGGAATTTTCAATCTTTTCATATTTGAATATTTTATTTCGATTTTAGCGGAACTACTTTGCATTTTGTTTAAGTTTAGAGCATTTCCTCACAGAAAATAAAAATTTCACAAGAATGCCGGGAAAAATTTTATTTAAATAATCAAGAGAGTAATTAATTAAATATGAATAAAATAAAAGTCCTTATTTCTCTCAAGCTTTTTTAATATAATATGTAGGAACCGGTTTCGAATTTTTACAATAAATTCATCTTCGGCCTTGTTTTACTTTAAAAAACTGACTTTTATCATTCCAAATGTTTATTAATTGTTTCTGGCTGTTAATTCATTGTGGTTTTCATTCGATGTTATTTTTCGTAGTTGACTATGGTTATAATTTCTTCAAGAGTAGTGCTGTAAGTTTTACTTATATATACAATTTACTCTTGTTTTAGAAATTATAAGTGTATAGAATAGTAAGATTTATGGATTTATTTCAGTTTTAGGCTGAAGATGAATTTATTGTAAAAATTCGAAACCGGTTCCTACATATTATATTAAAAGAGCTTGAGAGAAATAAGGACTTTTATTTTATTCATATTTTTTTATTTTATTTATTGAAGAAGAATTATAGTATGCCATGAACTGAAACTTTTTATGAAAATATAACAAAACACTCTCTTTCTACTCACTTATAAAGTGTGCGCTGCCTATATTATAATGATACCCATATCGATACAGATTTTCATTATGAAATGACCCAAAATGGCCAATAGCAGCAAAGCATTGTTTTTGGTAACCATGGTTACACGAGTTGTTGACATTTTCTCAGTTAACATCACAAAACAGTTCAAGTTTTAGTATTTGCATAAAAAGTTAATTAAAAATTTCAAAAAAAAAATTTTTCACTGACTATTTTTTAAATTAACTAGTCTAAAAAAATAGTATATGCAACTCTTATATAATGGCTATTAATACACGAGTGAGATTACGACACGAGCGGAAGCGAGTGTCGTAATTCAAACGAGTTGCACAAGATACTATTTCACTTTACCATGACATCAAACACGTATGAAAATTTTAAGAATTTGTTTTGAACGCAAGCAGCAGTTTAACTGATCTTTTAGAAAAAAAATCAATATCAATGTTTCTATTATAATACCGGGTGGCCGCGAGCAGTTAACAACCGGCCATTTTCTCAATTTTTAAAGTATTAATTACAAATTTTTTCTAGGTAATATACACATCAAATGCATATTACGACATTAAAGGTGTTAATTTTAACTTTTGGTTTAACCGGAAGTGATAGAAATTTTTTTATTTTTAATGGAACACCCTGTATATTTTGCATATTTGGATAGACCTTTTAATTTACTTTACAGCTATGTATAATACTTACTCATTAACTTTTAATTACGGCCGCCAGAGGGCCTTTTGAAAAACACCTTAAATGCCTAATAATGATATTCATAATTAATTTCTTTTAAGTTAACTTTGAAAATAAAAGAATAGTAAACTTTATGTGTTTTTTTTATTAATTTGTCGAAACATTTTATTTAGGCAAGATACAAAAAAAATTAAATAAACAAATTCTTAATTTGTAAACATAACTTATTTTTTTACCCCTAGTTGAGTTTTATTTTGTCTTGCTATTTTAAAAATAATAAGGTAGGTATGTTACTGGTATTAAATTAAAGCACACAAAATGTCAATTTAAAATGTACAATACAACTCAAGTAAGGGTATTTAAAAAAAATAATTTATAACCTTTTAAAAATTGACAATTTTTTTTTCTTTGTTTTTTAATATCTTCTTGCCACAATAAAATGTTTAAACAAATTGTTAAAAAAACACTTAAAGTTCATTATTCTTTTGTTTTCAAATCCAACTTAAAAAAAATTAATTATGAATATCATTATTAGGTATTTACGGTTTTTTAAAAACGCCCTCTGACAGCCAAAATTAGAAGTTAATAGGCAAGTATTATACATAGCTGTAAAGAAAATTTAAAAGTCTATCCAAATGTGCAACAATGTTCCATTAAAAATGAAAAAATTACTATAACTTCCAGTTAAACCGGAAGTCAAACTTAACATCGTTTAATGTCGTAGTATGGATTTTTATGTGTATATGACCCAGAAAAAATTTGAAATTAATACTTTAAGAATTGAGAAAATGGCCGGTTGTTACCTGTTCTCGTATACATAAATTTCCGCGAGCAGTTTTTATGCAGCCGACAGAACGAATTTGAAAAACAGGCTGAATAAATACAACCGCTAATACTCAAACTGTACTAATAATATTCACATTGCAATCTTTCATTACGAAGATACATTTGAAACCTTTGTAAAACATGCTCAAAAGCTCGTCTAAGGTAAACTTTTAGAACGTCAAAGTAAATAATAGTTATTTATGTTACTAGTGGGATAAAAGCGTTTTTCTACACCTAGTTAATTATATGACAATTATTAGCATCTTTTTCGTGAAAAATCATACCTATAATTCACTGTAGTGAATTATGGATTCATAATTCACTGTATCCGACCAATCACAAGTACAAATTCAAAAATCACTGTTTCGCTGATTGGATGATATTTTAAATCGTCCGCGATCAACTCTTTCTGCGGCTGACAATCGACTCGCGTGATAGCCAAGTGTATCGCCATATTGCTTGTTTACGTTTTACAATTTGTGCAAACTAATAATTCGACCACTAAAACGAGTCAAATTTACTAGTTTAATAGGTGTAGAAAAAGCATAGTATCACATTCGCGATTATGGCCGTTATTCACTCGGATGATTTGTGCCACTCGCCTGCGGCTCGTGGGCTCAAACAACAATAATATACTATATTATAACTAGAGTTGGGCAAATGCATATTTGCATCTTTTTCCATGTTAATTTTTCGTATGTACACGTTTCGTGATGTTTAGAGTCATAAAAAGTAAATTTTATTTTGCATATTTGGCATATATTACAACTTTACGGCAAACGGCATATATTAGTGCATATTTTAGCTTTTAATGGCACGAAAATGCATATTCTAGCAAAAAAAAATAAAATTTCAAATAAATTATCAAATAAAATATTCGTAGTTCTTAGAAGAAATTGTACAATTTCTTCTAGTGAAACCACATGAACCCTATACTTGCACTTTCTAAATTTCCAAGTAGGGGTAGAGGAAATAAAGGATTAACTGACAAAGATTGTATTATTTGAGTAGGTCTTATTCCTTAGGTACAAATTTCTTTGAAAATAATATTTGGAAATTTTTCTTATACTTATTCTTAGAAATAGTTATTTATAATTTTAGTGCTTGACTAGTTCATTTGATGCCTTGACAGAGAGCTGTAAAGTGTAATTGTCCAGTCTATACCCTGAAAATGCCTAAAGTTGCTACTTCAAAAAACGATTTAATTAAGAAGTGGTTGAAGCCGTATACATGTTTTAAATACGATGGAAGTGTTGTGTTGTGCGTCATCTGTGAAAAAGAGGTATTTATCCGTTTATTTTAATTTTGAATTAAAAAAAACTGTTTACTCTGTTTAAAGTTAAAAAACTTCAGAGCCAAAACAACGAGCTAAAAATTTAATACTAATTTGTTATTTTATTTTGTAATTAAGCAAACAATTTAAGAATAAAATTAGAAAGTTTTTTTTGTGATATTGCAAAGGATATGGCACAGGCCACAGGGCACATTCAATTATTTTCCTTTGTGTAAGCTGTAGTAAATTGTACTTAAATATTGTTTTTACAGATAAACGTTAATAAATAGTTTCAACTTGATCAGCACGTAGCCACCGGTCCGCATCAAAAAAGAAAAAATAATGCAAACGAGCCAAAACAACAATTATTGCTGAACTGCTTAAATAAGAATGTCAAGAATTTCAACGACGATTTGTGTAGAATGATGGTTTCATGCAACATTCCATTAAATAACATGGACGTTCCCGAATTTAGAAATTTCTTAGAAAAATATATAAAACAAAACGTCGTTTCCCGGAGAACAGCTTCCAGAACGTGCATTCCAAAATTATACGAAGAAAATCTTCGAAAAATAAGAAACGTTGTTTCGAATAATTTTGGTTTTGGTTTAGTGTTGACGACCACTTCGCGTCGAAGTTTACAAAGACTTGCTTATAGATGTGCCCTTACCTCCACAACCAATTCTCACCAGGCGGGGAACGTGGATAGAAGCCGCTCTATTTTATTGTGAAAATTACAGTGAATTTAAAAATGTTGTATAACACCTTTGCTTCAACTTCTGCTCAGTCTATAGCAGATTGTCCAGATATTTTAAAGTGTCCGGAATTGCAACCTCAGTTGTCCTACATAAAAGCTCATTTTTCGGAAATTCCTAGCATCATTAATAAATTAGAAACACAAAACCTGCTTCTCACTGAATCTTTAGAATTAATCGAAAAATTTCATTCAATTTTGAATAAAAATAAAATATGCAAAAAAGTTAGCAGCAAAATGGACGATTTAATTAAGAAAAACAGCGGACTTTCAACTCTGAATTCCATAAAAAAAATTTTAAATGGAAATTTCTTAAGCAATGGCCACAATGACAAATGTTTTGAAGTTAAAAAATTCACATTTATTTAAATATTGTCCAGTAACTTCTTGTGATGTAGGAAGAAGATTTTCCAGCTACAAAAATATATTGGAAGATAAGCGGCAAAATTTTCTCGTTGACAGCATTGAAAAGCACATGATTATTTATTGTAATAAATAGGTTGTGTTATTTATTGACTTTACTTCTACCTGTATTTTTGTATATGCAAATAAAAAATGCAGTTTTAACTGATAATAATAATGCATTTCTATATTATGTAAGCCCTTTTGATTTTTTGAATGTTGAGTATTTGTAACTAAAAATAATGAAAATCATTAATTGTATTTATCTTTTTCTTTCAACGAAAAATTACATTTGATGCAAAACGTGCTTTAACTCATATAATAATTACTAGTATTAAACTGCAGATTCAAATAAACATCAGATTTTCATATTAGGCACTAAATAAACAAACTAATTTTTTTAGTGCATATCGCAAAAGGTTACTGCATATTCTTGCATATATTGAAGGTTTTATGCGGCATATTTTAGTGCATATATTGACGGTTTTATGCGACATATGTTGGTGCATATATGCACTATCTTTACAGCATATTTGCCCAACTCTAATTATAACACGAGTTTGAAAGTTGCAAGACGAGGTCGTAGACCGAGTCCTGCCATAATAGTGCATTATCCCACGTGTGACATAAAATTTTTTTATCTAAGACTGCTTAAAATTTGTTACAATTCAAATTTTTTGCTTGAAATGATACTTTGACATTTCGCATTAATTTATTTGCAAATGTCAAGTCACTCTTAAAATAAAGGAACGAGATAGATTCGATTCAATACTATGGCAACCAGTCAGTTTTCTTATAAACAGAGCTTCAGTTTTGTTTGTGTAAATAAAATGAGTTGGGTAATGAATCCAAATGAATGACATAATAAGTTCTTATCCAAGCAGTTGCACTTAATTTATTCTGAATTATGCTTTCACGACCATTTTGTCATAATTTGCATTAACCATTTGCTTAAAAACTAAAATAGGTGTTTTGACCATGTTTTCTGGAAATTTCGGCTATGTAAGTTGTAGATAAAAGTAATTTTTTGTTTTATTTCCATAATAACGTTCCTGCCTTCACAAATTATCAAACTTTTAAAATAGGTTAAATGACGTGTTCTTTCCACGGCAATCTTATGAAATTTTTATTTTCTGCGATAAAATGCTCAAAACTTAAACAAAATGCAAAGTGTACACACCGTTGAAATCGGAATAACAAATTCTATGCAAATACGAAATAATTTAAAATACTGTCTACAAGAAAAAAAACTGGACAGTCAAAAATCAACAGTGGCAAAAAAACAAAAAATCAAAAATTTCAGTTCTTTCAGAATTTACGCAAGATTTCCTATTTCATTTTACTTTTCCATACATAGGTACTTCTACTGATGTATGGAGTGAAGTAAAAAATGTCTGGCTCTGGATGGGTGCATTCGTTTCCCTATATTTCCGGAACCCCTTCACCGGTGTTTGTAAGGTTTGATATGTGGAAGTTTTTTAATTGCTGGTAGCTCTTTGCAGTGTTTTTAAACGGAACCGGAAACGTGAATTGTACAAGTTTTTTTAGTATAGAAGTTTTTATAAACAACAACGCGTTTTCAGGAAGTTGCGTGATTTCCACCTAGACCTATCAATTAGCTCTAATAAAATAGTATACTTTTTACGCTATGCATATTTTTGATAACTCTAAAATAAAGTTGTTATAATCATTTTTGGTTCGAAGTCGTGAGCGCAATATCTAGCTAGCTCCTTTACACGAGTAGCCGTGCCACGCCCTGGGTTTGGAGCGGGTGGCTTGAGGCGGGTATAGACAACTAGACGTAAATTTCAATCAATTATTGGTGCAAGAATATTTAAAACGTAAAACGTAAAAAGTATGAAAAAGTACCAGGTTTGCCTATTTTTTAGATTGCTAGTGAGCATTTTTTTCACAACTTTTTTCTAATTTAATCGTCTTCGCATCTCTTCAAATAGACGAGAAGAAAAGAACACGCAACTTGATACATCCTATATATTACAGTATTTACAGTCCTTGTAGTAGGTCTTATGAAAATTTAACAAAAATCGTAGTTTTCGCAATTGAATAAGAATGTTTGTGCAAATGCCACTTTGTAGTTCATTGCAGCACTGTTAGCGTATAATGTTAAAATATCAATACATATTAATATTTTTTTTTACGATTAAACTCAATTAAAATGGTCAAAAATCGTATTAAGCATTTATAAGTTAAACATTGTTTGTGTGATTATTTCGTTTTAAGCATTACAATGTATTGTTGTATTAAGTGTGGATTACAAAAAACTTCATTCGTAAAAGATGAGAATTGTACGAGTAATAAAACAATATAAAATGAAATATATAGTAAGTTCCAAATTTTTATGTACCTGGCGGATTAGGAAACTGAACTGTACGAAGACGTACCGATAGCGTCTGTTCACTCCCACTCGTTGACTATTACGTATTTACGCTTCGAAGGTGGGTCACTAATACCAGTTGTACTTGTATCTCTTTCTGACTAACGCGCCAAAGAGAAGTAAACGAAACGAGTTATACGCGATTCTTGCTGCTTTAAAGGGCTATCGCTAAAGACCAGTGGTGTACGTGTAGTCGTGTAGGTACGTTGATATTAATTTATTTGTTAAGAGTAATTTGTTTTTAGAGATATAATATACAATCATTTAATATTCTGTGTATAATACAAGTAACTTAAACAAATTTAGAGAATATAATTATACATTATATGAATTGTTCGGCATTCATGCTATCGTGATAATCAGCACTTTTTGAAGTGGAAGAAAAAACTAAACTTGCTTCATTTATAAAACCATCTTCTGTTCCCGCGTGTAGGACAATAAAGCGCTTACCTTCCCCGCATGTTTTTTTAACACTAAAAATAGACTCGTCTTGCCAACTTCTTTTGACTCCACCTTTAGCAAAAATCCAAGTCTCATCCAAATACACAAATTTTAGCCCTTGATTTTTAAAGTCTTTTAATTTTCGCAGAAAGTTTGCTCTTAGTTCTACCACACCAGGTTTTTCACATAAAGCCCTCCTGTAGCAATCCTTAGAATACTTAAAATCCATGGATTTAAGGATTCGATATAAACTTGTACGACTTACATCAACAATGTGCTTTTCTTTAAGTTCATCGTTCAAAGTACTCACAGCGTTATATGCTTCCGTTTCGAATACATTCTGTATATTGTATCTCGAATTTCGTGTTTATAAGCGTCACACATATCTTCAGATTTGAACTTCCGAGATTTCTTATTAGTATCCTCAACTTCACAATTAACATTTTCTTTATTTTTATAATCGATTTTACAGTGTTGACGTGTATTTTTAATGCAGCAGACACCCGTTCTTGAACACACGAAACTGGCAAAAGTGGCCCGAAATTTTCTTTTTCGAGATTAAAATACTCCAATATATTTAAAACAAGTTCTTCGTAATTTATCTGACGCTTAGGCATAATGGAATCTCAAAATATTACTTGGCACTTCTACAATTTCAAACGTGGCTTAAACTAAAGACGCGTTTTCAAAGTCTTGCGACTAACTAAATCACATATTTTTGCAAACAAACACCCCTCAAAGATTAGAACAATAAAATAAGGAAAGTATATAATCATCATTTGCAGTAATACTTTTTACTAAACTAATGCAAACGCTCATTAAAATGTAATATAATCTTCAGTCTATAATTATGCTGCAAAATTTATTTGTGTTTATCTTCATCAACAAAATAATTTAACAATAAGCCACTTGTAGAAAAACAGAAAGCTTAGAATATAGATTGCTTAGAATAATAAAATTAAACGGACAAAATAAATTACCTACTGCACTGCTCAGCGCCCGGCTATATCGGCGGAGGGCATGTCCATACCTTAGTACTTACAGATAAGCATATAATCCGCCAGGTACATAAAAATTTGGAATTTACTTATACGCCTAAAACCTGATGTAAATAAAACAATCTGTTTTGAAACAAATAAGTGTTATCGTTTTTAATCTAACTTCATTATTTCCCCATTTTTGCATTAAAAAGACAGTACGACAGTACATTAACACGAGGTAACAACCAGCCCATTCTTCAAAAAGTATCGCACCCACTTTAAACCCATTACGATAAAGTTAATATATTCCACTTTAGACACACTTAGATAACCTAAAAGTAGCGTGGTAGGTGAGTGTGCCAGATTCTGATGGAAAATGTCTGAGTTTTGCCATGGATGAAGAGAGTGACGGAGAGCAGCCTGTGCCAGGCCGTACCATACTCGGCCACCGAGGTGAAAAGAACCAATGATGTCTGGAAATGCTAACACCGCTGTAACAAAACTAGATGTCCTCGTGTTTGAATGTATGCTCAGGCTTTATTGCATGTATAGAATTTAATTTGTACGGATTCAAATAGTGCCTACAGCAGTGAAAAATCCTTGAACGTTACGTAGTTGTTTACAAAGAAAATGTGGAATCATGACATACCTCTGATTTCTAGTATCAGTCCTCTCTGAACGTGCAATATTTACCAACACAAATACTTGAATAATTACAGGGACAAAGTACTTGATAATGAAAACTTAAAAAAAGATTAAGTAGTACGTAGCTTGTTCGCTTTCTGCACATTTCAATATTTTTAGTAGATTGTTCTAAATCATCCACCACAACCCCATCTAAGATTATGTAATCAAATCAGTTTGCAGTTTTCTGAAAGAAGAAGACAAAATTAAAAATATTCTTGTGAATTTGGATACGTCGCGACAAGGAGGACACTTCTAGACGGCGCAGGCTAAGTTTTTTCTGGAATACTGTAGCTAGCAATAAACAAACAGCTCTGGAATCTCATTTAAGATCGGATTAATTGAAAGTTCCTTCAGATAATGACGAGCGTTCATTTTTCTCTTCTATTTTTTGTATAAATGGCCATTGATAACATACTTAATATGCAGTAAAATGTAGATCAAATTCCATATTTGTTACGCTTTAGAGTGATTCATGACGATATCGTATTCAATGAGTAATGAGTATCGCATGGCTTTCGACATACCAACCTATTCATCATATTTTTACTCAAATTCACTACATTTACTTTTGTTCACTGTAAGTCCCTAGTATTAAAGTATTACTATATTGTTAGATGCTCCGAGCTATAACATTACATATTTCTAACTAAAATTACTAATAATTATTACATTTTTAATTATACCTAAAAATTACCTTAACTCTGGTAATTTAGCATTCAGTTGTAAAAATAGAATATACGATATTTATTTTACCCTCCTCGCCTAAACTAATAAAACTATACAATTTTTACACTTTTATAACGTAAATTAAATAGACTGGAGGCATTTGAAATTCACAAACATTTAAAAACCGCATCTGTTATGAATGAACCGATCGATCTGTAAAAGTCACCATTATTGGACGTTTTGGAATGAGATATCAGGTCGTCTGCAGACATAAATAACCAAGATCAAGTCATCCAGTTCTATTGTTCCTATAGCAACACCAACCGTTTACTTTTTAATCTTACCTTTAACAATGATGTAAACATATCGAAATACGTGTAAATAAATAAAATATTGTTGAAATAAAATAAAGTATATTATTCATGAATCTTTTTTCTTTATTAAAATAGCAGGAATATTAATTGTTAAACAAAAAACTTTCAATAATAATTCGAACTCATTTCGAGTATTTTGTTTTATATAATAAATTATAATCATCGCGATCGGTTGGAAGTAAGTATATATTACATTCTTATCTAGAAAATCAACCCAAATCACTTCAGTTTTCAATGTTTATTATCAGAATCGGTTTCAAACTGGAACTGAAATTTTAGCTGGAAGTTTTTTTTTTAATTTACTTTATAAGTAAGCGAATTTTTAAATGTTTTACTTACGCATGAGTTTACTTTTAAAGTTTAGAAATCTGTCCATAATTTCTACTTCGTTTAGATTCTATTATTAAACCTACCATTTTTTAACGAAAGTCGTTTGGTGACTTTAAATTTAAATAAGTATGACCTTAAAGATAGACATTATCAAAAAGTTAAATCTTTTATTAATATGGAAGTTCCTTAAGCGTCCACAGAACGAGGACAATGCACTATCTTAAATTTTTTAATGCCGATTCTCAACGCCTTAAATAACAATGGACGGTTAAAAATACCTCACCAGGTGAATGCACAGACGATGTGGTTTAATTTATCACTGTTTACAGTTTCGTAGAAATAAATAACACTACAGACGGGCCTGTGAAAGCTACAAATTTTCTACATTTCATTGTTATGGCATTCGTCTTGTGTTTCCCAAGAATTACGAGATTTTTGATATTAACAAAATTACATTATACTAAAATGTTTCGAAGAAAATTATTGAATAAATAAGTTAATAAAAATTACAGATTTTAATTTATGTTTAGTATTAAGTGAATAATTTTATAAGGGTGCGCATTAATAAGTAACCTCTCGGGCTTAAATCTTAATTTAATATTTTCGATTTCTTAACAAAAAAACTAATACTTTTTATCAAATAATGAAATAATAAATTGAAATCAATAAATCAATGTGAAAGTAATTAAATCTTGGGCGAGTATTTAACCGTTATGAAATTGATAGTCGGAATCAATTGATATTTATTACGTGTAGACAATATCAAACAGTAGAAAAAAAGAATATCCTATAGGTAAAACCTAAAAGTAATGAACTTTCTTACGCAAGTTAATATTCGGAATTATTTAATAGTTTATAAATAGCAGCTAAATACAATCTTGTACCACGCACAGGGACAGAGACAAGAATAAATAACCCAGAGTGCAAGGCACCTTAACAAAACGAAGACGTCCTCCAAATGCTCATCTCCTGAATCATGATGCATCCACGCAGAATATAATCCTAAATATGTTACAAGAAACATCGTTGTGCTTTTAAACACGACATGTTCCACAAATCCCTTCCGTTAATCTTCCCTAAAATTTAAGTTAAGTCTGTCTTTCCTAGACGCCGCTTTTGGTTTACAAGCTGGAAATGTCCTGGTTTATTTAAATTTTTGCTAATATAGTTGAAGTTAAGGAGGTTTCTAAATGATAATTAATCTTCAATTAAACAAAAATAATGAGTTTTTACATGTAAAACTGGCCATAGTTTTGCCACGAAGTTGGATAAGAACCGCTTTATTAAAAACATTTACCTGTTCTGGTATAAAATATGGAATAAAAAAATTATTTAATGTGTACTCAAATTCTCAAAATAATCTTTGTTCGTGTTTCCATTTCATGCTACTGAAGAATTCTGCTCTTAATGTGCTTCTCCATTTTGCATACATCTTGATTATTTATCATACATTTTTTATGATTTGTTTCCTTAAGCACTTTTTTTCATGTATCCTAAATTGGCTATCAAAATTATTTTTTAATTAATGCCACGCACACTGATTTTTTACCAGAGTATTTGTTATTGTAGATAAATATAAATACCTAAAATAATTAACTATATGAATTAAACAAATACATTTTTGTGACTATAAATGTACATCACTACACAAATTTGAATTAATGTGATGGGTTCAAACTGACACGAAAGCGACTAAGAGGAAAGTCGATGTCAGTACAAAGTACAGCAATTTAATCCCTGTATTTAGCATTGGAGTCACGGATTGGAAGGATAACACAAAGGCGAAGCTGGAAGATTAAATGATGTTATTTAATACGATACTGTGAAGATTTCTCACTTACAAGGCTACCATTTTCTGCCGCATTTTCCACGAATTGGTGCTATTGTACAACAAACGACAATTTTCAGCACATCAGAAATGTTTTATGAAAATTGTGGGGAATAAAAGTGTACTTCAAGTGTGGAATGTGCTTTATATGTTAATTACGTAAGTATGATAACATCGCACATAACCTATTGCATAGAATGAAAGGGTGTTTAGCAAAAGTTGCTGTTTTATGTGTAACAAAATTTGCAGTAGTTGCTATTTAAAACATTTGCAGAAATAAACATTACAATTGTATGTAATTCGGAAAAACTATTACGTAAAAACTTTAAGAATGTCAAATGTGTTTTAACTTATGTAGTAATGTAGATGAGAAATAATGAATATTTCACAAAAATATGAAAAAGTATCAATTCAGAGCTGCACAGAAATAAAAACTTTGAAATGTAGGTAATAATAAATTAAGATTGGTAAGTAAGGAAAGCTGCAAATAGTATCGATAAAAATCCGTACCAATATTAAAAATTATGACCAAAAATCGAAATAAAAACAACGCCAAACCACTATCTCAAAAATAAAGAACCGAATTTTAATTGTAGCAAATGTTTTAAGTATCGGAATTTCGTGTACAGAATCTAAAGGTTGAAGTTAAATTTAGTAAAATCTTTACTTAATAATGAGATAAGCACTTCGCCTAGATTTGCGTATACTTTCGATATTGTTATTTACAATATTTTCAAAAATAATGTGTTTAGTTTTACACGCCTAACGTGACTACAGGTCGCACTACTCCACCATAGTCGCGGGTACATTAGTTAAAAGCCGCACTGTAGCTGTAGATAATCCATTTTTCTAAGCTTTGTGAGCAAAAAATATTTTTTTTATTCTCGAGGAAAATAGTCCTTGGGATTAAGGAAAACCAGAGACCAAAGAGAAAACTTCAAAGCCAAAACTTAGGCGGGGGGGGGGGGGGGGGGAAATATCAATCCAGCTAAATATAGCCGAACCTAGAAATTCAGTAGTGAATCTTAAAGCAATTTGGCTTTAACAGAAATTACTGACTGTTCCGCTAAATAAAAGAATATTAATTTTCGATTCAAAAAACTCATAAAAGGCGTCACAGGGCAATTAGTGAACTGGGACACTAACCAACATGTAGCTATTTTCTACCTTTATGAGCTTACAAAATTAAAAAATAATCAAGTTGCCGTTTTTTTAAGAAATTTTTTTGAATTTCCAAAATTTTGAAAATATTGTTTTCCTTCACAATTTTCATTCTTTCTAGGTAGTACCATTATGTTCCCCTAGGGCTATTATAATAACTAAAGATAATGTCAATGTGGCAACTCATTTTTGAGTAATAAGACGTTGGAATTGAAATTAACAAAGAAGAAACCGCAGCGGCCCGGGCCGCAAGATAGAAACTGCAGGAAAAACCGTTGAATTCTCTTCTATCAGATTCCACTGATAATTTCATAAAATTCGACAATGTCACCAAAAAATAGGTTTAATTTACGCTTCCGGTTTCGAACTTGGTTTAAAGCTTTTTTTGCGATGCTTTTTTGACATACAACAACATTACGAGACTCATTATCGAAGTTGACCTATCCGTTCGCGTTCGGGAAATATGATAAAATTTGACTGATAAGTTTTTTATAATTTAGTTTTTAAGTATACTTAATTAATTAATAAGTAATAAAATGATAAGGTGCTACTTCCAAAATTAATTCTTTATTAATGAAACGTTGCTCAAAATCACATTTTTTCAAGTGAATAATTTTAATGAATAAGTAATATGATTACAAATTACATTCCAGTCGCAATATATTATATTATTAAGCATTTAAATTTTAAACCCACTAACAATACTAACTAGTCTATGGCTATATGCAAATTTCGATTGTGACAATTATCAATACTTAACATGCAGAAAATTAGAACTTTACGATCTACGCTAATCAATATTGTTATCATCATAATCTAATCGCAACGCCAAGTTTAATAAGTCAACAGGTTGTGTCCGCCTATTGATATCTCGTTTGATTACCTTTTAGTGACGTAGGTTGAAAAAGCTTTCTCTTCTTCATTCTTTTTATGAAATAATTTTCCTATATGTGATGTTGTTTACTGAAGCATACTTAATTTGGGTGTTAACCTGAGCACTATAATGTGAAATTTGTTAATTGCTTTATGTAAAATTCAACCATTTTTATTTAATTTCGTGGGCACATATATGTTCTATAAATGCGTTGTTTAAATTACAAATTAATTTCAATTTAATTCTTCCCAATAACATCGTAACCAAGGAAAATGTTCGCCGCCATGCAGGAGAATAATTCGTAACACCTTTGAAACATCAATCATTCGTTCATAAATATTGAAGATTTATTTATTAAAACTTTCGAGAAGCACCAACCAAGCAAAGAAAAGAAATTTGAAGAGGATACATCTGCTTCCGGCATTAGTTTCATATTACGGAAGTGCGTATGACACGCTTGACAGAATTCTGAAGACTACGTTAACTTCAGACACGAATTACCGTTTCGTTTTTGGAAGAGTGCATACGGTATTTAGAGTTTATGATGTTATTGACGAAAATTTCGAACAATTATTTAGTTTGGTATTGAAGCTTACATTATAAGATTTTGACATGACTAAAACTTTATTTAAAGCGTAATTTGCCTAATTTTTGTGCTCAACAGATATTCAAGATGACAATGTCACTTGTGTCGGTTGTTGATAAAACCTAATATTCATAAAATCGAAAAACTTCTGATTGCTTTACAATTTAAGATGGAAAATTTGTTTTCGATAGGAACAATTGCAATCGTGTATTTGATGGAAAAAAGTATCAGTTTTTCTGAAAGAAATAAAATTATAATTTTTCACTTAGTAATTTAAAATTCAAATTTAAAAAAATATTGTACTTTGTATTACAACTTAGTACCAACAACTATTGTTGCAAACAACATTTTTAGAATGAAAGTTAAAATTCTATATCAAATACATACTTAATAGAGCATTTTATTTAATGCAGAAATTTGAAGAAAACTGATGTAGAATTTAGTGTAAAATAAAAATATAAACGTTAAAGTTCAACAATCAAGTTATCTTTATTTCTTATATGCACATATTCACTAACTGTTCATCAGCATTGTTTATAGTAAAAAAACAACTAAACGTCATGAAACAATCAGCAGCATTTAAAATTCAACAATTTACAGTTAGATTTAAATTATGATACGAAACTATCAAAGTAAAGTGAAATACTAATCATTTAATTTTGATTGGAGTTACTCAAATTACTTTCCTACACTTTCCATATAGGGGAGTGAAACTCATGAAACTTTTAGAATTCCCGATTTTCGCGAAAATACGCGTTTTGGACCACCTTAAACTTCAAAAATGAGTTTTAAGAAATGTCTGTCTTGGGTGAATGAAATAACATACATTTTCAAAATTATGAAAATATTCAAAAAGATATTGCTCAAAAACTAGCCACAAGACTTTTTAAAACTTTTGTTGGCTCATAAAGCTTGGGATGGGATGCAATTAGGTTGGTGTCCCAATCAGCGGCGTAGCTAGCTTGTGATGGCAAAAGGGGCGACATTACAAAGGTAGGCACCAAAACGCCCGCCCGCGCCGGTGTGATTGATTTTGGTAATTATGGTCATATATTGCCAAACGTATAACGTTACAATTTATAACAAAACTGGCGGCAGATTGAATTTCCTAAATAGTTTCTAATTTGTTTTGATCAACTGAAACTACTTTCAGCTGTTGTTGATGACATGAGAATAGTCACGAAAATTTTATATAATTTGTAGAAATGGGGTGTCCAAATATTATAAAATTGAATAAGACAAACATTCAACTTAGAACACATGTGTTTTACATTAAGACGGTGTTTATCCGCATTCTTGTTAAATACAATCATCTTTCGTCAAGTAATTGATAATTAATAATAATGTAGCAAAATTCATTTGTTGTAATTGCTTGTTTAACCAGCTCCAAAGTAATATTATGCTGCTTCATGACGATTTGTTTTTTTTTAATTATAAAATGTGATTATTAAAAAAATTTTTAACATTTGAAATTTTGTGGTGACGCCGACGGCGAGAAGGAAGAGGTGGCTGTTCTCACGACGGAAGGTGCGATCGCCCCCTGGAATTACGTCACCGGTCCCAGTCCGCTGATTTTCCTGTGAATTTTTTTAAACAGAAAACTCGTGCCTCTGTGTTTTATTGAGGGACGAAAAACATTTTTGATAAATTTATATTGCAATAAAAGTCACAATTTAATTTTTAGCTGCAATAACTTAGGGGGATTAATACTCCTCTTCCCACCCAATTTTTGGCTAACGAATTTTCTCTTTGGTTTCTCGTTTTGTATAACCCTTCTATAAATTTTTTTTTAATTAAAAAAAACATCAGTTTTTTTCCCACAAAAAGATATTCCGTAGACTGAAGCATACCGTCTAACTGCGAACGACTAAAGTGTACAGACCAAGCTACTGTTCAAACTGGCCAGCCTCTGTTTCAGCACTTTATTTATCGATAAATCACGCTTTAGAAAACCGAAACCAGACGTGGAAGTTGGATATGTCTTTTTGGCATCTCAGTTTGCAATTTCTAAATTTCCATGGCATGATAGAAGACTTTAAGGCAAATCTGAGACTGTTTTCCGAACTCTCTAACTTCAAAATGGCGAACGTTGCGATTTTTTGAAAATTTTTGTATTTAACGCTTTATTATTAAAAAACTAGTTCGAAGATTGGCCTAAATTTTACTTAGTTGTTATGTATTACAGCCCTAGGGGGGCGCAGCGGTAATATGAACGAGAATAACTGAATGGGCGAAAACAACCTTTTCAACGCACACGAAAACACAGGCTTCACTTTTCGCAATCAGTGTTGTAAATAATTATTTCTCTTTATTCTGTTTATTTTTGCATTGTTTATAAAGTAATATAGACACGTGCCGAATCTGTGCCGTTGAAGTATTAAAATAATTAAATTTGTTCATCTTTAATACCGAATGGTAGTTAAACTTGTGCCGGAGCATATTTCGTTTTGATGTTTTGTTATTACAACCTTATAATCTGCGATGAGTTTATCGAAATTTATCTAACCTTAATAAAAACAACATATTCACCGGATTACAAAATAAACGACCTTGCATTCGGTTGGAATAGGTATAGGTCGATAAGATTGTTTGACACTGTCGCTTTTACCTAAAAATAGTGTTACTTGGAAATTCTACATTTCTAATCAATACACTTGTTCAATATAGTTTAGTTCGTTTGGTTTCTATATAAATTTTAAAAACTTTACCTACACTCTATCAACAGTCCTTGGAGAGTCGTCCCCATCTGGATGTTATTAAATACGTTAACCGCCCACTTTGTAACTAAAAACGTTTTAAAATGTATCAAATGTCTTCCACCACCCTGATTTCCCCTAGGAAGCAGAAGCACTAGTTTACCCGACACGTGAGTATACTTGACATCTGAACATCAGCTTCAGAGCTTCTTTAAATTTTGTTATTTTGTGTTTGCATTCAATTTTGAACAACTTACTTACAACCACTTTTCTATGTATGCTTCTTCAAAAGCATATGAACAAAACTTCTAAAACAAAGAATAGTTATTTTATTTCATTAAATAACGATCATGATAGTGAAAAAAAATATATCTTGTTCAACAAATTTCAATGAAAACATAAGGAACTCGTTAAATAATTTTACAGCTACTTCTGAGGGTCCGTGAACTTGGCACATAAGAAGAATGCGCAAATTTTTGTAAGCTGGCAAAACTCCATTGAATTCTTGTCGCAACCAAAAAAATCAATTCGTAAGTTTGAAATAAATTATACATTCCCGGTTCTTCCAAGAATTAAAAGCAGCAGATTTTTAAATGAGTTTGTTAAGATATGATCTGGTTTCATGTTAAATTGCTGATATAGTTAGTTGCTGTTATTTCCAAAGCTGCAATAGTACATTTAAAATTTAGCAAGTTTTGTCACCTCAATGATTACACTATATCACAAGAATAGAACTTGTGGTCGCAATTTTTCGATGTAATTTGGTTTATTATTGTTAACGAGTGCTTGGTAAGATAATAATTTCACAAGTGCGAAACGTAAATGAAATTGTCTTAGTTTTAGCCCAGAAAATCGCAGACACGAATAACTGTATTACACACAATTAATTAGGCTGTATGTTGACTATATTTAATTACAGCGAATCTTACCGAAAATGATAGTAATTTTTGCATATGTATCTTAACGTGTCGTCCCTTTTCCATGGTTTTTTAACTTATTAAACACAATCAGCGGTTTTTTCAACAGTTATGCTACGAGGGAATTCAAAAATAATAAAGGTAAATTACGAAAACTTGTTGCATAGTAATGAGTGTTGGTTTTGCTTACAATTTTCCTGGATGCATGCAATACACCGAGATGATGTAAAATAGCCGTGTTAAAATCTATTGGCTCGATATATTACCGAACAATCACCAAAACATTGATATGATTGGTTGTTGCAGCGGAATTCTAGCAGTGGGGTCGGTTAAATGGTAGAAGAAACGGGCAGACTTTTCTTGAGTGTCGCTGGACATGAAAGGTAAAAATGTATGGACTGTCATAGATGGTGACATATACCCCCGTTATGAACCCCATGCATTTGTCAAGATGGAAAGGAGTGCGTTCATCCCTAGGAAGAAAAACCAAATATTTTGACTATGCGCATTGTTATCCTGCTATATCTATGAACCAAAGTTGCTCAAAATAAGCCTTTATTAGTATAAAACCTTACAAAGAAAATAACACATGAAAAATTATAAAATTAATTTTGTTACTTTTAAATTTTTGAAAACTTTCTTAAATCATGTTTTTCAAATGTAATACTGATAGAAAGAGATACATAATTTGGAAACTAACTTTAATAATCAACAAAAGACATTTAGTGAACGGCAACACCTTGACTTAGGACCTTACTTAAATCAGAATGTCCAAAAATACTCAAGCTGAAAGCTTTCTTAAACGACCAACCATTTTAATTATGTAGAGATCGTAAATGTTTAAAATTAATAAAGCTTTAATAGTATATTAAAACACAAGTTGCATAAGGCATTGTCTTAACGTACAAGTCCAAGATTGAAAAACGAGGGAGCGTAGCGACCGAGTTTTTCAATGGACGAGTGCGTCAAGACGCCTTATGAAACGAGTTTTTTATACTATTTTTTCTATTGAGGAGAATTAATGAAAAAACGTTATAAAAAATTGCTGCGGTCAAATTTGGTAAATTTAGTATATATATGTTGGCAGCAAGTTTCAAATTGCTGCCATCAAATTTGGTAAATTTAGTATGTATATGTTGGCATACATACTAAATTTACCAAATTTGATCATGAATATATCATGAATACCAATCTTTGTTGGTGAAATTTTACTAAAAACAATGCTTTAAAAGACTCTCTTAAAACACTGTTTCTTAGCTAAAACAGTGCTTTAAGAATAACCTTAAAACACCGAAATAGAAAAAAATAATTTTACATTTAAGTTGTAAAAATAACGAACTTCACATAATAGATAATATGTCCTTTCTGAAAAGCAAAATATGTAAAAGGTAAAGGACACTACTCATATAACTCATCTAATATTTGATTTCTAAAAAATACCAAATAGGAATGTCGAAACCGATTTAAAATTGTTTTTCATAAAATAAAAAGCGAGGTTGCACTTTTTAAAGCAACAAAAGACTGCGATTGTAAATGTTTTAAATAGAGGAAGCATTAATACTATTCATTACTGAAGGTCTTAAAACGGCAAAACACATGAAACAGGAAGTGTAAAAATAATCTAAACTTAATGCATTTTTTGTTACAGTTAAACACTAAAACTATCAAAACATTAATTTTTGAGAAGAATAAAACACTGGAGATGGTGGCGTAACTACAATTATTTAAGAATATGAAGATTTGTTATTGGACTGCTCCTTTAATTTTAAATATTTTTCACATTCAGGCATTTCTTTTTAGATTCGTATTACTAAGTAGAAGAAAAACGTTTCTCTTAAAACAATCTGTATCATTATCACATTTTCTTTCAGCGTCGCCAGCAGGCCCCGTAGTGGAATAGTAAATAAATGATGTTTTATAGGGTGCGGCCCGTAATAGGATGTCCATAGATCAAGAACGTGTTTTTGGGTTCAGTTCAATTCGACTCGAAAAAGCCTAATAAATTAATCCGGTTCTTCAAAAAAGCAGTACCATTATTCCATACTTTTGATGCGCCCTGTATGTCCAGAAAAGCATCCTTTTCCAGATATCTTCGCCCTCTTAAGATGATTGAGGCAAATCACGTATTAATTGATATCTCCGCCATACGTTGCGATATTTAATTCAAATCGTGTATGGATATTTTACTAGTAATAATTTACTATTGCAGTTGTTTTCGTTCAAATTCATCAACAAGGGGCGTAGATGTGCGGGATGCTAGGATTATGTTTTAGACATTCAAGAATTTTAACTCCATACGAAATGTACGCATAAAAACTACTTTTGTTAAAAGTCGCTAAATCCAAAAGTTTTCGAGATAATTCAACCAAACCAAAATACGTTAAGATATATATCGAGCTCCCCCCCCCCCCCCTTGCGCCCCTGGTTCATGAAAACAAGTGAAATTGTGAATAACTAATAGTAAAATTACCCTACGAAATTTGATTTAAATATCTCAACTTGAAGTGGAGATAGTAATTAATACGTGGTTGGCCTTCACCATCTTTAGAGGGCTGTATTGCGAAAAGGGTGTTTCCGGGTATATACCTATTTATTGGACTTTTTCGGGTCAAATTAAACTCAAAACACGTCTTTGCACTATGGACGTCGTATTGTGGGATACACTATGTAAGAAGACCGAAAAATTACTTAAAATTAAAGTTTATATTATCTACATATAAAATAATCACACAAGCAGGAAATAAACAATACTTTCTTCAGACGTAACTTCTAAAAACGCTTAATATAAATAATCAAAATTCATATATCAGTATACAGTTTGCTTAATTTAACTACGTTCACAAATTACCATTAATCGAAAACTGGAAAATATCCGTTTTCTCCTAGAATATTCCAATTATTATTATTTACCCAAGAAAAAAAACATAATTTAATAAATATAAAATAAAGCAATTTTCATGACGGAACCATTACAATAGTTCGCGCTTTCACGAATCTGAATCCTTCCATGGCTAATTGTACCAGTTTATTTAATGCTAACTTTACATTCGAACAACCAGATTTCTCCAAGGAACAATATTATTGTGGAAGATAAACAAATTATGGTATTAAACCTACATGCTGCTATAAATTTTTTTCTTTTTTACGCTCCTGATAAAATTAAATTATACGAGAAAATAAGACAAATTAATGAAATATGCTTAAAGAGAATAATCAAAATCAAATATTTTAATTATATTTTAACTTACTGGTTAATAATAAATCATACAGATAGCACCTGTAGCATTAGTCATGTTTTGGAATTTTTAAAGCTCATTTTGAGGGTATTGTAAGGTAACTCTCGCCCTTAGAAATTTCACCTTCTTCAACCCACACCTTCCACAAAGTACTTACCTATAAAACTACAGGTAGATATAAACACACAACGATTTTAATAATTCCGAAAAAAATCCAATACGAATAAGAACGGCTATTCCACGTGTGATCAAACGGGAAAAAACACAACACGTGCACTCTAATTTTCGAAAATCAAATGTAATAGGAACAACGAAATATTGAGGTAAACATAATAAAAATATATAGAAACAAGGTGAAAGACGGCATTCACCTGCCACGAAATGGAAGCGAACTGAAGGAAGCAAGTGGCATAATAGTGGGAGCTTGGAGTGAACACGAGCTTGCGCAGAGTTTGGGTTTCACCTGAGTTCAGCGATTTAAACAGTGTTACCTGGTTGGGAATTGTTTGATTTACCTTCTAGAAATGTCAGTTTTAAATGTTGAATGTTGATGATTCATCTTGAACTGGGCACGATGCGCATGGATGACGAGATGCATCGCTGCTGATTAGTGTAATTTCTTGCTGTCTATGTGAAAGAGGTAAATCATTTTGTACATCTAGAGTTCCCTCAGATTGGAAAGTTTCGAAAATTTGCCAAACGTTTCAAAAATAGTAGTTTAAAGATTTTTGATATTTTCATAAATATTATTTTATAAAAATATCTACACTTTAAAAGTCTTAATTTAACTTGATGCGATTTTACAGCTTTTAATTTTTATAAATATTATAGCACTAAGCAATCGCCATTTTAAAATATACAGTTTGCCAAGAACAGTTTTCAATTTTCACTAAGCTGCAGATTTTTTTAATTTTACAAACGTTGCAAATGTTTAATAAAACTGTATATTTTATACAAATAAGACCATTTTTTTCGGAAATATGTATGGAGGAAGAACGTAGCTCTACGACAGAAAAACTGTCGAAATTTGGACAATTTTACCAATTGTACAATTGTAACATTTTTGCAAAAATCACCACAAAATATTTTTGAAATGTTCAAAGATAATGGAACTGCGAATAGTCTAGCATACAGTTTTTCCGCGACCTAATTATTTCCCGTTGACACCTTCTATGATTTTTGTAATTTAGAAAATCATCCCTTTATATTCAATAAAACGGAGATGGATCAATTCTGCGTTTACGCTGTATTAATCATTAGTAATATCTGCAATAACATAGTAAACTTATTATTACGATATAGTAATTTTTAGTACTCCTTCACTAACAATTTTGGTCGACGAACTTTGTTTTCCAGCTTCTGGCTTTCTTTAATTTCAGTGCCATATAATTGAATTATTTCGGTATATGGTAACTGGTTAAGTAAATAAATAAAATAAAAATAAATAATTAAACACTATCTATTTCTATAAATTTAAAAAACATCGAAACTATATCACAACTTCTTATAGCGTTCCAGGCGACTAAGCGTTAAGGGTGTACTGATTTGATTATTAGCATTAGAAAGTTATGATATCAAATATTTTGTATAATATGAATAATTGAATTTTTTACAATTATTATTTGTTATTGAGTACATCAACAATATTTATTCACTTTAACCTTGTACGTATTTAGACATGTTTGCATGCCATTGTCAAAAGTTATATTAAAAAGTAAACAGTTCGTGTTGTTATAGCAATAGAATTTGGTCACTCTCACTTGTTCTTGGTAATCTATGTCTGCAGATGACTTGATTTCTTATTCCGAAATGTCTAATAGAGGTGAATTTCAGAGATCAATTTGCTCCTTCATTAGCGGCACAGTTTTTAAAATGTTTGTATATTTCAAATGCATCTAGTGTATCTAATTTACGTTTATCATCACAAAAATGTAATAAACATTTTATAGTGTTATATTAGACGTCATTGAATGAGTGTGTTCTAGTAAGTGTTTAGCGTAATTGGATTTATGTTTGTATTTTTAACGACGTACGTGTTCTTTATACCTAATATCAAAGTTTCTAATTATCTGTCCTATATAAACCGATATTTGTCTTATTTATAATTTTCTCAATTTTTTCTGACATTTGTTAAATAGTTAATTTATAATCCTCTTCTTTAATTATTGCATTAATAAGTTTAGTATTATAACCATCACTATATGCAATTTGTTTAATAACTGTAATTTCTCTTTTATAATCAATTTCATCTAAAACACCCGCTAAAGCCCTATGTGTCATTGATCTGTATGCTGCTAATTTATGTGTTTTATGATGACAAGAATCGTGTGGTATTGTAATGTCTGTTTGTGTAGATTTTCTAAAACAGAGTATTCAAGTTTATAAGTTGAATTAAATTTTATGGTTAAATTTAAAAAGTTAATATTCTGTTCAATTTCTAGTGTAAATTTTATGTTTGGATGCAAGCTGTTAACAAAAATTAAAAATTCATTATTAAATTTGAATGAACTATCAAAACATGCTAAAACGTCATCATAACGAAACGAAAACATAACTTTCTCAGATTGATTTGATTCGAATATTTAATCTTCTAGATTTTCCATATTAACTAGAAGAAGTGAGATTAAACTTCACATGGGTGAACCAGCTTTTTGGAAAAAAAAATATTATTAAAAGTAAAACAATTTTGATTGGTGCATAGTTCAAATAATTGAACCAACTCAGTCCGTTTCATTTATGCAACATTTTTGTTAATAAGGGCAGTACTTAACAAAGGAATACACTCCTAAGGAGGTATGTGTGAGAACAAATTAGTTACATCAAAACTAACTAGCTTACTTTGTGGTGATAAATGTAAGTTACATAATTTATTAATTAATTCAGAATAGGTTCATTAATTTTTCAGATTATTTAACTATAAAAATTACAGTACCACACGATTCTTATCATCATAAAACACATAAATTAGCAGCACATAGGTTCATGATACATAGCGCTTTAACGGTCCCTTTAGATGAAATTAATTACAATAGGAAAATTTCAATTATTAAACAAATTACATATAGTAATGGTTATAATAGTAAACTTATTGATATATTAATTAAAAAACGATTGCAAATTAGCCAATCAAAAAATTTATCCGAATACCCCAACTTCATCCGATACAATTAAATATGCTTCGATCCCATATTTTGGTGACAAATCAGAAGTTGCTAAAATTATAAATAAGACAAATAAATATAAAGTAAGTTTTAAAACAACTAAAAACATTTTAAACACTTTGTTTAATGCAAAATCAAAAACAGATGATTTGCTAAAATCGGGCACTTATAAATTAAATTGATCGCATTATAATTCGGTTTACATAGGCCAGACAATAAAATTTTGATATTAGGTATAAAGAACACGTACGTTGTTACAAATAGAAACACCCACATAAATTCAATTACGCTAAACATTTACTAACATTGAATGACATCTAATAACACTATAAAATGTTTACACATTCGTGATGATAAACATAAATTAGATATACTAGAAGCATTTAAAATTCACAAACATTTCAAAGCGGTACCGTTAATGAACGAAAAAATTGATTTCTTAAACTCACCTCCATTGGACAGTTTGGAATAAGAAATCGAGTGATCTGCAGACGTATATTACCAAGATGAAGTGACCAAGTTCTATTGTTCCTATAGCAACACTAACTGTTTGCTTTTTAATATAACCTTTGATAATGACATGTAAACATGTCGAAATACGTATAAGGTTAAAATAGATAAATATTGTTGAAGTAAAAAGTATTTTATTCATACTAAATAAATATAGACTTCAATGAAGTAAAGGTAGAACTTATAAATATTATTTTTTGGTTTAATTCATGTGTTCTTAAACTGACGAACAAAAAATGTTCAAGCAGAGGACTGCTAAATGAAATTCTCCGAAAAACGTACAAGATAAAAAAAACGACAATCGAACAACAAATAAAACAAGTCAAATGGAAAATGAAGTTGTTTAGACTTTCTTAGACTTTCAAAAATATTTAGTTCATATTTTCAAAAGTGTTTCTGTATGAGCGTTTAGCGTTTTATACGCCAGCATGCCGCGGCAGTACGATTGTAGATCGTAGTGCCGGATTAAGGCTCTCAGGGTCCTCTAAGCACAGATATTTTGGGGACCCCCTAGTAGGATTCTTAGTTTCTTACAAATGAACAAGTATTTATATATCCCAAGTAAAATATCATTTTCTAACATCACTTCTAATACATAATAAGCGCAACGCAGATATTGTTGTTCTTTTTCAATTTTGATAAATAGAAGTTTTGAAAACGATCTCTCGCTTTCACATACCGAACCGAACACGACATTGTTAAATACATTCTGAAAGCAATCGCTGCATTGGGAAACCATTCCTGTAGTAAAATTTATTCATGCATTAAAATAGAGTTATCGAACACCCGTGTAGTAAAATTAATAAATGCATCATTATTTACTATGTTAAATTAATAAAATCACAATCACAATCTTCCAGAAAGAAAATACTAATATGAATTTGAAACGGAGATCACGCCATACTTGAGCAATCACAACAATGCATAATTAGACTGATATATTTTTATGATCAAAACGCCGAGGTCCCCTAAGATCGAAGGCCCCTAGGCACGTGCTTACTGTCGAGTGGGTAACCCGGCACTGTTAGGTCGCACGAGTACTATTACTGTAGCGGGAGCGAACTAAAGAGCAAAGGAAAGATCGGGGACATCATATAGCCGTCAGAGACAATTTGTTAGCAAAAATTGGATAGGAGGGAAGTAGAAATGTTTTATCGTCCTCAGTTTATTAAATAAAAAGGTATGAATTTTAGATTTTCAAACTTTTACACGCGGCACTAAATTGAAATTAGATGTTTTAAACAAAACCTAGAAGGTTTCTAGAAGATTCCGATTATAAATTCACAAAATTCAATTTCTGAAAAAATTTTACCAAAAAAACATGTCTAACTTCCGCTTCCGGTTTGGGATTTTTAAGGCTTATTTGGTCGGTGAATTTTTGATATATCCTTGCACTCCAAATAGGATGGAAATCGGACCTCCGTTCGGGAGTTACAAGGCATACATTTACACATCCACAAACTCACCAGCATACGTTTTTTTAAAACCTCTTGTGTGAGTTACCGGAGGTCCAGAACATGCATTTCAGTAGCAATCTCAAACTTTTCATAAAATCGGTATTTCCTTATACTGGAGGAAAGTAAAAAAATATTATAAATTATAATAGAATGGCCATAGAGTCAACCAACAGAATTTTTCTTAAAATTTTCAAAATCCAAATAAAAAGTTAATCTTGACGTATGAAACCGAAAGTTTATTTTCAGTAGAAACTTTTCTTTGGAATATTTACGCCCTGTTTTCTTTAGTCAAAATTTTAATAAATACTTATTCTAGAATGTTTTCCCACGCTAATTTTATTCGCATTATACTCGTATGCGTTGACATCACATTAAAATGTAATTAATGTTATTTTCTGTAATGCTATCTTTCGAAAAACCACTTAGTACTTGTAAGTTTTATTTCTAGAAAAATTACAAAAGAGATGGTGGAATACAAAAGTTTAGTATATAAAATACTGCCTCACCCAGTATGGGATTTCTCGATGTACAATATTATTGTTAAAAAATCTAGTACCTATCTACACTCTAGTTACCGAAAATATGAAGCAGAATCTGCAACCTAAAATTAACAAAGCTGTGTGGATTAGTATTTCAATAATAATCAATAAAGAATGAGTTTTAGCAGTAATTTTAATATTGAGAAATTCTTTTCTGTCAAACTGGGATATTTCCGAAGTATTACGCTTGATACTTTTATGAACATCGCAAATCACAGAAGTATCGAGCTTACGTACACCGGAAAATGTCCCAACTTCACAGAAAACAATTTCTTAAAGCCAGAATTACTACTGTCTCGAATTCTTTATTGATTATCTATATACTAAATCTGTAACTGTCTCACCATAACAAACCGACTAAATCTTATACATCTTGGAAACATTTATCGCTAGAAAACTAATGCGGCCGGCCGCTTGCATGTTGGCTCAGTTTATTGATCGTTTTCAGTTAAAGTTTACGTTTGCTGTCACTTCTGTTGATATAATTTGGTTTTTATGATTAATGCTAGCGGGGTCAGAAATGTGTGTTTATCCCGCCGACATGGATCTCACACAGCATATTTTATATAATTTCTTTCAATAGCAGACAAACAAATTTTATTACTAAGGCTGCTATTTTTTGCCACTTTTATTATTAAAAAGCTGCAGGAGAACTGCCACAACAAAGGTTTTCTCACAGACATTTTACAGAATAAACAAATATACGCTACGCATTCCATTCCATTGACTAACATATTGGGAACTAAAGTACCCATGAAACTATGTATGTTATCATAAAAAAATTCTAAAAGAACTAGCTAAATCCGCACGCTTTTGTACTTTTCCATACTTCCAGTTTGGAAATGTATTGTGATCACGAAAATTTTCGAATATGAAATTTTGACGAAAATACATGTTTTGGCCCTACAGGAACACAAAACAGTGTATTTCAAAAAATGACGATCTGTATGTGCACGTGTGTGTAACGCGAAATTTCAGGAACTATTAGACCGATTTTAATGAAATTTGGTATACCTACAACAAAAAGTTGTACCTAGGTATACCAATTAAAATGAAAGTTAGACATGTTTTTTGATAGCATTTCTTCCATGAAAGCGAATTCATAAATGTAAGAACAGAATATGGTAGAGGGCGTTGAGACAAATCTAAAGTTCTTTTTGAGCACTCTAACTCTAGCCGCCCAGATTGAGCGGCTGCAATGAGAAGTGCAAACGGACAGCAGCGCCTTGCAGTACTAGATGTAGGTGGAGATTGGGACAATCAGAACAGCTACATGCTTGATAGTTATGAGCGAAGGCAAGGCAGTAACTGCCAGACCGGTCATAACACTGCGATGTGTAAGGCAAGGGGAAACCAACACATTATAAGTCCCAAGAAAATCAAAATGGCTGAAACAATTAATCAAACGGCTCTCAGTCCCCGGCAGGACTTTAATGGCCAGAGAGTGCGAAGAATCCCCGGGTTAAATATATCGACGGAACCAACCAAAATCGGAACATGGAACGTTAAAACTTGGCATGAAACCGGAAAGCTAGCAAATACAATAAAGGAAATAAGAAGAATAAATGTTGAGATACTGGGAATTAGTAGCACGAGATGGAAAGGAAGCGGTACATTCAAATCCACGGACGAAGTCACAGTTTATTATTTCGGAGATGATAACAACAATCAATACGGCGTTGCCGTACTTGTATCAAAAGAAGTACAAAAATGTGTCAAAAACTTTGTGCCTATATCAGACAGAATAATAATGATACAACTCAAAGGCGCACCAATAGATAAAAATATCATACAAGTGTACGCACCTATTGAAGATGACAAATCCAGTGATGGTAAAACTGAGATTGAAACTGAAAAAAATACAAAAACAAAGAAACCAAGGATAGACATTAGAGAACTAAAAATACCAACAAAAGCTGAGGAACTACAAGAACACTTAGAGAAGCAATTTAATACAAATGAGATCGACAAAACACAAAGTGTGTAAAACATGTAGGAACGGGTAAAAATGCAATCTCATATTCAGTCGATAAAACACTATCTAAAAACACAAAAAGAAGAAGGAAGAAAATATGGATGACAGATGAAACATTGGATCTTATGGAAGAAAGAAGAAAGTATAAACAGATAAATCAACAAAGATACCGACACATTGATGCAAGAATTAAAAATAAAGTAAGAGAAGCCAAAGAAAGTTGGATAAGAGAAGCATGCCAAGAGATGAAAGAACTGCAAAAGAAACGATGACTTTGAATTACATAAACGTGTTAAAAAGCTGAGCAGAACTATAACAAAAAAAATGCTCCGGAAATCTAACGAACAATTGTAATCAACCGCTATTAACTATTAAAGAAAAGAAAGAAACATGGAGAGCGGGATTAATTTTGGTATAAAAACAGCACCGGAAGAACACAGTGTTACCATACAAAAGAATTTTTTTACAAGTGAAAAATGTTAGGTGAAAATATTACTTTGTACGCTTGTAGAGCTAGGCAGGGGTTACTATTTGTTTCGCGTCCCAATCCGCTAATTTCTCTGTAACACCTACTATGAATTTAAAAAAAAACGTAAATTCATAGTAAGTGGAGGACGACTAAAAATTTCTGTTCCTGCTAAAGCGCTCATGATTAATAGTAGAATGAGATTTAAAACTTAAATTTTAAGTGCAGCAACATTTAAGGAGGTTGACTTTTCACCTCCTTCCCTAATTTTGGCCAACAAATTTGGTCAAAATCGATTTATATAGAATTAAAGCAATATCGATAAATTTCATAAACCTAAGACTACGATTTACGGCCCGCAATACTAACAACTTCAGTAGTTAATTTGTTATTTTAAAAAATCGTGAAGCGTAGCCCACGGGCTCCGCTAAATATTATTAAAATAGTAATCCAGGCAGCGTTTTCATTTGTCATGTGAGTTGCAGATTCTACTTCATGTTTTCGGTAATTAACTATTAATTATATAGCTATATGTATAATCAATGGTATACTACTTAGTCTACGGTATAACGTTGCCATTAAACACCAGATAATTTTATTGATATGGCGCGTGGCGATATGCAAGTATTGCTTGCGGGTAACAAGTTCAAGAGATTTATTTATAGCACACTGATTTTAAATTTGCTTATTTTAATTTTACAACTTTAACTTTATTGGTAAGTTGGTAAGCTTTAGCGCCTTGCTTTGGCCTGAAAATGAAACTAGTTAGTTTTGTTTAGAAAAATGCCTTTAATCTATTTATATTGAATTATAAACTGTTTAATTTTACATTAGCTTTATCATGAGTACAAGATGCACACCATTTATGTTTACCAGCACTTGTATGTTCTCTGTTCGATAAATGGCGAAGATATTTTAGCAGTTATCCGAGATTCTGAAATATTTGGAAAAATATGTGTTTTTTGCGCATATAAAAGCAAGAGCTATAAGTCAAATATTGACGTAGTCTATGTTGGATAATTGGCGATAACATTTTATTGGGGATTATTAAAAAGAATGTTTTAAAATTGCGTTGAACTTTATATACCTAAATTTGTTTGGAAATGTACTTTTCTCACACGGAAGTCGTAAATTAATGGTATAGGTTTAGGGTTATTCAAAAGTAAGAAATATTTTAAATCTGCCGTAATGTTTTTAAAGAGTACAGTATATACAAAATAAAAACACATTTGTATTCCTAAAACAATGGGATTTGTTAAAATAGTATTCAATTCAGCGCAAACCTTGAATATGTTCGGCCGTAGCTCAGTGGTAAGAGCGCGGGCTACCAATGCAGCGGATCCGGGTTCGATCCCGGCCCGGTCGTTCTTCCTCGCAAGGCAACGAGAAATCAGCGAGGTGGATTTTTCCCCAGGAAAACCTCTCTGGAGAAGAAGTGCATGCACTTCCTGTGGTTCGGAGCCCACGTTAAACTGTAGGTCCCCTATGTCTGTCTGTCTGTGCAAATTATCTATCTCCGTGCATCAAACACAGACATAGGAGAGAGGTATGGCACTATAAGAAGAGGAAGCAGCAGCCTTTTTTGTGTACTATGGACAGCATGTTCTAGTAATTCGGCCGTAATAGCTGTAACTTGTTGTGAACTGGATTCATTTAGTTGCTGGATAGTTGTAGAGTGGACTCAAAAAAAATGTTTCTTCTTAAGGTAGCCATAGCCCCGTAGCCAACAATCCGCCGGATTGAGATCTGGCGACGCACTGGGCAGGCGTTGGAAAAATGTCTACTTATGATAAGATTAGCAAAAATGTTAATTAACAGATTTTTCTATTGTGGTATAAACATAGGGAAGTGTGGCATCTTGCATGAAGATTATGTTTTCAATGTGGTAGTTACGTAATCTTGGAATAACATAATTATGCAGCATGCTAAGATACCGTTCTCCGCGGTAACCGTAATTGTTCCTAACTGCCCATCTATCTTGATCTTCCTCACAAAATTATGGTTCTATAATGAACTGGGATATGAACCCACACCACACAGTGACTTTCAAATCATGAAGTCCTTGCTGAATTACAGTATGGGGATGATTTTCAAACCAAATTCTACAGTTCTGTGTTGAGCGTATTAACCCCTCTATTCAGTTGAAAATGAACGTCGTCGGTCTAAAAAACTTTGTCCAGCCACTGCGGATTGAATTGAATATGCGCTAAAACAATCTGCCGATGATATCATAACCGTGCATTTATCGTTTTGTCATATTCAGCGGTGTATTTTCGGAAAGGACCAAGATGCAAGGTTTACCCACGATCACTTTTTCGTAGCAATCTAAATCTACTGCTTCTTTAGTGTACAGTTTCGATTGTATTCTATAAAATACTTGTATTATATTGTTATGTTTTTATTGGTTTAGTGTTTTTAGTGTATTTAGCCATCGTTGTCATTTTTATCACATTTAAGTATTATATATTACTAGTAAAAGGCAGAATTGACGAATCAGTCTACGCAGGCTTTTGAAATGAAATGCGGAAATGTAGAACGGGTGGCGGCTGCTCGATTGCTGTAGCCGCAGCTGTGTTGCGATGTGTTCTCGGTCGAGTTTGTTGTCGCAGTGTAGTGTCAGCATATTGTGCTGCAATAAAACAAACAACTTTTCTAGAGGAAAAGGGCGTATTTTTATGAAATATTATAGCGGCCCACTGTACGATGGAAAAGTATTTATATAAGTAGTAGTAAAGTCCCCACACCACTAAAAGTTGTGACAGGTGGAATGGATCCGGATTTGCTATACATATAGAAGAACAAAATAATAAAAAAAATTTTCTTAGAAATATAAATTTAATATATTAATTAGTTTATGGAATTTTGTGCCGCAAAATTAATGAATCCATAATTGTTTATCTCCATGGCGTGTCTGGAAAAGGAAATAAGCACGAAAAAAACATGTCCTGGAAAATGTTATCTCCGAGTTAGGAATCAGGAAACGTCTGACATTCATCATAATATCATCTAAACTCATCCGTCTTAGCCTCAATCGATTTACTAAAGGCGTCACTCTGAAAAATTAACCAGCCTTGGTAAGCACAAAGTACTAAATATTGAACTTTCTGAGGCTATCCTCTTTTCGATTATGTATGTGAGGATTTCCGTCTTTCTTCAAATTTATTACCCTACACCGCATCGAATTTCTTGCCAGCCGCCAGCCCGAACATGTGCTTTGATGACCTGTGACCTCATCTACCCCTTGGGTTTCTTAAAAACCAAGCGGGGCATTCAATGTTAAGCTCTTGTTGGTGACGCATTGGAATTAGTTGTATTGAAAGTTATAATTGAGAATTGATTACAATAAATATTTAGGAGCATTAAACGCGTCTTTTTATTGAGCAAGCTCATATGTATATTAATAGTATACCGCAACGTAATCAACTGCGCCCTAAACATCGTACAAAAGATTAAACAGCTGGAAGTCATCTTCGCAATTTCTTGTCAATAACCGGATAATTTAGACGTCTGCAGTACGTCAAGATAGGAAGCTAGATATTAGTTCTAAACCCTGCTCACAAGGCTCCTTTAAAATCGAATTTAAGTTTACCTTAGTAGTTTCATATTTACCTTTTTATAAATTTGTGAAAAAGTTTGTACATATCCGCAATTAGGCCCAAAACGAATTAATTGTATGTATTCTTTACCAAGTATAAATTTTTTTCGTGGCTAATTGTTCTAGAGAGATACAGATACAGTTAAAACTTAAATTTTATGTTCTAGAAGAATCTATTAAACAATATACAGGGTACTATTCAACAACATGGTTAAACCGGCAATGCTAGATTAGTATTCTATGCATCATATAATGTGTTTTCATTAATAATTAAACACACCCAAGTTTAATTTCATTTTCTTAAAAATTGTAAAAATGTACCTAGTTTCGTGTACATCCGGTATACGTGTAAGACCACCAGTAGAATCAATCATGTTGCATGTTATTTTAAAAGTTAGCTTAAGCAAAATAACTATTTAAAAAAATAGGCGAAACAAGTCGCTGGTACTTTCCCATAATATTTGGCCGCTGAAAATTACTTACACACGTAAGACGCTAGCTAGATATTGCGTTCCTGATTTCGAACCAAACATGGTTATAAATACTGTATTTGGAAAGTTATCAAAAATATGCAACAACTGAAAAATATATTTTTTAACTAGAGCGTAATAGGCGTAGTTAAAATTACGCAAATGCCGGAAGGTTGATATTAAAAGTGTTGAATTTTTTCCTAATTTTTAAAATGGTTCAAAATTCGTTTTGTCCAATAAACTGCTTCAAATAAGCTATTGAACTGTTAAAGGTTCATAACGAGTGGCGTTTGCATTTTTAAATAAATCGTTAATAAAATTTAAAATTTAAAAAAATTCCTGGAGGGCGTCAATGTAACAGTTTCATATTTCAAAAAATATTTTTGTATTACATGCTTATACTTATTAAGGGCTATTCAATAACATGGTTATTGTTTTTGATTGGGTATATTCTTTTTGAGTAACCTGGTATTCATGTTAACATTTTCTAAACTTCGTAGCGGCCTTTGTTTTGAAGATATGGCTTTCGGAAAACAAGCATATAATTTGCTTTTAGATGCACTACAATGGTATCTTTTCAAAATTTCAAAAACGTTTTGACAAAGATATCGACACCAAAAATACGCGTTTACTTTCCGTTTACGGTTACGGTTCTGATTAAAAACCGCATTTTTACTAATTCTACTCGGTAGAAGCGCTGATATTTCTATCTCAAATATGTTTTTGTTCACAAAACCAAAAAAAAAGTTACGTTATTGAAATGACAAAGTTTATTACAGCACGCCGGCCCTATGATCTCTGATTATCATACACTTTTAATATTTTTATTCCCTGAAACATTGGGGTGTTTTTTTTTCGTTTTTTTCACAGTCTAACATGAGCAAACAATGTTTTGCTTTTAACTTCATTACTTGGGAAGATAAACTCATCAAACCTCAATGGAAACGAATGCAGCTTCTTCTTTTTCGTTTTCTTGTTTTTTTGTTAATGTTCAGCCTACTCATAAAACAGTTTTTTTTACAGCCTACTATAAAAAAAGGTTTCGTTTTTGCTTATAATTCCGTTATTTGTAAAAATAAAGCCATTAAACCTTATATTGGAAAAAAGAAGAAAAATCTGTGTAAAAAAGTGTCTTAATAATGCCAAAACCGCTTTGCGCTATCTTTGATAATAACCAAATTATACAGAAAAACTGAAAATGTTAGTTATTTCAGTCTGTACTGAAAATTAAGCAAAAATTCTAGGATTTGAATGTGGATCATACTTGAGATGCTAAACAATTATTCTCATTTAACCGAATCTCTATCTCTTACCGTTTACGAGATCCCCATGCATGAATTCCTTATCTTGGACACCCTGTATAATCATCATGCGAAACAAGGGAAATGTCATGTGACAGAATCAGACGACAGTCCCACGTTAGAGGAAAAAGGATGGCGAATACCGTAACACGGATGACGAGCAGAGCCGATAACAATCGAGGTTACTGGTAACAATTAACAAAACGAAACAATCCGCTTTTTGTGTTCCTGCTCACTCTTTTTGGTTCTATGGAAAACTGTCACGTATGGTTACTCTTTATTTCATATGGCATTCCCTACGTTCCAGGGCTATTTTGGATATCTCCAAAACTACCTTTCGTTAATATGTGCATCATTATATCCTACAAGTTGTAATTATTATATAATAGTTTGAGGATATTTGTAATTTTTAAAAAACTAGCAGCATTATTAGGATTGTAATTTTTAATAGTTGGTGAAAATTACCACGATTAGCGAACTTGAAAATGTACCTACTCCGTACAAACAATTTATTGAATGTAAGTTCTTAGGAATAGTCTGCATGTGATGTCTCAGATAAATAAATACCAGAAAACTGAAAATTATAATAATTATGTAAATAATCCCTTTCATTGAAATAAAAAGATTTATGGGATTTATTACACTTGTATATTATACGTAAAAGTGAAATCCAGAAGTCATTTTAGTATATTATAATAGTTACTCACGGTTATATTCTTTCAAAGCACACATTCAAATATATACGTATTTCAAACAGATAATCATATTAAAAGCATTTAATTCATTCCAATGCATCTAGACAAACAATACCATACTTCCTTGTGTACGTTACTGTAATTTACATAGCATTTAATTACAAATAAATTGTTTCATTTCCTTCTTATTAAATTAATGCATGTATGTGCAATTTCATATTTAGACTAGTAAATACAATCATAATTCTTCACAAAAAATCATGCTTGAATTATTTGCAATAATGGCAAGATTTTTTCCCCTTTTCCCATGAATCCTTCACCGGATGTGGCTCTTGTAACACGTAACTCAAGGAGCTTTTTAACAAGGGTCACTTATTATCTATTATGCAACAGACCGTCAAGTCAAGAAATGTAATTCTTGTTCGTGTTTAGCTCTTTTGTTATTATTTGTTATTAGTTTAGCTGTGTAAAAACACCTTAAGGCCATACCTACGCTAGTTATTGTTAAATTAAGTGCACGTAGTATGTAGAATTCAGGGCCACATTAACTTTTTTTCTTTTAATTTAAAGTGAAATGTAGAACACCCTGATGTCAGCAATTGTTTGAACACTGTCTTAACATTTTTTTAAACTTTTATACAAAGGAATGCGAATGTGAATATTGTACACATTATAAATGTTTAGACATTTTATAGTACAGCATGCAAATTACCTTTTTGATGATTATGGGAATTTTTCTTATAATAATGATCATGGTATTTGTATAATACAATTAAATAGTTATGTAAACGTGTAAAGGTATCATTACTATTAAGCGTTTAATAATTTGAAGCTTTCTTTTTGATGTACTTATGCTACAGTAAAAGTAACATTCTTATTCTGATCTCACATGTTTAGTTTTAATTAGAAAGTTCGTTAATCAAAAATCGTAAACAGATCAACTCTGAAGTTTTGCTCGATTTGAGGGCAATAAATGATTGTCTGATATTGTTTTAACAAAAACTAAATCAAGGAAAAAATAATTTAAAAAAATAACGCCCCAGCGGTGATTTAAATTTGCAATACGATGTCGCGTACCGTATCTTTGGCTAGCCGCATGGCATAGGAGCACGGTGACTGTCGCTCGCCCTACAGCTGATTAGATGCGCTTCGGAACTCAAAACAAAAAACCGCTATAAATGCGTCATTTAAAGAGTGATCAAAAATATGCAAAGATAAGCAAATAAATTGTTTTAACTAGAGCTAATTTATAGGCGTAGTTAGAAAACACGTTGCTGGAAGTAAAAAGTATCGTTTTCCCTAATTTTTGATATGGTTGAAAATTCCTGTTAATTCTAATAAACTACTTTAAGTATAGGATATCAAACTGTTTAAAGTTTATAACGACTGGCGTTTCAATTTTTGAATAAATAATTATGCAATTTCATTTTTTTGAAAAATTCTAGAGGGTATCAGAGTAAAATTTGGGAGATTAGTAAAAAACAAATCTGTAGTTCATTGCCAGCTCTATCGACTCAGAAAGTTAAAAAAACGGCGTGGGAAGGTTTTGAGAAATAATTTTTTTGAAAATACCAAAATTTTGAGTCCCAAGCACGGTGAAGTTTTTGTCCGGCACTTAAATAACAATACGTAATAAAATTAAAGCCTAAAATAATTTAAAGGCGGCAGACCAGTAGGTAGAAAATCTTCAAATAATCCTTATAGTGAATATTTTGACTACGTACGTTTGCTAAAATATTTTTTTTTGCTTTTTCTTCAAAAAATTTGTTGGCTAAGTGCTCAGATGATTCAGATGTTTCGAAGTGCGCACTTTCTTTTTTTTTTGACTCTAAAAATATGTCCACATTACCCGCTATATTTTTAATAATTATTTATAAGCATTTCTTAGAAAAACTATTCGATTTCTTACTACCCACAATAACCCATGTAGGTGCCAGCAGCTTATTGACCTACACTGGTGCGATGTTATAGTCACTGTCGGCGCGTAAAACCTCGATACAAGAATATACTCTAAAATGTGATGAACATCTTCTAAAGTATAAGAAAGTCTAAGCGAAGTGCTTCGTTGTTTTTTTTTCTACTAAAATATGTGTAGTATCGTAACCTGAGACTAAAGTACAAAATGCGGCTGCTAAAAATGCATATAAGACGTTTCAACCTGAAGTAAACCCCTTTTATAAGTTATTAATATTTTATTTTAATGAAATTTAATAATCTTAAAAAAATATAAAGTTTGAGCTTTTCAGAATAGTTGTTTCTTAAAATCTGTGCTTTGTTTAAGTAACAAACTGCCGTATAAAACCTATTAAGTAACATTGCTAGTTATGCTGTATTGCAGTTGTTAGGTTTTACTATATAGGAGAGAAGTAATAGCGCTGCAGGCCAAGGCCTGTTTAAAATCCAACCTCACATGGAAATTTAATTAGGCAAATGATGCTAATTTTATGCTCCATTAACGTGTTGGGCTTCAAACGTGACGCTAATTTAGGGAACAAAATCCGGGGTAAAGAAATGCTTAATGAGTGTTATATTATGGAATTTACTATCTCCTTAACTACCTTTTAAATAAATACATAAATTTTGTGATGAACGTGATATATAATATCGTATTCTTAAAAAGGCGACTGTGTTTCTAAACCTTGCATTACTTTATTGTTAATTAAAATCACCTAAAGATTTAAATGTTTGCACTTAACATCATGAAAATAGTTTTGCTTAAGATTTAACCGTTTTAATGCAAATAATCCAAAATTCTCATCAGTAAAACAAATTAATGATGAAACTCATATCCTGGACGGAAATGTAGTCGTTTTAGAAAACAAAAAAGTGACAAATGGGCGGAAAAACATTATTAATTCTGGTAGACTTACCCTGCAAACTCCATCTTTTGCTGAATTGCCTTTGTCTTAAAACAGCTCTCACACCAGAAGAAAATTCCCTAAAGGATAAAGATCCACGTCTCTCCGGATCAATCTGATGAAGAATTGCCTGGATTTCCTGAAAATAGATTAATTTTATTCAGAATAATATGTATCTGTTAAATATAAGATTATTTTTGTGTTGGTTGCTTTCTTGATTTACGAAGTCATTAATTAATTCGTTACAAAAATGTTTAAGAAAGCCACGTTGCCTTTCGTATTTCTATAGACAAGGAAAAACAGTATAAATCGTACGACATGTATAATTCATAAAGCTTAAATTACATATACTACTGCAATTTCACTTTAAGCGATATACTTTTATTTTTTAATTATTACGAATAAAAGGCTGCAAACGGCAGCAAGCCTTAGTGGACACTGGAAGTTGCTTAATCATAAATACACACTGTGTAACCACGTGTAACCTTTTAAATTACCTGTTAGTTCCTCATCATATCGCACATAAAGCTGATATTATTTGCAATCCCAAAGATGCTTCAGTTATATCCTTTTTGGGAATCTTTAAAAAATAATACAGGATGTCATTTTTGGAGCGGATAACATGGCTTTCTTTAATATTATGAGAGTTAAACAGTCGGTTAATTTAGCAAAGTTGAGCAGAATTTTAAGGAGAATCTCATGTCACTTTTAAATTTGACCTACGTCGTCAATTTTTTGAAATATTCTGAAAAAACTGAGAACGGGCGATTTTTTAATGTTAAATAATTCCATAACTGTTTTACAACAACAAATATTTAAATGGGGATTTGTAGAACATTTTAGGTAGAATCCGATTAAATCGACTAAATCCAAAACTGGCATCAGATTCTTCTCGAAATTCTGCTCAATTGTGTTGATTTATAATAACAAAGGTTATCCATTTATTGTCTGTGTCTGTGTGCAGCGAAACCATTTTTACATCTATACCAAGTTGGGATTTAAAGACTTTGATTCAAACAATGTTTTTCTAAAGATATGCATTTACGAAAAAAATTGCAGTATTTCGGTCTTACGGTTACAGTGCGCTCAAAACAAAATTCTAGACACAAAAAGTAATGAGAAAGTATAGTGGTGCTTGTGTTGTAAGCATATCGTACTTGCTTTGGCAATAGTAAAAAAACAAAGCGTACAATCACTAACCTAATTTTTTTAGAAATTCACCTATATCATTATTTTGCGCTATGCCTCATAATCTAAAGAAAATACGTTAATAATGCAAAGTAGTACAACAAACTTACGCAACCGTAACAACATTTTTTTTACGATAACTGCAAATGATTTCCTATGAGACCTAGTACATTCTAGTTCTGTATTTTGCGGTTAAACCTTGGAATATTTAATTAGCACCAGTTTGCGTAGCATCAAATCAAAGTTCATGACGTTAATGTTACTAATTTCTTTTTTCTTGCCAATTTACGTAGTTGTACAAAGCGTATCATTGTCACTCAACATCCGTTGCTTTTATCTATGCTTTTATCTGTCAAAATGCGGTGCACCTGCAACTCTGCATTCCACCGGATTTTTTAACCGGAAAGCCTGCCTATATGTATGTAGTACTTCACAGCGGATGTTCGTAACTTTGTACACAGAATAATTTCATGTGTTGTGATTTTGATTATATTGTGTTGCCTAACTACACCAAGAAAATCATATAATTTTCAGTTTTGAATATGAATTGTTATTGCATAAAACGGAAAAGCGTTATACTTACTAAAATATTTTTTAGTTAATACTTTTACAGGATATATAAACTGTTGGTTTGTACTAAAACAAAAGAAAATGGTACTGGGATTTGAAAAATTGTAGTTCTAAATGATTAAATGTATAAAAATTGTCTAGCTGGATGTAGAAAAGTAAAACATTTTTAATATTATAAAATCAAGATTGCTTAACAATTTAGTTTTTAACATCGAAAGTTATAATAACATCTTCATCTTCATCAGAAAAAAGGAAAATCTACTAAATTACAAGCCAACGTTAACTACCAAGAACCAATTTTAAATAATCGTAATACTCTTAAGTTAAAGAAATATATAAATAGAAACTTTTTAAACTTTGCCAGTAGTACCGGTAGCTACGTTATTTGCGATTGTGTTATAAACAGACCAGACAATTCGAAGCCACAAGCATGTATCCTAAATTTCAGTTGTGTATTACCACTCAAATTCAATAAAATTTAATTAGTTCTTGCTGATAAAAATTATAGATGCACAGCACAATGCACAATGTAATGCGCTTATTTTGGTTGAGGGCGACAACGCTAGGAGCGTATGAACCGTTTTCTTGAATTACAATTTCCTGTAATATGTCAGAAAAGAAGTAGAATATTTGTGGGCAAATTAATTTAAGTTAAGGGATCGTAATTATTAGAAACAACTTTTCTTAACTCGTAGTGAAAATTTTAATAATAATGTAATAATTAAAGGTACATATTTTAGGAACAACGCATATTATAATTTGGTTAGAATCGAAATACTACTAGGATTTCTACAGAATTTTAATCGCACGACACGCTTATCTTATTATTTTAAACCAAGTGTTTGGTGGGGCTGGTTTTGAGGTACAATTTGTCTACCAATGTGAGGGTACCGGGCTTAATTCCCATAAAATTCTTTTTTTAATTACTTTTTAGTTTTTAGTAAGTTCGTACGACATTTTATTTGATGTCAGTTAGTTGACAGTGTTGTTTACAACACATAATAAGGAATTTTTTACGAACATTTTTAAATAAGGCAATAAATACTTCGTAAATAATAAATTAAATAGTTGCAAGAACACAAATAAAAGATAAAAAAATAACTTAAGGAAAATTGTATGCGAATTGAAACCGGGATCCTTGCAATGTAATCGTGTACTCTATTTCAAGACCACTCCCACCAGACACGTGATTTGGTCTTATTTCATTGATATTAAGACAATAATGTAATGTGACAATGTAGAAAACCTACTTTGATCTCAACCCGAAGGATTGTCCGTATACAAGTACTCTGCGAAACAGACGGTATAAAGAATGAGGTTATCATTTACTGCGTTGGTAGCTCAACTAAAATAAAGCGCATTTGTTTATGAATGTTTTTTTTATTTTAAATTGTGGTATTATAACTTTTTCTATCTACAAAAAAAAACATATCTAATCGTTTCCTGTCCAGAATTTTTAAAAGCCTGTTTTCTCAATGAAAGGTAATATAATGAGTATCTGTATATAAAATACTTAATTACTTTAACAATATCTATTTGTTTTAACCTTATACGTATTTCGGCATGTTTACATGCCATTGTCAAAGGTTATATGAAAAAGTAAACAGTTAGTGTTGTTATAGCGATAGAACTTGGTGACTTGATCTTGGTAATCGTCTGCAGATGACTTGATTTCTCATTCCAAAATGTCCAGTAGAGGAGAATTTAAGAGATCAATTTGCTCATTCATTAACGGTACAGTTTTTAAATGTTTGTGAATTTCAAAAGCTTCTAGTATATCTAATTTACGTTCATCATCACAAAAGTGTAAACATGTTATAGTGTTATTAGATGTCATTGAATGATTGTGTTCTAGTAAGTGTTTAGCGTAATTGGATTTATGTGAGTGTTTGTATTTGTAACAACCTACGTGTTCTTTATACCTAATATTAAAATTTCTAATTGTCTGGCCTATATAAACCGAATTACAATGCAAACAATTTAATTTGTAAATGCCTGATTTTAGCAAATCGTCTGTTTTTGATTTTGCATTAAACAAAGTGTATAAGATGTTTCTAGTTGTTTTAAAGCTTACTTTACATTTATTTGTTTTGTTTATAATTTTAGCAATTTTTTCTGATTTGTCACCAAAATATGGGATCGAAGCATATTTAATTGTATCGAACGAAGTTAGGGTATTCGGATAAATTTTTTTGAATGGCTAATTTATAATCTTTTTCTTTAATTAATGTATCAATAAGTTTAGTATTATAACCATTACTGTATGCAATTTGTTTAATAATTGAAATTTCTCTATTATGATTAATTTCATCTAAAGGGACCGTCAAAGCCCTATGTATCAGAGACCTGTATGCTGCTAATTTATGTGTTTTATGATGACAAGAATCGTGTGGTATTTTATTGTCTGTTTGTGTAGGTTTTCTATAAACTGAGTAATACTCAAATTTATTAGTTGAATTAATTTTTATGTTTAAATCTAAAAAGTTGATGGACTTATTTTGTTCAAATTGATCTCTTAAATTCTCCTCTACTGGACATTTTGGAATGGGAAATCAAGTCATCTGCAGACGATTGCCGAGATCAAGTCACCAAGTTCTATTGCTATAACAACACTAACTGTTTACTTTTTTATATAACCTTTGACAATGGCATGTAAACATGCCGAAATATGTATAAGGTTAAAATAAATAAATATTGTTAAAGTAATTAAGTATTTTATATACAGATACTCATTAAATATGGACTTTAACGAAGTAAGGCTGGAATTTATAAATAAAGAAAGGTAATATACCCTAAATTAAAAACTTTGTTTAAATTAAACCCCCATTTTAGATGCATCAAGATACAAAATAAGGCTAAGATCGCATCATATGTTAAACACATAAAATTTTAATTGTTGAAATTACATTTAGTTAAAGCAAAATGCATCAGAACCAAGTTTACGGAGGAATTAAAGTTAATAATAAATGTTCATTAATTTCGCTAAGCTTAGGAAACAAACAAATTGCTCCTCAAAATTCTCATACACCTGTCAGTAGACCAACAACAACTTTACCCAAATTTGTTTTCATTTTGTTAGCGTTTAGTACAATTAGTGACATCTACTGCTCTCGCCTCGTATTAGCAGTTGTGGTTTAGTTATTTACGTTGGCCACCGATTAAAGCCAAACTCGCAAGATAAGAAAAAAAATGCCGAAGCACTTTCTGTACCTAGACTTTCCCGTGCATTAAACATATAACTTTTTGTTTTCCCAAATATGTTTTTGTGATATAAGTAAAGGTTCAAGATGCAGTCTAAGACTAGTAGCTACCATTACAAAAGATCGTGTGCTAAGGCGCTGTAGGGGTAGTAGCTACCAAAACTTTATAGTTTTCATGAGGAAAAAGATACGATTTTTTAAAATTTTCAATAAAATATTGCCTTGGGATTGGGATTAAAGAAGAAATTTTAAGAAAAATTGTGAGCCAAGCTTTTGAGCAATATTTTTTAATAATTTTGTTATTTCACAGTTTTCATGATTGCAAATATTCTTGTGCAGAGTAACAATGTGTCCCTTAAAAGGTATTACAATAATCAAAATTTATGCCGATCTGACAATTTATTTTTGTTTAAATACTTGTTAAAATCAAAATTTAAAAAAGCTGAAGTGTGGACTTCGAGTGGACTTTTCCATACTAAAACTTATCGTATTTGCAAAAGTGTAAATTTTACAATTATAACCTTCCATTCCTTTCTTTCTTTCTTTCTTTCTCTTCTCCCATTGGTACGGTGTTGGGGAATTGAGCCACTTTCTATATTCTTTTCTATCCCTAGCTAGGGTTTTTAGTTGTTGCCAGGTCGTTCCCTTCCTTCTGTCGATGTCCTTAATATTATCTTCCCATCCTATTCGGGGTCTTCCCCTGGGTCTTTGTCCCTCACACCTCATTTCGAAAATCTTCTTTGGATATCTATCGTTCCCCATGCGGATCATATGGCCATACCATTGTAGTTGTTTTCTTTCTATTTCTTGTACTATAGGGTCTTGTTGTAGGTCTTCTCTTATGCTTCTATTCCTTATCCTATCTCTTCTTGTCTTCCCCATTACCCGTCTTAGATATCTCATTTCGGCCGCAGTTAATTTGGATCTATGTTTGTCTGTGATTGTCCATGACTCTGCTGCGTATAGTAGTGTGGGGGTATATATGGTCTTGTATAGGTTCATTTTTGTTTTTGTGCTCAGCTCTTTTTTTCCTATTAGTGTGTTATTAACTTGGTAATATATTTTGTTGGCCTTGTTGATCCTATTTGCTATTTCTCTGTCTATTCGTCCGTCTTTGCTAATTAAAGTTCCTAGGTATTCATATGCATCTACCTGTTCTAAGTTGTTTCCGTCTATATTTATATCTACCTGGCCTGCGATTTCCGTTTTTGTTATATGCATGATTTTACTTTTCTCTATGTTTATGGTCATTCCTTTTTGTTGTAGGTGGTTTTTCCATGTGCCTATATTAGCTTGGAGCTGTTGCGGGTTTCTTGCTATTAATAGTATGTCGTCCGCATAAAGTAAGTCTTGTGTCAATATAGGATTTAGGTTGTAATATCCTATGCCTGTTTTCCTTAGCTCGTTCTTGCAGTTCTTGTAGATATAGTCCATGTATATGACGAATAGTAAGGGGCTGAGGCTGTCTCCTTGCTTGATCCCTCTAGACATCTGGAATTCCTCTGAATTTTGTCCGTTTAAACGCACCTTCCCTTTTATATTTTTGTGTAGGCTTTGTACTATTTTCCTCATTTTGTGGGTCACCTGTAGGTCTCTTAATGCCTCCCATATGTGTTCTCTAGGTACTAGATCAAAAGCGGATTTTAGGTCTAGAAAGGCTATGTATAAGTCTTTGTCTTTACTTATTGATTTTTCTAATATAGCTCTTATTGTGTATATCTTGCGTTTGTCTTCCTGGTCGGAAGGCTGTTTGTTCATCTTGTATCTTTTCCTCGACTTCGGACCTCAGGCGTTTTTCTATTATTCTTGTGTATGCTTTTAATGCTACTGGTGATAAGCATATTGCTCTGTAATTTTCGCAGTTTGTAGAATCTCCCTTTTTATATATGGGGACGATTATATTGTTTTCCCAGCTCTTAGGTATCTCTTCTTGGGTCCATGCCTGTTGGAAGATTTTTCTTAGCCATTTTCCTACTATTGCGCCTCCTTTCTTAAATAATTCCGGGGTTAGGTTGTCTTCTCCCGGTGATTTTCCATTTTTGATTTTTCTCAGGGCCTCTGTTACTTCTTCTTCTGTTATTTCTTCTGCTTCGTTTGCAATGTCCTCTATATCTTGTTCTTGTTCATCTGGTGGAACTATTTCGATGTTTCCTTGGAACTTGATCGTGTAATGTTCTTTCCATGCTTTCAATATTTCGTTTGTATTTGTTTGCAGTTCTCCTCTCTGATTTTTAACACTCCTTACTTTTTGTGTTGGTTTTTCTTTTAGTCTCTTGACCACGTTCCAGAATTCTTTCTGGTTCTCTATGTAATTTTCTTCTATCTTCTTTCCGAAATCTTCCCACGATTTCTTTTTTGCTGCCTTCACTTCTTCTTTTGCTTCATTTCGTTTTGTTATATAATTTCTTTTGTTGTCATCTGTTTTATCTCTTATGTATATGTGCCATGCTTCTTTCTTTTCTTTAATTTTTTGTTTTACCTCGTTATTCCACCATTTGGTTCTTTTTTGATTTGGGTTTTGTCTTACTGTTTTTATACCACATACTTCTTGTGCGGTTTGTATCATTGTTTCTTGGAAGCAGGTCCATCTTTTGTCCAGGGTCCATGGATTTTCTTCTTGCCTTTCCTGTTCTTCTTTTGACAGTAAATTATTTGTGAGTGTTTCTTCATATGTACTTCTTATTTCTGGATTTTCTAGTGTTTCTAGTTTTATTCGTGTATGGGTACTCGGTTTTTGAAAATTGGTATCTGCTATCACCAATCTGTGTTTTGTGTTTAATTCGGCGCCTCTAATTACTTTGACGTCGTATACTGCGTACCTCATACTTCTGGTGTAAGTTATGAAGTCGATCATGCTCTTATGTCCAAGCTCTTCTGCTTCGTAGGTTATTTTATGTATATCCTTATGTGGGAACCAGGTGTTCCCTACTAACATCTGGTTTACTATACAAAAATCTAGCATTTTCTCCCCGTTTCCGTTGATTTCTCCTGGTAATCCATGTGCCCCCATAGTTTCGAGTCCCATTTCTTGGTTGTTTCCTATGTGCGCGTTCCAATCTCCCATTATTATTACGTGTTTGTTTATATTTTGCATTTTCTCTAGGGTTCGCTGTAAATCTTCATAGAACGCTTCCTTATCATGTACATTGGCGTTCTCTGTATATTTGAATGATTCCTATTTTCTCTTGTAGTTCTAAATTAATGGTCATTATTCTAGGATTTATGGCTTCCCATTGTGTTACTCTTTTCTCTAGGTCGTTACTGAGGATTATGCCTACGTACCCCTTCTTTTGCTCGATTTCTTATAGGAGTGCCTGAGCATCTCATAGTATATCCTTTATGCATCATTTTTATGCCGCTTCCTTTCTTTTTCACTTCGGATATTGCGAGTATTTGAACTTTATGTTTCTCTATTTGCTCTATTATTTCTTCTTCCTTATCTGTGAAAGTTGTTATGTTCCATATCCCAAATCTTAGCCTTGTTCTCGCCAGTCGTCTTCGGTTGGACCGTCCATTTCCGAGGCTCGCTCTATTGCTCTGAATCTAGTTACTTAGTGCGGGTGATTAGCCCAGCCACTAAGGCCCCGTTACCTCGGGACAACCTTCCATTCCATCCACCCAAATTCATAGAAAGCGCAACAATTAAATGACAGCTTTCAAAAAAAATTGTGGCCAATACTAGATACTAATACTTGCCGTTGCCGTATTTGCAAAAGTGTAACTTTTAATAATTATAACGTTGTACAGTTCAGCGAGTATTAGATTTCTAAGAAAACAAGTAGCGGGAATTTGAATTTGCGCTAGCTTGTTCAATTAGTTTTCGTACCGTAACACTACCCATAGAAGCAGCGACTACTGCACCAAAGCAAGGTAAGCGCCGCCAAAGTGCTTCGGCCAATTACAAACTTCGCTTCGGATGTCGGACAAAAATGGCTATAATAGCTTTATTTGGGATGTTATCAAAAATACGCAAAGAATGAAAAATATATTTTTTAACTATAGCTAACTGATATGCGTAATTAAAATCACGTAACTGCCGGAAAACGCGCTGTTGATATTGAAAAGTATCGTTTTTTTTTCTTAATTTTTAAAATAGTTGAAAATTTTAGCAAATTCTAATAAAGTAATTTAAATAGTGTATCGAACTGATAAAAGTTTATAACGATCGACGTTTGCGTTTTTGAATAAATAATTATTCAATTTCAAATTTTTCAAAACTTCGTTGAAGGCGTCAGAGTAAAGTTTGGGAGATGAGTAATAAACAAATTTGTAGTTCAATGCAAGCTCTATCGGCTTAGAAAGTTTAAAAAGATCGTGTAAACTGTTTTTGAAAATTTTCACAATTTTGAAGCAGCGCCATTGCGATATTTTCAGGATTTTCGAAATTAATTTCATTTCATCGTATAGTACCTAGAAAGAGCTCTCAAACAAGTGGTAGCTGATCTCGATCAAATAACTACTTTTTGAGTAAATGGGCATTAAAGTCGAGATTTTCAAAAGGTTGTAGCGGCCGCCATTTTAAAGCTAGAGAGTTCGTTAAAAAAGTTTTCGATTTGCCTTAAGTTCTTTTAGATTACATGCTTTAATGTTTAAAATTTTGTTTTGGAAAAAAACGCTACAAAACAACATGTCGAACTTCTGTTTCCGGTTTCGGATTTTTTTTGAAAAGCTTAACTAGAACTACAATTTTTCATATACCTGTTGATTTAAAATTTCATCAAAATCGATCCAGTAGTTTCGCACACACCCACAGACAGACATTTTTAAAAACCATTTTTTGGGTTCCTTGAGCCCCAAAACGTGTATTTCCGTTAAAATCTAGATTTCGAAATTTGTTATGAAATCAATACTTCCCTATACCGAAGGTTTCGATTTGTTCTACATACGTCCCCTAGTTTTAATCCTTTATATGTATAAGAAAATAAACCTATAACTATTTCAGCCCCAAAAAATAATATTAACACGTGCCTCTTCGGGCTTAAAAATCGAATAAATCAAAATTTATACGTTTTGTTTTCATTCATTTTTTATGAATTCTTCTAAGTAAATAGTATATTGTACACCAAGGTTGAGAAGTGAACTATTATATACCGAGCACTTTTAGATCCTGAGGCGCGTAGCGCCTAAAGATAGGTATCATGTGCGAGGTTTATAATAGTATTCTCAACTGAGGTACCTATATATAATATTTTTTTCACTACTAACATTGAAAAATTACATATTTGATTCGTTTAGATCTTTATATTAGCCATTTCTAAATTATTTCTTAATATTTTGAAATATTAAGTAGTCTGTGAGTCCAGTTGTCAAACTAAAAAAAAGTGACATACGATTTTAAAGGTCAATTTGCAGAAAATAGACGCTACTGTGAGTGAAAAGTGTAAAAAAATAAAGAATGTCTATTTCATTATTTACCTACGTAATTTTTCGTTATCATTAGATAGAGAAATATAACTTCTCGTTAGAGAAAAGAAGTAAATAATGAGGATTTCTCAGGTTAGTGGTGAAACAAAATTATATAGTTATCATTTTGTTATTTAAGATTACTAATATTACGTTTAGGTATTGACTATACTCTTATAGACCCGTAACGTTTACGAATTATTACATTTCTTGAAATAGTAGTAGACGTGAGCGACAGGTTGCGCTGTTTGTACTAAGAGATCTAGAAAGCAGTCAACCAAACAAGTTATAAACAACACTCTTAAATAATAATATGCTGGTCGATTGTGATGAAGGGTCTGTCCCAACGAATAAAGAATATTCTTTATTCGTTGGTCTGTCCTGGTCGGCCTATGCCAGTTCGGCCGCCAAAGTAGGTAGGTAGCTGATGTTCTAAATATATTCAAAACAAGAGAAACTGTCGTTACACGTAAACTTCTAATACTGAAAGTTGATAATTCGGATGTCGGACAAAAATGGCTATAACATCTCTATTTGAGAACTTAACAAAAAAATGCAAAGAATAAAAAATATATTTTTTAACTAAAGCTAATTGATAGGCGGAGTTAAAATCACGTAAATGCCGGAAAAGTTTTCGATTTGCCTTAAGTTGTTCTATCAGATTCCGTGCTCAAATTTTCAAAACTTAGTTTTGAAAAAACAACGTTACCCAAAAGAAAGAGGTCTAACTTCCGTTTCCGGTATCGGATTTTTTTGAAAAGCTTAACTGGAACTACAATTTTCGATATACCTCTTGCTTTTAAATTTCATCAAAATCGGCCAGTACTTTTGTCTGTAGAAGCGTCACCCACAGACATACATTTTTACAAAAACACTTTTTTGGGTTCCTTGAGTACACCTTGTACGTACAAAAATGGTATAAAATATTATACAATATTTGAATTGCATAGCCTGCGGTGTAGGTAATAGCACAAAGTTGTAAGTGACGCACGTCATCATCGTTGAAAACGTAACCGAAATTTAAAAAATTTTAACCGTAACCTAAAAGCGAAACGTTATTTTATTTCGATTTATGTCCCTGGTTTTATTGCATGAAACATTAATTAATCATTTTTTAAATTTCTAAGTTTATCACAAACACCCGCATTTGCTACTCTTACATCTCTCGATGTCCACACAGTTTCTTTATATATGCGCACTAATATTTTAAGTTTATAAAAAAATCAAAATGAATAATGCAAAAACTGCCTTCCAGGAATTACAATACTCCAGTCAAATCATACAACTCCGAATATCATAGCAATATCTCGGTCAAATATGAAAATAACACTTGCATGCGACCATTCTAAAATCGCGCCTTTTTACAAGGAATCCGACGCCGTCAAACTTGTGAAGATCGGATTTACGTAGCGCACAATATAACGATTTTTGTAAAATGAAAATATCTCGGTCAAATATGAAGATAACACTGGCATGCAACCATTCTAAGAACGCGCCGTTTTACAAGAAATTCGACGTCGTCAAACTTGTGGAGATTAGATTTACGTAGCGCACAATATAACGATTTTTGTAAAAGTGAAAATATCTCTGTCAAATTTGAAGATAACACTGGCATGCAACCATTCCAAGAACGCGTCTTTTCGCAAGGAATCCGACGCCGTCAAACTTGTCAAGATCGGACTTACGTAGCGCACAATATAACGATTTTTGTAAAAGTGAAAATATCTCGGTCAAATATGAAGATAACACTGGCATGCAACCATTCTAAGAACGCGCCGTTTTACAACAAATTCGACGTCGTCAAACTTGTGGAGATTAGATTTACGTAGCGCACAATATAACGATTTTTGTAAAAGTGAAAATATCTCGGTCAAATTTGAAGATAACACTGGCATGCAACCATTCTAAGAACGCGTCTTTTCGCAAGGAATCCGACGCCGTCAAACTTGTCAAGATCGGACTTACGTAGCGCACAATATAACGATTTTTGTAAATATTTTGAATTGATTGTGTGGCAGGCACATGGTGAAACATTTTTGTAAAAGTGAAAATATCTCGGTCAAATATGAATTTGACGCACGTCATCATTGTTTACGTTTACAGTAAAATGACATTCCGGTTCATCGCCTTTCTTATCGCTTTTTTGATGCATTACTGTATTTGAAAAGAGCGATTTGGGACTATCTGATTCACAATTTGCCGGGTCAGATATAATTATATTTAAATTCATATTAATTATGTGTCGCAAATTTGTCCGAAATGTACATATTTATATGAACATATTTTCAAGGATATCTTGATTTAATCTTGACGTAAGCAAAAACGGGATACCTTCCTTTTTTAGACCTGCGTAAAATAGCCGTATAGCCGTAATTGAGAGCAAAAGCCCCTCAAAACAAGGGGGATTTTTCCGTTTCTCAACTGTTTCCCATTGACGAATCCAACTAAGAGCGGCTAAACTAAAAACCTAAAGATGTACAATACCATTCTGTCGTCGCCGATTTTAAGTGTTTACACGTGTTTCTATTGTAGGTCGAGTTTAAAGTCCCTACCCAAAAAATGCTAAATGACGTACGTTTCCAACAGTAGCAGGTATGTGACTTAGAACTTAGTATAAACTAGACGCATGGCGCACAGCGCCCCTTAGTGTAGTCGTCTTCAACTTAAGCGTAAACGAATTACATTGGTTGCGTTTCTATAAAGGTATATAATCAAAGGTATCTGTTTTGCAGTTGTTGGCAGTACTGCGCAGGATAACATCTGGCAGTTCTTATTTTGAAATCGTGACCAGAACAACGATTTTAGGAATACCTACGCAATTTTAATATTTAGTTATTTTAATATTTAATTTGTGTTTTTTGGCTTATATACGCTGAAAATGTCTTCTTCAAGTAGTATCGATTTGAGAACAAAAATTATTTTAATTGGAAATACGAAAAGTAAAATTACATGATCTAAAGTGCCTTCTAATAAGAACGTTCTTCAAGTTTTTTTTAACTTACGGGTGGTAAAACTAAGTGCTTGAGAGAGTGCTACTTTTACTGTACAAGAATGTACTATATTTTGGAAAACAGCCCGAATACCAACAAGATTACAACAACCATGCGTTCAAATACTAGAAAAATTAGACTTGAGAAATGAAGAAGGAAAGACAAAGAAAAACAACGAAGACAAAAACATAGTGAAGAGACGTCATCGATAATTAATTAATTAATGTTATAAGTATAAGAAATAAATTTTTACGTGTTTTGTATTATATTTTTTTTTATCTACGTTGCGGATTTAAAAAATATCTAAAGAATACTGCAACTATTGCTGCCAATAAGTTTGCAAATCGTTTGTGGTACCTAAACACCGAAACAGCAGCAATTGCATTTTTTGATGAAAGTCTGTCACTAGAAACTAAAACTAAAATGGCCGCAAAAATTAATTGGCAACATGATAAAGAGGATATTAAAAATGAAGAACCTGAAAAAAGGCTATTACTGAAACCAGAGGATTTAAATATATTTGTTTTGAGGAAACTAGAAGATTTTATATCTGCCAATGCAATGAAACTTTTCGCCTTTTTAAAATAGACATAGACTTTATTCATTGTCATCCAAAAGAATTGAAACATAGAGAAAACTAGCTTAAAGGTCTTAAAATAATAAAATCTCTGAAGCTAGTTAACGATACTGCACAGCGAGAAATAAAATTTTGGATTTTAATAAAATTACCAAAAAATTGGATCACCAACAGTACCTTTAACAAGTAATTATTTCTAACATATTTAGTATTTATTTCTCTTTTTTTACTTTCCTATACTTTCAGTATAGGGAAGTATTGATTTCATGCAAATTTTCAAAATTGAGATTTTGACGGAAATACATGTTTTGGGCTTCCAGGATCCTAAAAAAGTGGTTTTTAAAAAATGTCTGTCTGTGGGTGGGTGGGTTACGCTCCATATCTCCGGAACGGCTAGACCGATTTTAATGTGCTTTGGAATGAGGGGGTATATCAAAAATTCACCGACAAAATAAGCTTTTAAAAAGAATCCGAAACCGGAAGTGGAAGTTAGACATGTTTTTTTGGTAGCATTTTTTTCAGAAACGGAATTTTGGAAATTGGAATAGTGGAAATTATAGAAAGCCTTAGAGCAAATCAAACGTTTTTTTACCGAACTATCTAGCTTCAACATGGCGGCCGCTACGAATTTTTGAAAATTTCGACTTTAACGCCCATTTACTCAAAAACCAGTTGTTTGATTGGGATCAACTACATCTTGTTTGGTAGCCCCTTAAGGTTACTATACCATGAAATATCATTAATTTTGAAAATCGAAAAACGATCTCAATGGCACCACTCCAAAATTTTTGAAATTTTCAAAAAAAAAATCTCGAAAACTGCCCACACGTTTTTGTTTAAACTTTTTAAGCTGATAGAGCTGAGAATCTTCTACAATTTATTTTTTTGCGCATTGCTATAATTTCACTGTGACTCTGTGAATTTTTGAAAATTGAAAATTGGTACCCTTTTATTTATTTAACGGGGGTCACTAAAATATTTCTGTTAAAGCAATATAGCTCATCATTGATAGCAAAATCCGAATATCATAATATTTTTTTGATACTTTAATATTTAGGGGGCTACTGTTCCTCATCCCCCCCAAATTTTTTCGATAAAAAATTAAAAATTTGGTTTTTTGTTTTGTTTGCTCTAGGAGAATCTTTTTACAAAAAATCAAAAAATCGAATTTTTTGCGCCTTACTAATCTTTTTGTCCTTAGAAGAATTTCACATACTTTCTACAGCAGTTGTATTCTTGTACTAGTCGTTTAATGTTCAGTGTAGGCTAACTTTTTTATTTTAATAGATAGACTCGCAAACGCAAGAGCAAAGTTGTAGGGCAAATTCTTCTCGATTGTATTTAAGAAAAAAACTTGAGTTTCCAATTTTAATATGGCGGCCACGGTAAAAAATAACTTTTTTTTAAATTGAAACGTGGCATTTTGGCATTAAAATCAGAAAGGTTTTGAAATTCTAAATACAAATTAATAAGAGTAATTTCTTGCTAAAAATAATACTTCTCGAGTTATTAATATATTTTCAAATATCAATTTCCGCACTTCCGTTGATTCAGTCCGAATATTTTACCCAACCTTATGCTTGCAGGGCAGCGGTCGATCTTTCTTCAACCGCTTCAAGATGTTACAACTTATAAGAACTATTTACTTTAACTAGTCGTGTCTAGACAGGTGTATATCGAAAGTGTTGGAAAATATAAAACAATGTTAATTTATAAGTATAGGAAAGTCCAGGCGAAGTGTTTCGCTAATTTTTTTAACTTATTAATGTTAATAAACTGATTTTTGTAATGCAGGTTATTCAAGACTATAGAAAAAGATATCCGGGACATAGATGCGAAACTATATCACAATCTTTCGAATAAACAACGTATCAAAAAGAAAAACAATTTTTTATACTAAGTTTATTTGTTAGTTTGACTAATTTTCATTACTTTTTGCATTAAGTAGTAAATTTTTTTTTTTTTAAATTTAAAGCAGTAAGCAATCTTTTTATTTAAAATGATTTTCACCCGGATCTGCATTTTCTCCATTATCTACAAATTATACCTATATCACATCGATAATGTGCTTTTACATCAAAATACAATAAGTTTTGATATGTTCGTGCGATTTTCATGAAAATCAAAATCTAAAATATCGTAAAAACCAGCCATAGCGACAGAACTGAATTTAATAGTTATTTAAGTAACAAGGAATGTAAAGACGTAATAACATTCGAGGTAGGTAAATACGAGCCGAGGCTTGTGGCCTGCCGAGACTGTTAATAGTCGATACATTCCGTGTTACTTATTAAAGTTTTCCCGCTACAGGTAGAAATTTAATCATATTTTTAAAAGTTCGTTTTGACAGCTGTCATTGGAATTATTTTTTAAAAGCCCCATTATTCTAAGTTGCCCGTGCTTGGTGAAATAAAATATTGGAATCTGTACCTTGTTGCTTAAATTATTATCCTAGGAATGTAAATGACACTATTAAGTTCCGTAGTCAAGGGCAAAAAGTAAACGAATGTTATTGCCCATTTTCATCTTTTGTAGCTATAGATGTATCGACTATTTACCTTGCCTGTAGTGTAGCGTGAAAAATAAGTTAACGCATTTCTGGGACTGCGAGAGCAGTTTGCTATTGTTTATGATTAATGCACAGCTGCCACATGTAAAACTGCTATTTACAGAAAAAACTGAAGACTAGAAATTTGCGCACGTTTTACTAAAATTCTCATTTTTATCAACAAATGTTTATTGCTGAAGTGAAGACTGACACTGTTGCTAGATTTTCGTAAATATTCCGCCTCAAAATTCTTAATTAAAAATTTGTTTTAAATTCATTTTAATAGTGTAATAGTGGATCGTTTTGTAGCATTTTTGGTACACCCTATATCTTGATTATCGTATTTCCATAATAGATTGCAGAAAACAAAATAGTTTGAGTGATTTGAGAAAAATCTAAATTAATTTATATATTCTATATTATAAAACATGTGTGTGGTTGAGAGGGGACTGGAGGGGGATACAATTTTCTTTTTTTCTTTTAGAGAGGAGGGGGCACGTGCCCTCCCAGTCCCCTTCTTGACTACGTACTTCATTTCATAAGTTGCCATTAACCCCTTTTATAATTCAATCCGATGAATAATAGTTATTTATGTTACTAGTGGGATAAAGGCGAATTATTTTGCTTGAAATGATATTTGACATTTTGCATTACTTTATTTGCAAATGTCAAGTCACTTTTAAAATGCTTTTATTTAAAATCAAAGGAACGAGATCACAAACCTGGAAAGCAATAGACCCGGTATGCATCCAGTCCCCACTCCGAAAAAGTGTACCTAAAAAGCAGCCTTCTTAGGAGTCTCGTTTAGTATTTTTTTGGTGTAATAAGTTTCTACAGATTGCCTTCTTGAGCAGATTGGTAACAAATATTAGCAGAGACAAAAACTCTAGTCGATATGTCAAATTGTCAAGCATGGTTATGTAATCAGTAAATAAGTAATTTAGCAGCCACATATGTCTAGTTAACTGTTGTTATGCAATGTATTTCTTACACTTCTTGTATATGCGTGCGAAAAGTTGGGTTAACGAATTAGGATTTGACATGTAGTAAAGATACAACCCATTTTGATTGTTTTAAGAGGAAACAATGTGCTGTGAGGGGAGTACGAGACTTGTAAGACTAAGATGGCCGACTTGGGTACACATCTTTAAGCAAACATACTCAGTCTATTGTTTTTTTAAGTTTGTGAACTGAGATAGATTCGATTTGTTCAATACTATGGCAACTAGCCAGTTTTCTTATAAATAAAGCGTCAGTTTTGTTTGTGTAAATAAAATAAGCTGTGTAATGCATTCATTACTTAACTCATTTTACATTAGTGCGATAATGAACTTCATTACTTAACGCAAACGAATGACATAATAAGTCCTTATTCAAGCAGTCGTAGATAAAGACAATATTACCATAGTATCATTTCGTAAATTGTGGAAACCGTGCTGTTTAGAGAATAATTTCAATTATAATTTTGTTTGGTGAGTGGAGTTAATTAGGGTGCTGTGGATGATACAGTTTTAACACTCAATGTCATCCAACGCACCATAGAGTTAATGATATAAAATTATTATACTAGAATATTCACTGCTAATTTCAGTGGTCACTAAGATTAAATTTTTCACATTGTATTTTTCTACATTAAAGTATGGAAATGTCAAAAGTGGTACTCACTAGAGTATTACCTAGTTCCTCGTTGTATAATTTTACGCCGTGCTCACCAATATAAGACATTTCCTTACAGTAGCTATATTTAAATACGAGTATATTCATCTAGTGGTATGCATTGGTGATTCCAGAAAGGTAAATTATATTTTATAATTTCTGCCTTTTCTAACTTATTGGTCGTACGTAAATTGTACCGCTTAATGTTCTTTAATTTCGTAACTGTTAAAGGGTGCACGCACAGGTACCTGGTATGTACATTGTACACTGCACCGCAGCCGAGCATGTAGTGCAAGTTTAATACTTAAATTGCATTGATAAGAGTATGAATTATAAATAGTTTTTACTACAACTATTTTAGAATATAAACATTTTGTTACAATTTTTAAGTACGGAATAACTTATATTCTACACTTGTTATAGAATATTTCATTCTAACACTGTTTATTTCATTCTAACACTGTTCTGAATAATAAAGGTTGCGTCTCTCGTCTATCAACTGTTTTTATGTTTTGTTGACAGTTACAAACAAAACGTATTTTAGATAGGAAACTTAAAATTTTCTTATTTTCTAAATTTAATGACCTAAATAATTTATAGTCGTAGAAAAAGTATAGTCTGTAACACGTTTGGAATGGCTATTCCGCACTCGTGGACCGTCCCCCTCGCCATTCGGCTCGGGTAATATACTATTCTGTGCCAGCATAATCTCAGCAAATAGCTCTTAAAAACCAACTTTGAATTATAATTTTTAATTTAAATAAAGCAAAGCAAACGCAAAACATTTTTTCAGTATAAAGTCGATCTACATTATTTACAAAATTTAGTTTTTACTACAGTACTAAACTACTTATCACTAAAGTGATGCGATTCTAGTTCTTTAGCGTCGCCGCATTTTTGAATTTGTAGGTGTAGTGTCAGTATTTTGCATAAATTTCAGTTGAATATTTCCTTAAAACTTCTATAAAAGACAGGGCTGGCTCTAGAACGTGGCAGGTGGGGCAGTTGCCTCGGGCGGCACGTTCAAGGGGCAAACATAATTTAACATCGATGCCAGTTTTTAATAAAAATATTTTAGTTATCAATAATTTAGCTAAACAAAATACGTGAATATCTTTCCTCAATTATATATATAAATGCAATTGTAGCAAAAAGCAATCAAATCGCAAAATTTATCTTATCAAAAATAAACTCAAAACGTTTGACACAGTTCAGCCGAGCGAGGCTAGAAAGATTCGGTTGCAAAACAAAAGTTGCGATAAGAAAGGTTTGTCGTATAATTAACTTTAAAAAAAAAAGAAAACCGTCTTCAAATAACACAAAAGTGACATAAGTTAACTAAAAAGCAAAAACTAAATGTTTTTTATACAACAGTTTAATACTTATTTGTTGTTCCGTTTAATGTAATTAAGAAATTGTTGTTTATTATATAATTATTAATTGTTTTATAATTTTTAAGTCGGTGCCAAGTAAAACATAAAAATTCGAATCTAATTTGTTATTGCAGCAAGGTATATAATTTTTATGTTTTACTTGGCACCGACTTAAAAATTATAAAACAATTAATAATTATATAATAAACAACAATTTCTTAATTACATTAAACGGAACAACAAATAAGTATTAAACTGTTGTATAAAAAACATTTATTTTTTGCTTTTTAGTTAACTTATGTCACTTTTGTGTTATTTGAAGTCGGTTTTCTTTTTTTTTTAAAGTTAATTATTTTATAATTTTAAGTGATGGGTAGACCTAGTAAGGATGCTTCTCGAATGAGGAAATGACGGCTAGTTGAAACGGAAGATGAAATACGGAAACACTAAGAAGTCGGTTAAAAAAAATAGATTTTGAGGAGTATCTTCGAAGTTCAAGCTCCAATACCAATGAAATTATAATGGGACCACCTTGGAACTATACTGAACCCAACACAAAAAAAAATCATTAAAATCGGTTCATAAACAAAAAAGTTATGCCCGAACATACATAAAAAAAAAACATATATACAGACGAATTGAGAACCTCCTCCTTTTTTTGAAGTCGGTTAAAAATAGGTAATGTAAGTGGATTTGGTGTTAAAATATTCCCTTTTTACTTTCGTATACTTTCAGTATAAGAGAGTATTGATTTCACGCAAATTTTCGAATTCGAGATTTTGACGGAAATATATGTTTTTAACCTTCAAGAATCTAAAACAGTGATTAAAAATATCTGTCTGTGCGCATGTGCGCTCCATAAATCCTAAACGGCTGGTCCAATTTTTAAATCTTTTTTAAAACTCCCAATAAAAAAGGAAATATGTTAAGCAACAGCGTAGATATCTCTAGACTGTAATTATAAAAAACTTAATATTTGATCACTTTTTCGGTTGGTTTGTTTAACAGATAAAGCGTTTAACTAAACCAATTAATCATAAAGCTTTTCGTAAATTACAACCGTGAGCCAAAGAATAGATCTGGTTTGAAGTGCCCTAAAATTTACATTTTAGTCAGCCTAATACTGATATTACAACTGTAAATTAATATTTGTCTCTCAAAAAATTAAGTGCAGTTGTTTTAAAATCCTTGGTTATCATTTTTTAATTAAAAAATCAAAAACCGAATGTACATAATGTATTTTTAACCGACTTCAAAAAAAGGAGGAGGTTCTCAATTCGTCTGTATATATGTTTTTTTTTTATTTTTTATTTTTTTTTTATTTATGTTCGGGCATAACTTTTTTGTTTATGAACCGATTTTAATGATCTTTTTGTGTTGGGTTCAGTATAGTTCCAAGGTGGTCTCATTATAATTTCATTGGTATTGGAGCTTGAACTTCGAAGATACACCTCAAAATCTATTTTTTTAACCGACTTTTTAGTGTTTCCGTATTTCATCTTCCGTTTCAACAAGCCGTCATTTCCTCATTCGAGAAGCATCCTTACTAGGTCTACCCATCACTTAAAATTGTAAAATAATTAACTTTAAAAAAAAAAGAAAACCGACTTCAAATAAAAACACAAAAGTAACATAAGTTAACTAAAAAGCAAAAAATAAATGTTTTTTATACAACAGTTTAATACTTATTTGTTGTTCCGTTTAATGTAATTAAGAAATTGTTGTTTATTATATAATTATTAATTGTTTTATAATTTTTAAGTCGGTGCCAAGTAAAACATAAAAATTCGAATCTAATTTGTTATTGCAGCAAGGTATATAATTTTTATGTTTTACTTGGCACCGACTTAAAAATTATAAAACAATTAATAATATATAATAAACAACAATTTCTTAATTACATTAAACGGAACAACAAATAAGTATTAAACTGTTGTATAAAAAACATTTATTTTTTGCTTTTTAGTTAACTTTTAGTTAACACTTTTGTGTTTTTATTTGAAGTCGGTTTTCTTTTTTTTTTAAAGTTAATTATATACTATTAGAAAATAAAAGATGCTGGCATTTACAGGTAGCAAAGCTGCGATCCACGCAATGTTATTGCGGACATTCTTAAGTGCTTTCGGTGCTCGCATTTATAGATAGGAACTGCACCTGATGATGAGTACTAACAAGGACGAAACGCGTCTTAGGTTTTTTCTACCTGTATATGAGAGCATATTTTATTTTCTGAAGTAATTTATTACGATGTGTTGATACCAGCTTAGCTGGTTCAGCCTCCAACTCTGTGTGGATCGTAGCTCTGCTACATTAAATTATCTCGCCGTGATTTATATAGATGTCCTTTGGGTCATCTTACACCGTCATAATCTTTTATACTAGTTTAATAAAGACTTCACCTTTTTTGACCTACAGTTTAGAAATCATATTATCTTCGATTTAAAGAAACGTTGTTTTTCGCTATTCATTGAGATAAGAGTGAATGCAATTGTTTTTTAATTTTTGAAATATAGCAAAACCATGATAGCATTCAGGAATGTCATAACATCATGAAAAAATTACATAAAATGTATTGTAGTAGAAAGTAAAAGTCATCTTGGAAAATGAAAATTGCGAAAGAATTGTACAAAACAGGCAACGTCTTGAGTTTGGTCATCATTTTTAACACCATGGTGTTAATGCATTAATTACTGAATTCCGTAAGTTAGTTAGCTACAGAATGCAGGGTGTTTCAAGGAGTACGGGAGTACGATAGCATTCTCTATTCATGTAATTCAGAATTAAAACAGGTTGTCCAAAGAATTTTATCGCATTAAATACTTACCTCAAAACCTACGAAAAAAGATCAAATCACGTGTTTAGTGGGCGTGGGCTTGAAATAGAGCATTAGTGTACCTACAATACGAGGATCCCAGGTGCAAGTCCCATAAAATTCCTTTATTTCTATTTAAGTTCTTCCGACATTTTTATTAAATGCAAAGTCATCGAATATTTTTTTTCTTCAATTATTTGAAAATGGTAAAAAAGATATACACAACGTCTTTATTGGACACTGCCAATGTTATTTACAATGCGTAATACAGAATTGTTTGCGAATGATTTCAAGTAATCTAACAAATACTTCGATCCCTTAGTATTTAATAAAAATGTCGTAAAAGCTTAAATGAAAAAGAAAGGAATTTTATGGGACTTGAACCCGGAATCCTCACATCCTTCTAACCAAACTACAACATGGTTAAAACCTTATAGCTTGCTATTTGCTCAACAGCCAGTATAAGTAAATGACATAAATAGTGTTGGGCAGTGGGAAACTTTCATACGGAACTTTTCATCGGAAACTTAAAAAATGGAAAGTTTCTCGGGCTACTGGAAACTTTCCAAAATAACGGAAACTTTATATTTTATTAACTATTTAGTACAAATCAAACAAATAATGTGTTCCAAGATGCATCAATGCGTTTACCTATGATTTTATGGCATTATTACCTATTTCAGTTATAAAATTTACAAGTTAGTTTACCCTTGCATGTACTGCTACTGGTTAATCTTACCTTGACTATATTATATGGATCCATATGGCCTCATACTTGTTCTGTAATTCCCCAAAATATGTCAACTCAATATATTAATTAAACTCGAAATCATCGAACAGTAATAAAGGTTTGCTTTAACTACTTCTACAATTGAAACTTGCAAGTTGCAAGCCTAAACTAAGAAATGCTCAATGTTTCCTTAAGTTTCCATATTCTGGAAAGTTTCCGTGGAAAGTTTTCATGGAAATATTCCAAAAAATAATTTCGGGAACATGCCCAACACAAAACATAAACAAATTTTAATTGATTTATAATAACTATACAAATTTTATTTTTATTTAACTTACTTTTATAAAACTGCCACCACATTAACCAGATTTAAATTTTTGTTTTTTTTTTTCGAATTTTTTAATGGTTGTAAAAAAAATAATGTAAAGTTCGCTACCCGTTCAATATGTAAATTTTTTCCCACAAATATTGTCTCTCATAATTAAAATATTTAGGTATATCTTCTAAATATTAAAAATTATCGGAGCTAGAGTATTAGAGAACAAACATTTTGATAGAACCGTTTATTGAAGCAATATTTTAAGGGATTTCTATTCTGAGATGTTTTAGTGACTTCTTTCCTAAATACTTTATTTTATTTCTCTGCATATTTGACTGAATTTTTATTCCTTTTGTTCAATTGTTATTGTTTAATGTTTGGTTTGCATGTGGTTTCACTAGACAGAAGCACAAAACACAGCACAACTGCACCCTTCTTTACTTGCTACAACCCTATCGCGCACTTATAAGGGCGTTTAAGGATGACGTATATCTGGCCTTACTATCCGGTCATACAATTCGGCCCCACTATCCGCCCAAATGCTATCCGGCGCCGAATATCCGTTATTCGGTTATTGATTTATGCCGGATATCCGTTATCCGACTTTTTTAAAAATTAACTATCCGTTACATCTCTACTATGCAGTATAGCGAGTGGAAATGCATCCTCATACAGGCGCTTCGCTTCCAAGCTGTTGCCAAATGTACGAACATACACATTAAGTGTGTCCGTCATTTATAAATAAGAAGAAAATACATCCATGCGGCGCTTTGAATAACACTTAATACTGACAAATGTTTATTTTTTTAACGCTTTTCTGATTTTTTAAACAACAATTATTTAAGTTTTTTATAATTACTGAAGAAAATGGTATTTTAGGAAAAAACGTTGTATCTCTCTTTGTATACATTTCCGGACTAATGTTGACAACAATTTTCTTTTGTTTTGTGCCACAGAACACACAGAATTTTTAACATACATTATGAAAACTCTGTATAGTAGATTTAAAGTATTAATTTTGACCTTCATGGTAATTATGCTACTAAAACAAACTGTTATATACTATAATTTTCAAAACTGTATGAATTAAGTAAACAATAATCTTGCATTCCATTTTTATAAACAACAAGGTATCAAAAAACCCATTTTACTAATTAATGCTATTTGTAATGTGTATTAATCTTGAAATTTAGAATTGGAATAAGGTCGCAGTTTTCATTTATTTTGTAATACTCTAGAGGAAATTTCTCTAGACACATACGTTTTTTTTATAATTAATAAGTTGCTTAAGAGATATTTACGCTACGTTAATAATTTTAAAATTGTAGCAGTAGAGCGGTGGTTTGGCGCTATTTTAGCACTGCTCTACCAAACGTGCTACGGTTCGAGTGTATATGTATGCTTGTGCGTGTTAGATGAGGGAGGACACACTATGAGCCTGGCAATTCTGCAAGTGTAGGAAAACGAAAAATTTTCAGTTTTCTCTACATTAACTTTGTGTGTCTCTTTCTTTGGTTACATAAGAAACAAAAATTCAGTCTATTAAAACTGAGAAGTATTCTTCGCCTGTGCTTTTATTTGTTACAAAATAAATCAAATAAAAAAACTATTTCTGCTCCAGTTAATTAATATTATTATAGTGTTTGCATGCCTACCTGGGATTGCCCAATTTTTAATGATATCCTATACCAAATAATACAGTTTCACATTCATCAACGAAATATGAAATCGGATATTACGTCATTTACATTTGCCAACACCCAGTTTGATACACATTTTTTTGCGTAACTAAATATCAGCATTTCATTGCTCATTTGCTATGTACCTTGAATACATTGTTGCTTTACCTGTGAGTCATCACCAACGTATGATTTTGCGAGGTCTTTTAGGTATTCGACTTTGACTTTTCCGGTGTTCTCGGGATCACAAAGCTTGAAAACCGTCATTAGTTGCCTCATGGAGATCAATTCTTTATAGCGACCTCCAGGCCTTCTGAGCATCTTACTTTACATACGTTGTTGTTGCTATTCTTGGTTTCATGATTGTATTTTAAATTTTAAATAACTTAAATTGCACTTGATATTATGTATCTAAAATCTTTTAATATAGACTTGGTAAAAATGCTAGGAAAGTTAAATTATGAGTAATACTTTTTACATTTGTTTTATTTTTGGTTTCAAAATAATCTCATGGGCAGATAAAGATTCAATAAATGTAATGTTTTTTCTTCAATTTTGGCACTATTTTAAAACCTGTACACACACATTTTTACACTTTCACGATAACAATTTGTAATTACACATTGTATAATGATAATTATTAATAGTAACCTGTCGCATTTGTTTTAATTGTTTTAATTAGACACTCTCGGAATTATACACAAAGCCGCATTTTCCGCACGTGAATCGTTGAGTTGTTGCATATACAACAAAAACACAACACAAACCTTGTTAGAGGAATAATGTTGAGGACACTCCGACTTATTTATTAAAACTGTCGTCCTAAACCGAACGGATACTCGTACAATAGCAACTGCGTACAAAGAGGTACTAGCAAATAGTTGTGCGTACGTGCTGCTGGACTCTCTCACCTACTCTTCCGGACTAAATAATTACCGATTACCTTGTGAAACCACCGAATCAAATAAAAATTGTTAGGGAAAAATTAACCGACCTGACTTACGTCCCCTCCAAAATCTTCTCCTCGTTAGCGGACATGGTTCTTGAGTCACGTTATTGTTAGCACCGACTCTAATTGGAGCGAGCGTGGCTGGTAATCAATCTAATGAAGAAGAGTAAGAAGGTCATAGGATTAATCCGTGTTATCGATTGTTATCTGTAGACCTGTTTATTGATTGTTAGAGAGTAAAAATAAATACCTCTTCCATTTCATATAACCGCCTTTTCCTTAAAGTTAGTTTGAGTAGATGATATGTATGTCAAAATGATGCAAACTGCATTACTGCAAACCACTTTTGCAATTTTGGATATTACTAATAATAATGAAAACTACCTAAAATAAAACACAGGGTATATTTAAAAAAATTGCTGTCCGGCTGGCTTGAAGAACTTCAAATACCCCCGTATTCTGGACTTGAATTCAGTGTTATGATCACTCTGAAGATGCATGCTGCAATGTCTTGCGAAACATAGGTTTGTATGGGTTCACAAACAGCTAGCAAGCATAAGGCGATTGAGTACTCTTGTCCTGACAAACTGGATATACTAAAAATACAACGCCCTTCCACAAAGGCAACTTAATACCAAAGCTATGCTACGTATCTACGTATTAAGTTACTTGTGTGGAAGGGTGCTGTATTTTTTAGGTGTTGTTATTCCACAGTTCAAGTGTTTTTAGTTCTAGATATCATCATCATCATCATCATTATCTTTCTCCTCTTATACCCGAAGGTGTCGAGGGCAAAGTTCTAGATATACCAAGATCAAATCCTTGTCCGACCCAGGTTCAAACAATCTAAGCAGGGTTAGTCCTAGTTGCCCTTCTACAGGCACACAGAGTAGAAGCAGCAATATACGGCCCTGTTTAGGCATGCAAGATTCACTATCCATTCTGGCTTAACTATTTAGAGCAAATGCTTGACAGACAAGCTAGAGGTCGGTTCTTACTTTTTTTATGCTGGGTGTATTCCTCAAATGACGACACAGTCTAAGCCGAATGTCAATTTTAATATTGACAAATTTCAAGTCGTTAAGAATATTTTTAACGGTAAATTATTGTCTGTTGAAATATCATGAAATACATTCTACACTGAATAAGTTGTATCGTTTTGCTGAAGTAGTGAATTGTTTATGACCACACATTTTCTTTTAACATTAACTGTTGTATAAATCTTTTTAAACTCACCACGTATGCCAATACACGTTTTAGCCATTTTCCTGTATCTAATTATGAAACTCAGAACCTGAAATCACGCATATCTGCAACGATCGGGTTATTCAATTTTAATTACCAGCTAACAAGCAGAAAAAAGGACGAAATGAGTTAAAATATTACAATGAAAGTGTTATACATCAAGTTAATCATGGTTGAAGTCAGGTAGACGAGTTTTTAGTGTAAATTCATTTATATGTGTTTGAATAAGATACTCTATATATTTAATATTAGAGAAGACAGTGGCGAACTAAAAGTGACAAGCCCTCCCTGCAAGATGGGGGGGGGGGGGGGGTCCTTATATCAAAATTATTATAATATTTTTAGTTATTCTTATCAATTTCATTTGTATTTTTATATTAGTAGCCTAGTATGTATTTATAACCTAACCAACATAAAATTAATCGATCTTGGTTGAATTAGAACGTTCCATATAGCCGTTAATTGCCAGTTCTCCTTCCGATTTTTACATATAACTAGTGTTACCCCAGCACACAATGCACTGACAGACAGCGTTGACAGAACTGGCGAAATGTCAAGTCACGTGATGCATTAGTTCAAATAATGACACGCGACGTTATTGTAGATGGCGCCCCAAGTGACGCGCGTCTAGCCGACCTTCATATATATATTATAAATTAAAATAATTATAATTAAATAATCGACGTAGAATAAAAATATAAAAATGTTTCATGTTCCGTCTGTGGATAGAGAACTTTCATTTAAAAAAAAATGGTCCAAATTGGTGAAGCGGTAGCCGCTGGAGGAAGGGGAGAAAAAAACCCTTTGTGCTTTTATATATGTATGTATAATTTATGTACGCATACTTACAAAACAATGTAAATGATATCTTGATTGTTACACATGATTAATGTACACATATTAATAAATTACAAACACGTAAATAAAAATATAAAACTTTCTTCGAGAGCTTTTTGTGGCAATGTTTAAGTTTAATTTTCATTTTTACGCACTTGTTTAATAGAAATACCGAGATATGCACCCGCACTTACACTCGGTCAATAAATATCTTATATTAAGTAAATTACTGATGGTATAATTAATACCAAGCCGATCTACGTTTAATATGCAATACAGTATACTAACAAACATTCATATTTTATTCGCCTGCAGTGCAGTGTTATAAGCTTATAACCTTTAAAGCGCTCGAATGATACTAAAAAATAAAGTCCTATAAAGTAATCAGATGTAATGAAGTGAATGAGCCTCTAGTTTTCGTCAATAGACAAAATACCATTATCAAACTCGAAACATACACCCTGGCATCAGATTCAAAATTAATTTTATTTGGGACTGATTACGCTTTGTTTTGTATTATGAGCTTCCAAGGGAGTTTGACTAGCATTTCACACCGTAGAATAAAGAAATATTGGTGCTAGCATCAGTTTACATCTCTTACTAGCTAATGAATAATATAAAACACTAAATCGTGTAACAAAACATTTTAACAAGCTGACAAATGTAAAAAATTATTATTGCGTTTGCTTATGTGTTTCTTAGACGTTGCCCCCCTCCCTAGCTGGCTGGCACACCCGCAATGCGCGGGTTGCGGGGATGTTTGTTCCACCACTGAGAGAAGAGAAACGTTAAAAGCTAAGAAACGGTTCTTGATTTATAAAATATTGTTGATAATAATCATTTAAAATTATTTTTTTAATCGACGTTATCTTTTACATGTTGTTAATACAATGTAAAGTCGTGGCTATATGATAATTGAAATAAGCACTGTTTGTGTTAGCAATTTTTAATTTCTACTTTTAGTACCCACCTGATCAAATTAATATCAGTAATTAATGTTAGTACTATAATTGTTATGGAATTTTAATGAATTCCTTTTTTTTTGTCTTGATCTAACCATAAACGCGTTGTTAAACAGACTTATTTTAAACCATTAAAGTTTTTCTCATTCTTCTAATTAAGAACGGTTATTACATAACCCGTTTATTCTAAGTAATTACTACTCGTTCTAGTTTCTCCTAAATATAGTAATAAAAGTAAATTTAAATGTAGTAAACTTGACATTTGCATGAGTAAGAACATCAAGACTATTTTTAAATTAGCGGAATCGATTTCGTTAGTTAATTTAGCGTATTACCATTGATTAAGGGTATAGTCAATGTTATTACTGAAATCTGCATACGTATTCGGAGCCGTCATATTTCTCACGCCAAGTATTCCCATTGATGAACATTGCAATTTCGAAGATCTCCATAAATCAATTTTTTCAGAAAGTAGAATTTTCTCATGCTTTCCCAAGTCCACAATTTAATGAAAACAATTCCCAATAGCCTTACAACACTATTGGCAACGTAGTACAAGTAAAAAAGATATTTGTAAGAAATTATCGATTTAAATTATTGTATATTGTATGGGAATCTACATATGACATTTACATTTCAGGTTTCTAATACGCAGTCTCACTACAGAATTAGTTTTAATATTATGCAGACTATTTAGGCCAATTGAATTAATTAAGTTCCCTCACCGAATAGATTTCGTTCATAAAAGGTGTTGTCACTTGGAATAGATGAATCAAATATTAAATTCGCAGTTGACACGTGATTAATACTGATCCAGTTGTTGAACTCAGATCTTAACTAGCTGCATCTACTTATAATTGTTTTGAATTTAAATTACAACAAAAACAACAAACCACTCTAAAACAGAATGTAGGTGGTATTCTATACAATATTACACCGTCCATTTATATTACAACATCATAAAATATTCCAGTTTAATTCCAAGCAAGACCAGTTGAATCTACTAGAGATAACAGATAAGAACCATCGAGTAAACGAGTACGTTTGTGTAATTCTAAAATTACTTTAGTAAATATTGCAAGAGGTTCACCAACAGACTTTTAAAAGTAAGTAATGCGAAAGTTGTTATAAATGTTTGATATTCATCACTTTTACCATTTAAATTTAAGTACTAGATGTTAAAAATTATTTTTATAGGTAGTTTTTAACACTGTTTTAAGCTTTAAGATTATTATTTCAATATGTAGTCGTTAGTCAAATAAATCCCCAAAAAGCTGCATTTAGTTAGCGTAAGTATCAGTAATAAGAAATTTACAAATACCTACTATAGAAGAAAAAAATCTTTCTTCGTTAATATTATCAAGCACCATTGAATCTGAAATAAATTATATTTACGAACAAAACGTATTCAGCTATTAACGTATTGACCGCTACGACTTTGCAGAGATCCTATAATGCGCGTGAGTGAGAAAGAGACGGAAATAGTTCAGGGTATCCAGACACTAGCGAGCGCGCGTTTAAAACAATTAAGAAAGAAGGGTTAAAAGTGAAAAATTGTTAAATTCCTTGTGCAGAGGTGTTACACATAGTTCAAAGATGTAAAATATTGTATTTGATACAAAATACCATTCCTTAATGCACGTTTTTCATATTCGTGCGCCAATACGCCTTGGTATGTGTAAACATATATCGCCTAGATTTACAATATTTACAATAAAAGCTTCTTCCATATTGTGAAAACATCGAAAATACATTTTTTTAGCATCTGGCAAGATTTAAAAAAATATCTACAAATTTTATACTATAGTCTAATTATCTGGTTTTATACCTTAATTCATCATCAGAAGCTTATTAGTATTATGACTTATCCACTTATTACGATGTATTTTTGTTTAATTCTCAGCGTTTTTCATTTATTTACAGTATTTGTGACGTAACTTACTAGGAGAAGGTAAACCAACAATTAACATACATCAAATATACCTTACTCCATTTAGCCTGTGAGGAACCGCGTTATGTTCAATAGCTAAACGCATAGTGCCTCCAAGACGAAGGAATACAAACTGAAATAAGGCAAATAGCCGCACATTTTGGGTAGATAGTTAATATGTAAAAATGATACCATTGATGATACGCTACTGATGTATTGCTCACGGCACAAATTTTTTTTTAGTTCTAAGCCACAGACATTCGAAATCAAAGATTCTTATTGATCTTTTGCAGCACGACCTGTATCAAAGTTGGTATTTTGTCTACAATTTCAAGCTCTAATGAATTAATGATTAGTTTTATTACTGTAACAATGGGTAGGAATCGGCAGGAAAATTAGCAAATGCACAAACCATTAATCTTAACTTGTAACACTATTTAAATTTTAATTTTTTTTGACGTTAGAGTTTTTTTTTGCTTTCTATACCTGCACGTTAGCTGCAACGATTTTATTAACAAAAATTAACATACAGTGTCAATTGAAAAACGTACAATGTGTTATTTCTCTGGAAGTAAAAGAGATTGAAAATTTCTAGCAAACTTTTCTACCACGTGAAGGGGGAACCATCATGACTCATAAGGTAACCTTCCCCATTCAACCCCTTAGGTTCTAGCTTTATCTTATTTACTAGTAATTTGTATTACTTTCTTAAAAATCTAGTTGGACGAAAAGTAACTTTTCTCTCTAGGGAGGAAAAATTACTTTTCATCACTGCCAGGCAATAGATTACTTTCGCCCCGTATATGTGGGCCGAAAACCCCCGACTTTCTATAACGGGAGTAGAAAAATTTATATATTGTTTCCCTTCAAAGTTTCCGTTGTTTTTAATGAATTCAAACATGCTCGTCCATAGTGTCATTGTGTTACCCTCGAGCTGCCAAGAGCTATATTGCGATAACCAAAGAATATGCTTATGTAAACTTATTGTTGAGTAAATAGACGTTAAAGCTAACATTTTCAAAAAATCTTATTAACCACCATATTAAATCTAAAGAATTCGTAAAAAAATCGTTGGGTTTCCCTTAACAGCTTTAGTAATATTCAGTTTTTATGTTTACACAACTCAGTTTGTGAAAAATAATTATACCAAAAAACATGTCTAATTTTCGTTTCCGGTTTCAACTGTTTTTTAAAACTAATTGTCCCTATGAACGGTTGATACAGGGTGTGTATAAATTGGCGAAAAAACTACAAGTGGCGATGTTGGTCACAAAATTCTGAGTCGAAAATTTTAATACCAAAATATTGTACCATGATTCCTGGGTATGCATGGGATCTTCAAAGTTTGAAAATGAAGTCGTTTAATAAGTGTTTTAATTCATTATCTGTTGACAGAAAGAGCTGCAAATTAGAAGAAATAAGAATTGTAATAAATATTTTTTCATAGATGTTGTTTTTCCGCCCCAAAAGCGTGTTTTAAACATTTCTTCGTTAACTCATTATTGTAAAAAATACATATGGCAGCATTGTAAACCAATAATTATTCAAGAGTGATGCGACTCTAAATTACTTCTGTCTTGATAACGTCAAAGTTTGACAAGTGTCAAAATTTGTAATTGGACTTGCTTTTCCTATCGTCGTTGCTTTTCTCGTAGTTATTAGTATTAATTATTCGTAATCAGCCTTTACGTCCCACTGCTGGGCACCGGCACTCTTCTCTGCCACGTACTCTCCTTAGCGCTAAGGTGGAGTACGGGGGACCTACAGTTTAAGGTCGAATCCGAACGACTTAATTCCAGAGAAGGTTTCAGGCATTAAGACCCCACGGCTGCCTACACCCGATTGGGGAATGTGAGTGGCGGGTTGCGGCATAGATTTTTATTGCTGCATGGCTTCGGCGGGGAATTGAACCCTAGACCTTCAGCGTTAGAGACTGAGCGCCCAACCTCTGAGCTACCGCCACTCCTTAATTATTATTATTTTCGTTTTCTTGTTTCGTTCACTAACAATGGATTTTACGTTCAATGATCCTTAGTTATCGTGCATTATAACAAAACACCTGTGGTGTGTGGATCCAATATTGTCAAATGTACGTTCCTTTAAAATGGTTCCTGAGGACAGAGGAAGCATTGTCCAACATTTTGGTATTAAGATTTTCGACTCAGAATTTTATGACCAACATCGCCACGTGTAGTTCTTTCACCAATTTATACACACCCTGTATATACTCCATATTTTAAAGCTTATCAAACTACCCCTTTGAAAGATATGAGTAGGTATATGAACGAACTAACCCACTTACCCACAAACAGGCCGACATTTTTATAAACCACTTTTATTAGTTTCTGGAATTAACCTTCCACTTGCTTTCCATTTATTGTTTCTTAAATCCCAAATTCCCAAATAAATCTACTGTCTCTACTGCTAGAACATTTTGTATAAAATCACATATATTTGGGGCTAGAACGCGTACAAAACTACTTTTGAAAATATGAAACTTGAAAGTTAAAAAAAATATGGAAAAGTCTAGACGAAGTGATTTTGAATTATTTCATTCCATATTTTAATTTCATTTGTAATCAAACTGTATAAACAACTTTCACTGTTAATGGACCAGTGACCTCGTATTGACACATTCCTTTGAGCAATTTTACTTACGCTGAGCACAGATCTATCCGTTAATAACCAATATATGATTGCCAAATTTAAATTATCTGCCTCAAACTATATGTGGAAGTTGTGGGCAAAAGTTAATTTTGTTTTAACAAATTTGAAAGGCTATAACCTATGAGTGTACAGGAAAGTGTTTTCAGATACTTATTGATAAATTTGATTGAATTTAGCAAATATAGTGTCTATATTTTACAGTGAAGACCTTTATAGACTTTTTAAGAAGGTCCTGTATTGTTGTACTATATTATTATTGTTCCTGACGTTACCTGATAAGTAGGGTCGGCGCTAGACGTTTTACCGCAAAACATTTTAATGCGCCCCCGTAGGTATGAGATAGGACCGTGATCGCGGGACCTGGGGGTACTCTGTACCTCCCAGCTTAGGGGTCCCCCCCGAAAAGTTTTAGAAATTTTGCGGCAACATACGCACTAAATTGGCTATTTTTTTGCGAAAAAACGACAAGTTAAAAGAAGTGGTAAAGCAAAAAAGAAAATAATAATCGCTACAAATTTATTAATTATTACAATATTTATAGATAAATTTATAAAATAAAAAGAAATTTATACATGATATAAATAGAAATATAAAATAACACAAAACACGAACCTAAAATTTCCTTCTTGCTTTGATACTTGCAAAATGCACAAGTGCTCAACACAGTATTATTATTACTAATACAATACTTAGTAGTGGAAAGTTGGTGAAAAAATTCAGGGCGACGCTTAATTGCCTAATTTTATGTTATTGTTTACAAAGACTGGCAGATTAAATTTATTTAGTTTGGGTTTGATTAATCATTAGACACAATAATAAATGGTAAAGTCAGCATTATTTTGAATTTTTGCATTGCATCCAGATCGACGCCGAAACTTTACCAGGCTTCAGGCCAGGCACGTAGCTAGACCTACAACATTGGGTGGCCCAAGTGACGGAGACGGGAAAATTAGGGCAGTATGTTTTATTAACAGCACTTCGTTTACCGCTAATTTTAATATTTTTTTAAATATTTTTTAAATTCAACTTTTAATTTAAATTGGTTCTGCAGAAACGGCGCCGCTCAATTTCTATTTATTTTAAATTCGAAAAATTTTGCTTTAATAATTTTTATCTCCATTTTTAATAAGAAAAATGTATTCAATATTAGTTTTTTTTCTTCATTATTTTTAACGGGTGAGCTAGCGGAGTCGAGTTCGAGCAGTGGTCGACTCCACACGTTTAACGACGCCACTCCAGCTTTTAAATGTAAAACGGCGTTTTGACCGTTTGAAAAGACAATTTTAGTGTAGAGTGATCATTAAAGTTAGTAAATTAGTACCTTTGGGTTAGCATATCAGGTAAAACAGGTAACAATGTAGCGCGCGCGCGCCCGGAGAATGTTTGTTGGGTCAGCGCAAAGCAGGTGCATCAGTGACATGCGCCAGCTCTCAAAAACAAAGAAGCGAGAATTACCTGCGGGATTAATTGTACCATCTGGATTACCTGCCGATGTCACAACAGATGAAAGGAAACCGGAAAATGGATAATCAGCAAACAGTTAAAGCTAAGTTATAAATATAAGTAGTAATTTCTAATAGAGAATAAATAGACAAAATCCCCAAGATAAATTAAGAACAGGCGGCTGTAAGTAGATATTAAACAATACAAATAATTTAAAAACGTAGATATTGCTATTCTGTTAGGGCAGTCTGTTAGGCAATAGAGTTTATTTTCGTCCAAACCCGACAATAGAGAACGCCAACAGACGAATTCCTGGAACTCGACGCGAAAGGTCTTGAAAAGGTCTTGAAGCAGGTACCTAGATTTCTAAGGGTCCCTTCGGCTGAAAACGACAAACGAGATAGGTTACAATTTAGGAAAATTATAACCAAAATAAATTCACACTCAACAGGCGGGAAAATTCAAGCAAACGAATTCTTTTACGTGCGCCGCGATCTCTATACAATAAAGTACAATAATTTTCCATTAGATTAATTGATTTAATTACCGATATTTGTATTGAAAATACACGTTTTTTAGTATTATGTTTGTATAGATGGTTATTTATTATATACTCTAAGGTAGTGATATACACCGAACATTAAGAAACTTTATATATTAAGTTGTAGAACAGAGCATCTGGGGAGTACGTTTATGTTCATGTAATTTTTATTTAAGTAAGGTTTGGAGCGTAATGTTGAATTTAAGGCTCAGAACCGGGTATGTCAAATTAGATTGGTTCTAGTATCTAACATTAACGTCTGTTGTCAATCAGAACAACTAATAGTATTAACAGGTGCGTAAACATATACACGGAAGTGTACACACCAGCAAACCAACGGAAATCATCAGAAGCAGGAAACACAATACCTACCATGGAACAGGAACAGTATATACGGACAGACACAAATTAACAGTGCGGAAAATCCCAGGAGATGGAAACTATTTATTCGCCTCAATAGCAGACCAAAACACAAATGTCACAGCAACGCGAGAACAGCTCAAAAAAGAAGCTTTCATCTTAAGCAAAAAATCGTGTCATACATCAGAGAAAACGCACAAAAATTCCAATTGTAACTGGAGGAAAATGTAAGAAACTTGGCTCCGCGCTACGACCATCTAGCACATACCTACGGCCCAGCACTACAAACAGAATTCTACTTAGAAGACCTAGGAAAAGAAGAATTTTGGGGAGGAGCCGAATCAGTAGCAGCAGCAGCAGAAATACTAAAGGCGTCAATAGAAATACACTACAAAGCAGGTCCAACCTCCACACACACTCCGGTAGACAACAATCAACCACCCAAGGCAATAAGAAGCCAAAGAAGAAAAGGAATCCATAGGAAGCAGGAATGGAACGCCAAATATGATCATGCTAGATCAATGAATAGTATTAAGTAGTTTATTAGCTATTAGAAAATTAAGATATTTTCAATTTGTAATCTTAGAACAATAGATATGTGTGAAGTAAGGACAATGTGAAACTTTGCTACCAAAGTTTATTAAGTTAAGATGCATAATCGCATAACATTCTTGGTTACGTACTCAAAACCCCCATTGATGCGTAGCTTACTAACTACCCGGTGTTGCAGCAGCGGTGTCTTGCGGTATGCATTGCAGACATGCTAACGCGGTTCAACACCCCACCCGATCTCACCTATCACATAAATTCCTACCCACCTTACTGGCATGGGGTGGGCCTGGCGTAATCCAGGATCGACCCTCGAGTCAGCTCCATGTCAGATGATGATGATGATGATGATGATTATTTTAACGGGTGAGCTAGCAAAATTTTAGGTAGGCTATAGCTCACCCAGGGCCACCCCTAGTTACGTGCTTGCATCTTTCAGAGCTGGCAAAGGACAAAAATTTCAGCGCTTGAGGTGCTTGGCGCCCCTCTCAATGTAGCGCCCTAGGCAGGGGTTGCTGCGCCTGCCCATAGCGCCGGCCCTGCTGACAAGTGTTGTCCTATAACCCACACCTATTGTGAGAAATAACTACCTAGGCTAAGCCTCAATCGGCTATATTGTTTTTAAAATAATTTATAGATGTACAGAACAGTGGGATACTCTCTGGCGTCGGTGCTAAGCCATAGTAGCAGAAATAAGCTAACGATAAATAGATAAAACAAGCAAATAATGTTATTTGCACCATTCAAAAATTTCACGGAACTACGTTTGCAGTCAGACTATTTTGAATTATTTAAATTTTACGTTTTTTTTTCACATCATAACATTCAGGTATTATACATTGATATTGTGCTTCTTTCAAAACACCGAATTAAATTGTTTATAGGATACTCCAGTTAAATTAGGTTTTTTTCGTGCACTAAATTCCATTAAGCTGATTTTTAGCGTGGATGTTAGTATACCCCTGGTCATAATCCACTAAAAACTCCTGACCCATAAGAATTGAGCTGTGGTCGTCACGTTGATATAATGGCGCCGATAACTGACTTGTTGACGGTTTTCCTTCATGCATGTAAATTAAAGCGTATACAATATTACCATTGACTAGTATATAATCAAAGATATTACACATATTTGCGCTTCTTAATTTTTTCTAATACAACCACCGGTTTGAGAGTTATACGCTGTAACAACTTTCGAGCATGTTTCTTTTTTTTCCGTTTTCGTGTTTCTCGGCTTTATTTTCTGCAAAAACAAGCTCTCCTACGATAAAACTTCTCATAAACACAGTTGTAGAGCACACAAGTTTATTTTACTTTACATTTGCGATACATCTTACGAGTTACGGTGGATGCTTTTAATAGAGTTGTAAAGAATTTTTAAAACTACAATAATGTCAGTAGCTGTTCTTTTTTCTTACAAAAGAAATACTTTATAAACTGTTGTACTAAATGACACTGAAAAGAAAGATGGAACAACAGCTCAACTGGGGATGCAGTGTTTTAACTTAATGTTAATATCGCTAGTCCAATAGTTAATTACTGCTTAACGCATCGGTGACTGGCATCTTCACTCTTCCCGTTGCACAGAATGATTCTAAAATTCCATATAGCTCGCCATCTCCTGTATGCAAAATCCGACTACTTATAGGTATGTACTATAAGATATTTACGGCATACAGAAAACAATGCCAATAACAGAGTTTCTGAAGTCGGGTAAAACGGGTAATACTTTACGGTTCGTCGTTCTGATTTAGCATGATGTGACACACGTAGCGACAAAACCACCGAGAAGACTAGTGCGCTTAATAAAATGTTTAGGGGATCTGATTCATTGGAGAGGGTACTCACCAAGTACGTTACCAAAATGGATTGTAGAAATACCTATTGATGCATACACATGTGACGGTTTAGAGTCTATTGCTGCATCCACTTAATTCAGGTCTAAACCCACGCTCGATAATTAATTAGTGATCTGATTTTACTCCCAAATTCTGCTGTAATATTTAAGAGAATAGTTTCAACAGTGCAAAACAAAGAATTGGAAAACTACTTCCAATACGAATTAGCTCCAATGCCATCAGCTTTATTTGATGAGACTAGAATTAGGAAGACACTCGGAAAAAAGACCTTTTAGCCATTTAGCTAGCTGTGTTCGTTAACACTTCTTTCGTGTGAATCATCAAATAGACTTTGGCAAAAAAACAGTTTGCCTCGTTGTCTTTGGGGATGGAAGTTTGATGAAAAACAAAACTTGATTCCTGTTTCGACTGATGGTCCAATGCCGCGAACAGCTTGCTGAAACGCATTTTCCGCGACTATTTCAAAGCCTGTCATGGTGTACTTATTTCTCATCACTGTCAGAGTATTCGCTTTGATAACTTGACGCCCTTCTTTAAAAGTTAGATGATGAAGAAACAGAACAGCCAGACACCGACAAACTAGTGTGATCCGTCCTCATATGCACGTAGAGCATCTTCAAGCTGCTAAAAATTATATTTAGTACAGCTGTCTGTAGAGATGACATTATGGAAATATTTCTTTTGTAATAGTAAAGAAGTGTTACTGATTTAATTGTAGTATTTAAAATTCTTTACAACTCTATTAAAGCATTCACCATAGTTCGGTAAGATGAATCACAATTATAAAATACAATAAGATTTTATGCTCTGCAACTTCCTTTATGAGGAATTTTATCGTAAAATAGCTTGTTTTTACAAAAAGTGGCGCCGAAAACCGAAAAAACATGAAAATGAAGATATACCATCCACAAGTCAGTTATCGGCGCCGTTTTATAAGATAACGCTCAAGTCCGATGGGTCAAGCATTGTTGGTATAATCACCATAGGTATTCTAACATACATGCCAAAAATCAGCTTCATGGGATTTAGTGTACGTTGAGACATAAACATTGACTAATTCGACTGGTGTAAGGAAATGTGGTTATTGATTTGCTAGTTATTCACAGTTACGGTGCAAAATGTATATGGCGCATTTAAGGTACCAAAATAGTAAGTCGCTAAATCTATCAGTTTTTGAGATAATTCAATGTTTTTGTAAAACCGAGTTGCCATGAAAGTCTAAACGTTATTTAAAATGCCCAAACAGTTTTCACAAACTTTCAGGGTACGTTCTACACATCAGAACAATGAAAGAAATTCCAATAGTCATGAGTAAAAGTTATCAGAATCTTGTGGATTGTTTTGATGTGACTTAACCTCGGAGTTTGTGGAAACCATTCAAACGTTTTAAGAAAACATTTTATGGTATCTGGACTTTACAAAAGACTTTCAATAAGACTACCGTTTTTGTATATTTTTGTACGGAGAATAAGATTTTATAGACAATATTTCAAAACTTAGAAGTAAATATTACGCTTCCCCCCCCCCCAGGCGAGGCACCTTTGGTGCACCTATTCATTCAAAGATTAGTAAAAATACTAAGCTCAATGCGTAATGCTTAGATATAGAATTTTAAAATTGTAGTGCAACTATTGCGAAAGCTATTACTAAAAAAAGTGATTTTACTATTCCATCTTCAGGAGGCTGTAGTTTGAAAGTCGAAAAACTGCAGGCGTTGCCTTTATAAGTCCTGTTATATCAGAAATATTCAGGTTTATCGCGAGTTTGTACCATGTACTTGAAAAGTGGTTTTATTGGTTGATAAATTATTAGTGGTATTCTAATTTAGTTTAAAAATTGACATATAAATTCATTCTATCATTTGAAAAAACTAGTTGCCTTTCAAACGAAATGTCAAAAAATTGGCCATAATTATGTCAATGTGAAATTCTTTGATTGACAAGTTTTTCTTTTTATTTATTTAGTTTTTTATTAGTTTGATTATTAAATCAAGATTAAACTTTAATAGCGGTTGAGAATTGACTTTGTGAGTAATAGACGTTTAGCGACACAACACTGTATCTAATGTTTTTTTTTAGGATGGCAAAATTTCTGCGTCAAGTGAAAGAGCTCTTTTCAACTCATCCGTATATAACAAACGCTGTGGTATACGGAACACTTTTTTCTGGTGCTGAATTATCTCAACAGGTCTTATCGAGGAAAGTGCTGGTATGAAATGGTAAATTATCCCATATGAAATCTAGAAGCAATTCATCAATAGGCACTAATTAACGATTGAATCATTCCCATTAATAATAAGTAGTGGTACCCGTGGGATATGCCTTACGCTTTTTTAATTTCTTTTTTCTTTATTAAATAACTAAGCTAATTAAGTAGGTATTGTGGCGGACCACTGATAAAGTCCAGATTTTAAGAATTATATAGAGATTGCTATGATTCTCCATACAAAATCCGGATACCCTCTACCTGTTTCAACTTGAAAAGAATGCGTCTGCAGCGCTGAACAAGTCTTATGTTTTAAACGCCAAAGAAACGTAGGGCTTGTTCGCGGGCGGGGTTAGTTCTTCTTAATGGCGAATCGTTAGTGCAAATGCCTCAGTTTGTTACAAGCGCCAACTGTTCTCTCAATATTTGAGTCACGTTAGTTTTCTGTGTATGAATTCCTAGTTCACGTATTTTTAACTTGGACGTTACGGGTTCCACACACGATGCACAAATTTTAATCTGTTCATCCCATTTCACAGCTAAACTTGAGTTTGCCGTATTTAGTTTACTAATTTATGAGCAGAGATCGCTGTATTGTAATTGTTCAGTATCTGTCACATTACTGTTTTATATTTTTGGATGTATAAGCCGGAGAGGAATTTAATGAAATGAATATTACTGTTAAGTCTGTAATTTAGTTTTATAAGGGCTATTTTTAACACACAATAACCCGACTGGTGCGATACAATGTAGGGTCAAGCGTGCTTCTGCTTTAAGATTCATTCCTAATTCCGCATTAGTAACGTTAAGATATTTTCACGCTACCGGCAGTGTAAGTAGGCCTTACATCCATAGCTACAGGGATCGTAAGTGGCTGATAACATTCGTGTACTAGTTACCCTTGACTACGGAACTTAATAGTGTCACTTACGTTCCTAGGAAAATAATGTTGATTTTAACTGTTCGTTGATATGGTAACAAGCACAGACAACTTAGAATAATGGGGCTTTTAAAAAATAATTCCGATGACAGCTGTCAAAACGAACTTTTAAAACTATGATTAAATTTCTACCTGTAGGCCTACTTACATTGCCGGTAGCGTGAAAAATTTAATAAGTAACACGAAATGTATCGACTAATAACATCCTCGGCAGGCGACAAGCTTCGGCTCCGCCTCAGCTCGTATTCGCCTACCTCGGATGTTATTACGTCTTTACATTCCTTGATACTTAAATAACTATTATTTGATTATTTCAATTGTTGTTTGTTATGGATACCTGATTCAGATTACTTGCATTCAGTATTAGCACAGATAAGGTTAACACTACAGATACACGGTAAATATGTGAGCTATCGGCAGCTTGTTTTATATGATTAATAATCTGCAAAAAGATGGCGCTACAATGACAATTTGTACTCTCACAAATTAATAATTAAGTCACAGATGACTGTAATTGAGCAGATTACTTAGCACATATTCAAACCAAAAGTTAGACAGCCATCTGCCATGTTTAACGATTTCATTTGAGATGTTTAATTGTCAAATCGCAATTTTTCGTAAATAATTAATATTGAAGCCAATTCTACTTAAATTATATTCATGATGTGACAGACTCCAAGCAAATAAGAGCGCTGACAGAACCGGCTGATTGCTAAGTCACGTGATGCATTAGTTCCATAAGGGACACGCGACGTTGATGTAGATGTCGCCTCAAGTAAAGCGCGTTTAGCAGACTTTCATATATATTATAAATTAAAATAATTATTATTGAAAAATCGACGTAGAATAAAAATATAAAAATGTTTCATGTTCCATCTGAGGATAGAGACCTTTCATTGAAAAAAAAAAGGTCCAAATTGGTGAAGCGGTAGCCGCTGGAGGAATCGGAGAAAAAAATCCTTTGAGCTTTTATATGTATGGATTTAAATTACAATTTATTTTATGTTATACCTCTGGAACCATTACATATTACAGTTTTAAAATATAATCAATATAATTTATAAGGTAAATATTTAGGTATAGCATCACTTGGAAGTCACCCTTATGTGGCGAAGCTTTAAAAACCTTTACCTATGGTCTTCAGCTCTGGCACTTAAACTGCAGTCTGTAATAACTAATAAGGTAACCCTAACCTTGCAGAATGCAGTGTTAAAGTTAAAAACATTAGAATGAGCTAGCTTTTGGTGAAATGTGAATGTAGGTATACACATTACGTCTGCGAGAATTTTAGAAGAAACAAGCAAAAGTTCAACAATAATTTACTTTTTTCTGAAATATCAAATTTCAGTAAACAGTATCTAAACACAAGGAAAATATAAAATACACGCTTTAACCAGATCCCAAATAAGGTTAGGTTTTTAACGTTATCTGCGACAGATGCACTCAAATTCCCGATAAAACAGTTTCCAACACATTTCAACAATAATAAACAAACGGCGATAGCAGCGCCCTAAAATTGGTCTGGTGCGTTGCAGCCAAACTAACGCTAATTTCGTCTCCAAATATGAGCGGACATATTGTATAAGGAATCGTATATCTGTAGTGTTAACCTTATCTGTGGTATTAGGTAATAAAAGTGACAGTGAGTTCCTGCTTACAAATTGAATATGTAAATTGGCGTCCTTCGCCACCTAATAAAATTGAATGTAAAATCGCAATGTAATTGCAGTGGGGCCCGCAAGCAGGCACGTAACTAGAATTTTTTTGTAGGGTGGGTAACTGCTGGGCCATTTAAAATAAATAAAAAATAGCAACGTAATTTACATTAATAAGAAGGTATCGCCACCCAGTATATTATTTTTCTATGGTTATCTCACGATTCTTGTGTTGCGCGTTAAATTTGTCTTGACTTTGCTGATATGATACAATTTTCCCATCTTTACGTTTCTAAAAAAAAATCTTACAACCGCGCAGCAGATACAAGAACTCTGTCATTTTGAATTGGTACTATACAGCGTTATTAAAAAAATTGATAACAAATGATTCATTTTATACAGCTAATAGTATGAAAAAAAAAGGATACTACAAAAATGGTCACATGCATTTTCCACAAGAATTTTTGTATTGACGGAATATGATAAATTGATAATTCATTTCTCGCTCTAACCGGAGAATGCAGCGAGTGAATAAAGCTCGCTTTTATGTTACAAATAGCAAGTTGGCTTAAACAGAAATGTTTTATCGTCCCCTGTGTATTCAGTAAAGGAGTATACATTTTTAATTTTCAAGAATTTATAGGAGGAGTAACAAAATCATTTAGCCAGTTTTTGACCAATGTTTGTGACAATTTCCAAAATTTTGAAATATTTTTCACTTTGCAGTTTATATTTGTACAGAAATTCTTTTGCGTAGTAACGTTGTGTTCCCCTATTACAATAATTAAAGTTTATGCCGATCTGGCAACTCGTCTTCAAGTGATTAGGCGTTCAAGTCAAAGTTTTCAAAAAATCGTTTTGAAGCTAGAAAGTTCAGGAAACAAACGTTCGACTTTCCCTAAAGTCTTCCGTCAGTCTAATATTCGTTTCATCATACGTATTATATTTCAGCCATACACCTACCCGCGTAACTATGATGAAGTAATTCGTTGATAGTAAGAAGTAGTTTGGCATCGAAGTATGTCGCGTAAGTGACAATAAAGTTTATTTTTTCCAAGCAATTTGATTATGAGAAAAATAATTTAATTTATTGGTTACTAGCTGGGTCAGTGGGTGGGCCATATTTTTTGGTTCACCCGTAGTTACTTGCCTGCTCACAAGCTGTGGAGACCTTCTTGCGGTTTCTCCGGCTCGTAGCTCCGAAGCATTGTCGCTGGTGTTTGTTCATGAAATACCGTTCTCGCTAGCAGCAGATTATACTACAAAACAATGTACAAAACAAATAGAAGACTTCTTAAGTTGCTTATTTGTTGCTATAATATAGCGGCTTGTGGTACAAAAGAAAGCGGTTCTTAAATACTGGTCGCGTAAATGTGTGGGTTTTCGTTGTGGGGGCCGCTCACCACTAAACGTTGAGACAGGTGGAAGGGATCTGGACTTCTATAGAAATGCATAAAACACAATTTATTAAACAAGTTTTATTTCTTTTGTAAAAGTATATTTTATAGCAATTTGTTTACATGTTTATTTTATTTTTCTTTTTATAGAGTGATACCCCTGAAGCTTTGGATTTTCAGAGTGTTAAAAGATATGCAATTTTTGGAACGACCATACAAGGACCACTTTTGACTGTTTGGTATTTTGATTTAATTTTTTTGTTTTGTTTTTTTATAATTTCTTTACGATCAAATATTCCCTAAAAAAGTTATTTTAAGATTGACCCGCTGGCCGGCGCTGGTTGGGGCAGTAACCAGAAAATTTAATATTGTATTAAATTCGACAAAATGGGTGAAAAGGGAAATGGATTAATTTCGGTGGACTAACATAAGTTTTTCCCCTCTCATGAGCTGAGCTTCGTCCACCCTATTGGAAGAATAGCGTCTAGTAACAGTTTCTCGCAAAAAAAACTTGCTGTCGGTTGATTTTAGAACAAAAGCAGTTATTAGAAAAATTTAATAGGAAGATGTTCTCAATAAGAAACGTGCTGTAATTTTTTTTCTGTACGACCAACAGTTTCTTAGCTACAGCCGCGAGAAGCAAGGTACCTTTTGCAGCCATGTGCTATATTGAGTTTCTCCTCCCGTATCTTGTTTCTTAGTCGCTTCCACAATTTGTTTTTTGAAACTTGATTAAAAGCAATACGGCAGGCATGGGCAACCTTTTGAGTAGCTGGGGCCAACTGAAAATCCATTTATGTATCGCGGGCCGTAAATAAGATAAAAAAACTTCAGTCTTTTGGAAAAATATTTTTGATAAACGTAATCAACAAAAACAAATTCGACAAAATCAATACATACATTTTTTTAAATATAAAAATTCAAAAATTATGCAGAATATTTCACATTCGCATAAACTGTCGTTTATTTTTATCGGGTTAAAATAATAATGGGTCCCGCGGGCTGGATTGGTGGTTAAATGAAATATGTCCGGCGGGCCGGAAAAAAGCAGAGCGCGGGCCGCATACGGCCCGCGGACCGTAAGTTGCCCATGCCTGCAATACGGTCTTCATCCCTATGTACTCCTAATCCACTGTCACTATCTTGTTACAATTTCCTCTTTTTCAATGTAGATGGGTCCTCAGAAGTGAGAATCTGAGCTATTTGCCTTTGTCTTTGCTTTCAGAAACGAAGTTTTTCAGTTGAATTTTGATTTTATTTTCTCAATCTAGAGTTCAGTATCACCTGAGTATTGGTGCCCGATTAACCGCGACAGAAGAAACATATAGTTTAAAATTGTAGTTCAGCCTTTCTACTTACAGCTGCAAGCAGCCTTGCAACCTTTTATGCATTAGCGCGGTATTGTTTTGAGCAAAATTTTTAGCAGAATTAGGGAGAGACCAGTTTTGAGCTTTTCTAATTCCAATCGTGAGGTGTCTTTTAGTTTCCAGTTCCATACCGCTATTTGACACATATACATACAAATGCTTTGTAAGGTCAATTACAAAAAGTAAACCTAATCTAACATATCTACGTCATACAAAAGCTGCAACTCTACAACACTCTACGAAAGCACAACCAAGTTCAACAGTGGTACGAAAACCAGAATGGCCTCTCTCTAATTTCAACACTGAAGGATTTCGCTCTAGAAATTTTGTCAGATTTGATATCAAGCTAATTTATAAAAAGCTGCAACTTGTCGGTCTATAAAAGCTACAAAAGACTACAATTTCCAACTATTTTGTTTCTTCTGCGCAGTCAATCGTGCATCAATGTCCAAGGGATACTGGACGATCTAGATTATAATAAAATCAAAATTTAACAGCAAAACTTTTTTTGAATAAAACAGCAAACTGTTTCATTCTGAAAATAGCTCAGATTCTGAAGAAGACGGCAGACGATAAAGTAGATACCACTTCGATGAAATCATTTATATTGAAAAACGTAAGAAAATACAGTCTACGCTACCGGTCGGTGGTGTGGAAATACTGAAAACGAATACAAAACTAGAGTATCTATGACAATAAATAATTATAACTCAACAAGACCGCATTGCTTCTAAATAGGATTTACAAAAAACAGTAAACGAATCGTGAAAGCGAGATACAGAAGGAGAATCTCAATATAGCGCGTCGCTTTAAGAAGGTATCTCGCTTCTCGCGGTTATATAGCCTCGAAATTGTTAGTGGTACCAACCAAATGTAGAGAACGTTTTTTATGAAAAATTTTCTCCTAGACAATTTTTCTCATAAAAATTCTTCCTTTAAAATCAACCAGAAGCGAGTTTTTTTTGCGAGAAACCGTTTTAGGTGCGTATTTTTCTAATATGGCGGGCGAAGCTCACATCGAGAGAGTGAGAAAACTTTGTATGTTAATAAGGTCATCGAAATATACCCCTCCTGCTTTTCTACCATTTTATCGGATATAATGGAATTGTCACCGCTTTTTAGCTTCCTACCGACTGATGTAGGTCTAAGAAATCGATGCTTTTAACTAAAACTATTTATCTAGGTACCGATGGTTAGATGCTCATGTAATTGGCTCGTCATACAAAATTATAGCAAAAAAAGTTCTGATGGACCAATTCCTGATGACTCCTCATTTAGTATGGTTATTTTTCGTCGGTAAGTCTGTTCTAATTCTGTAGTGTCTAAAAAAGTAATAGAGAATTTGTTTTTAGCAATGAGCATAATGGAACATAAGGATATGTTTGAAGAATGCAAGCAAAAGTTTTTACCCACATTTAAGACAAGCTGTATATTTTGGCTTCCCGCACAAACAGTTAACTTTCTTCTTATACCATCAACCTTTAGGGTCGTATATGTCGGTACTTGTTCGTTATGTTGGGTTAATATCCTGTGTTATATTAAGCGACAAAACTGATATTTTTAAACCATCTCTGTTTTAATTGATCGGTAGTCTATTTTGCATGCATTAGTATTAAGCAGCTATAACTGTTAACAACTTTAAAACGCTTTTTAATAAAACTAGGCGCTCGATTTTAAGTGTTTATTATTGAATAGTTATGACTTATGAAGAATGGAAATTTTATACCACTGCAAATTGTAAAATTTAAAAACATGAAATCTATTTTCATAACCTTTTGCATAGTTTTAGTGGTAAAACCATGTATCTATAAACATATTGTATTATTATATAGTTTAAAAAATACAATATTTCGAAAATTACTATTTTTACTTCTCTATAGCTTCAGTATATAGTAGTAGTACCTATAGTGTAACTTTAAATTCTGGTAGACTTCAAATAATACAATCCTATTATTATTAGCCGTTGGGTGTGGTGCAGACACTTACTGTACCAAACCTCATTTACTTATTGTACCTCGCACGTGTTTCCCACCCCATCAAGCCAGTCTTACTGATAAACCTCAGGATACTCTTGACGGGGATCTAAGAATTAAACCCCAAAGTGTCGCAGCCTTTTGACCTCCCAAAACCGGGCATTGGCAGATAATGTGTTTCGACCCTCATTTTGTGGTTGAAAGTTACAATTGATTTTTAGGGCGAGCAAAATTACTTTTTGCACGACCTGTATATAAAGCGCTTTTTTACTCCGGCAAAAGCGGGATTTACACAGCACTTTTTTTCACAAGGAAGAAAAAATGTTTTCATGGTGACAATAAAACTAAACAATGAATCGCCTAGGTTACCAAGTTTATAGATGTTTGACATCCATCAGAAACTATATAATTTTGGTGTCTGCCGAGTTGTATTGTCACGTTGAAATTTCAAAATTTCAAGAATTTTTGCGATTAAACGCATTAGGTCGTGCAAACAACAGCGTACCTATACACCATGAGACTAAAGTGCCTTATTATCCCACGGGTGATTACTACGATCACACGTATTAAGTCGTACAAAAAATAGCGTATACAGGTTGTTTCAAATTGCGTGTTAACTATGGGGATCTTGCTTATTTGAAGAGATACGAGGATGGTTAAATTAGAGAAATGTTGTGGAAGTTTATGCCCACTAATAATCTAAAAACAAATTAGAGCTATCTTGCTTAGTTTCTGAATAAACTAAAAAAAACTGAAATTTTGAATTTTCTATTTTTTACTATAACTCATTTGTCATTTATATTACATATTTCTAGTTAACGCATTATTAGGACACTTTTTCATGCTGAATCTAAGTTTTTGATCAGATTTGATATAACTGTTACCATTGCTCATTTTCGACTGTCAACTTTTTTTTCTTATGGTCGTCATTTTAAAATTTTCCATATTTTAATAGAGTTTTTAATTCTGATTTCAACGATGTGTCACACTTTCCATTTTGTTTAAGCTTTGAGCATTTTATTACAGAAAATAAAAATTTCATAAGAGTGCCACGTCATTTAATTTATTTTGAAAGAATTCTACTAGGCCATGAACTGATGGAAGTAAAACAAAACACTGATATTATTTACTTTAACATTTAGATGCATTAGGTATGCGAAAACTTCAGGAAACTTTGTTTTGAGCGAAGACAGCAGGTTAAATTATTTTTTTTTACAAGATTATCTTCATGAATGTTTATAACAACGTCAATAGCAACGCAAGTCGCTAAGTTACAAAATACAATTGAATCCAAGGGCTGCTACACAGTACAGGTACCAGAAGATACCGATTGTGCAATTGATTATTTGGTTTATTGAAAAAAGATTCTTTGGGAACACACACATTCTTTAAAAAACACTTATTTAAGATTCTGAAGGTCTAAAACAAGTGTTTCCGTTAAAATCTCGAATTCGAATATTTCCATGAAATTAATACAACCTTTTACTGGTAAGTACAGAAAAGTAAAAATACGTTGAAACTGTAAGCTTTATCAACCACGTTGCATTGATTTGCACGTATTGTGGGTTGCCGTACGATATGCTCGACCCAGATGGTGAAACGTATTATAAAATAAACTTCCTCGGGTTATATTACCAGACGACACACCCTGCTTACTGGCATTGCTAGAAGTTTTTAAGGTTATTTAAAGAATGGGCGAAACAGGTCCTGGTACTTTCCCATACTTTTCACGTTTTACATTCTTTCGCGTAAAAAGTGATGGAAATTTACATCTACTAGTCATCTCAAGCCGGGGCTCTCACGTGCGGGGCGCGCTCGCTGACTACATAAAACCGATAGGTAATGCGCGGATCAACAATGCTTATAATAACTTTATTTATAGAGTTATCAAAATATGCAAAGAATCAAACATATCTTTTTTATTAGAGCAAATTGATAAGCGTAGTTAAAATCGCGTAACTTCCGAAAAATGCGTCAATTCCAACATTTTCAAAACTTTCTGGAGGGCGTCAAAGTGTAATTTGAGAGATTAATAAAAAATAAATTTGTAGTTCATTGCAAGCTCTATTGGCTGAGAAAGTTTTAAAAAAATGTTGTGGGCAGTTTTTGAGGAAATAAATGTCCAAAACTTTGAGCCTCTAGTATATTTACAATTGTCATTTTCCCAAAAATATTTTTACATCAATTGATGATACTTATTAAAAGTTATCAAATAATATAATAATTTATATTGATTGGATATTTTGTTTTTGAGTAATCGAGCATTAAAGTTAAAATTTTCAAAAATTCGTAATGATCTTCATTTTGAAAATAAGCATTTGATTTGTTTTCAGATGCACTACAATGCTATGTATTTAAAATTTCAAAAAAGAGTTTAGATAAACATCTATACTAAACAAACTGGTCTAATTTCCGGTTCCTGTTCCGATAAACGAACTTACTAAAAAACTTCCACACACCAAATCTTATAAAAATCGGTTAAGGGGTTCCGGAGATATAGGGTAACGAACGCACCCACGCACCCACCCATCCATCCACAGACAGACAATTTTTAAAAACCACGTTTTTGAGTTCCTTAGACTCCAAAACGCGTATTTCCGTTAAAATCTGAAATTCGAAAATTTGCATGAAATCATAACTTTCCTTACTTCGATAGAAGTATAGGACAGACGATAAAGCCATAACTCTTCCATTACTGAATCTTTCCCAATAACTTTTGTTTTTCTTTGAAAAGTTTCCGTTTCAGAATGTACAAGAAGTTACTAACTTCATAACTGCGGTTGTTATATTCAGATACATGATGTTCCGTAACTCGTGGACACGGACTGTGGGACGGTATTCTACCATAAATACTGAACAAAAAGTGTTTCTTCAATTTTTTGGATTCGACCAATATTTCTGGAGTTACTAAAGTCTTGAAAAATCTGTAAATAAAAAATATAAACATTCAAACTCAAATTTAAGTGATTGGCTAAAAATGAATCTATGGTACATTACAACAACAAGAGACAGTTTAAACAATAATTGACAGGTGAAATTATAAATTGGGTTTAAAGTGTCTGAAAAACTCAAATTTACGTGTTCAATTTAGCAGTGGCACGCTATCGGCTGTTGAAAACAGCACGTTATTATTTATTTGTTTCATAATTCGCCATTTGTTTGAATTTAGTTCTAAAGGCTGGGAGAATGGCGGCGAGAACAAATGTATTTGGATATGCTGATGGCAGTGGGGGCTGGTAATAGACAAGCAGTACGAGCAGTACTTTTATACGGAACTAAATTGAAACAAATGACGAACTATGAAACAAATAATCAATAACGTGCTGTTTTCAACAGTCAATAGCGCGCCACTGCTAAATTGAACACATAAATTTGAATTTTTCAGACACTTTAAACGATATTTGTAATTTTCCCCCTCAATTATCGTTTTGCACTATCTCTTGTTTTTTATGTATCATGGATTTATTTTCAGTACTTGTTCAATCACAAAATTTGAGCTCGAATGTTGACTTATTTTAAAATTTTTTAAAACTTTAATAACTCCAAAAATATTGGTCAAATCAAAAAATCATGGAGGAATTTTTTGTTCAGTTTTTATAGTAGAATACCGTCTCGCAGTCGGCGAGTTTTGAAACACCTTGTACATCGGAATTTTCACAAGTTGGCAAAATAAGTACATCAGTTTTAGATAATAAGTTTTTAGCTGCAATACCACTCTTACAGTTAAATCGAGCAATATTATATTTTCTGAATAAAAAAACGATATATCGGAATTTTAGATATAGTAAACAAGGAAACAGTTGCGCTCAGGAATTTAAATTGTTACCAGGTAAACACCTATTTAAAGTTATATAATTAAATTTGACTTTTAAAACTGCAAAACAATAAACTATTGGCTTTTACTAGTTGTTTCAATTTTTCTTCCGGAATTACACTTTTTAGGCTTTTGTTAAAATTTTCCCACAATATATTAATCGTCAGTGGCGCACTAGCACCTTCGCGTATAACCATGCTTGATGGTATTACATTCAAAAATATAGTGTCACGGATTTCATATAGAAGGTTAACAGGTATTATTCTATAAGCGACTTTCATGATAATTGAATACATACAGGCAAATGGGAATTACTGTGGATAAAAAAATTGATATACAAAGAATGCGATGCTCAAAGCATATTTGGTATTGTGTAAAATTTTCTCACTAATTTAAATTTTATAACTGAATTTATTGATGGAGATATTGTTTGAAGTTACCATGAAAATTGTAATTTGCTTTTTTTTATGAACTGACGGAAAAAATTCATTGAACAAATTTTGTAACTGAGGGCATAAATTAAAAAGATTAAGAGAATGGTTTGACCAGAAAATAGAAAATAGAACTTATTATGTTGTTCACTTACGTTAGGTAATGAAGTTCATTGTCTGGTTGCCATAGTATTGAAAAAATTGAATCGAAAAGTTTCTTTAATTTTAAAACAAAATTATTTTAAAAGTGACTTGACATTTGCAAATAAATTAATGCGAAATGTCAAAACAAACAAATTCAAATTTTAACAAATTTTGAGCAGTCGTAGATAAAATTTTGTATGTCACACGTGGAATAATGCATTATTATGGCACTCGTTTGATTACACGAGTTGGTCTCTCGTCGTGCAACAAAAATGTATTTAAGGTCGGAAATAGAATAACGTGTTTTCTTTCCAAATATAATAATAAAAAGCTGTCGGGCAGCCGCTAAAAGACCTTCCTCATGTAAGCCAGTAGCGCTGACTCTTATCATATCATCTGATTCAAACCAAGGTTAGGCATGTAGAATATTACATGTAATATATACTTTAATAGACATGGTTTATTGCATATTCTACATGTAGAATAATACCGATGCAAAATCAGACAGTTTAACCGTAAATTAACACGTATAAACAAGTGCCTGTCCCTTAGACCTCAGTAAAATAAAATGTAACAGTCAATATAATATTAAATTAAAATTTAAAATATCTTTAAACAGTAAAAACGAAAAATAAATGCGACCATTGCCGGATGATTGAAAGGGCGCAATTTTATTATAAACTTTTTTATGAAGCCGACTTCCTTGTCGTTTGATAATTGCCGACAGTTAAAGTTTTTTTAAGTGTGATACGTTTGCATCTTCCAAGCACACATGGGTTGACATCTGTATAGTAAATTAAGCACAGTAATTTCAAGCAGGTGTTTTTCTAGAATTTGTCGTACGTATTTTACATATAGCTAGATGATGTACATACCACTTTTAATTAACATACATACATAGTTTGCATATTATTCTACATTTTCTACGCATTCTACACACTTTCTTACGCATAATGTAGAAGATAATATTCTACTTATAATGTTATAAACCTGATTTAAACATCAATTTCAAAATTATCAAAAGTTTTAATTTTCTTAAATTAGTTCCAAATTATCGATAATTTTGAAAACGTAAAAATTTGGAAAAGTTTTGATAATTTTGAATATTTTGAAAAATTAGAAATTTTGAAAATGTTTAAAATTTTATAGTTTATTTTCAAAATTTTATAAATTTCCAAAAAGTTTCAACGTTTTGAAAATTTCGCAATTTTATGAAATTTTGAATATTTTTAAACTATTGAAAATTTTCAAAATTACCAACATTTAAAAATTATGAAAACATTGATACTCGAAAATTTCAAAAATATGGAAATTTGAAGAAAATATGAATGAAATGTTTCAAAATTTCACGCACGCACACACGCACTAAAATAAAATTGTGAAAGTGAGAGAACTTGGTAGTTTATATTAGATACATATTCTCTTAAAACGGCATTTGTGAATAAAATTTGTAAATTTTTGATGAAAATTTGATGTTTGAAGCAAAAGTATAAAAAAATCTATAAAAACTTGTAGCACGTAACTTTAAATTTAATAAAATATTTATTTTGTACTAGATTGTTTTAAATAAACAAGCAAGTAATTTTATTTAATAACTTATTAAGTGCTCTAATTTAACCTGTTTTCTTCGGTCGCAAAGACATATGAACAGAATAAATGGGCGAAATGCTTCTCCCGAACGTTTCCTAAAATGTTAAATTAATGGTTTCAGTAGCGTAAAATTTTTAAAATTTCACACGCACAGACTTTCTAAATCTATTATTCTTTACGCATCTCGACTACGCCACTGCTTCGAAACGTGTTGCTCTGTTTTCAAGCTCATGTTGCAATACTGTTGTAATAAAATTTGAGAGGCTGATTTTTTATTAACCTTTACAAATCAGTCGTAGCCAGCAGTTTGACGAAATTCATTCACGTTACCGTACCTGTACGAATTTTTTAAGTACATTTATTATGGAGAATTTATATCAAAATGTGTTAGTTTCATTAACAGCAATATTAATTGTGTTTTTAGTGTTCGAGAATTATTCTGCTTATAAGGTAAAACTTAGCTTATATACTAATATCTGAACTATTATGTAATAACAATACACCTTTGAACTTTTAGAGAAGTACAAATAATAAGACGACCCCCTTTCTATTTCACTTGGCGCTGTTAGTTTCTGTAGCTGCATTACCTGTGTTGATTTTAATTATTCTCACTTTCTGGATTTACCGTCAAATAATCACTTTCATTTTAATTATTAAATATGGATCAAAATTTGGTGGTATCCTTCATGGTATTGATGCCACTCATACTGTAGACAGTGCAAGAAAAACACCGGTACATTATTTATTTGTAATTGAGTACAAGGAAAACAGTTCAGAAAATTTCTTCGAATTTGTGGAAAAATCTTTGTATAAAATATGTCTACGGAAATTAAGCAAAATTCCAAAAATTTTCGCAAGTCTTGAATGGTCTTTCGGCTATTGCTATTTATTGAAAAATGAAATTCTTTTTAAAGATTGTTTCAAACAGCTGAAACCTTTGAATTCTCCAACGGATGAAATAGATAAAGCTGATCTTATGCGATTAATGAGTGAGTATAGCGATTATCCTTTGCCAAGAAATTCTAAGGGTCTGTGGGATGTATTTGTTGGCACACAAGCAGTTAAGTGGAAGAAAGAAGTTGAAAATGATGGGAATAAGTTCTATCCAATTGTATTTAGATTCAATCACAGTTTAACGGATGGAGTATCGTTTCTAGAAGCTATACTTGACATTTTTGCAGATAAAAGAAATGCTATTAACAATAACATTCATAATTCTATCAGCTCTTGTATTAACGAAAAATTAGAAGGTGTTAACAAAAACACCTGTGAAACAAACCGATTTGTTAGTACTACAACATTAGTGGTGAATTTTTGCGTTTCTGTAATTAACACTGTTCAAAATTACATCCAAATGTTGAACGCTATTTGTTTATTGCCCTCCACGGTTTTGGTACAAACTTGGTTTAAAAGAAACGACCCAAGTATTTTGTATGGGCCGCAATTATGCAATAAAAAAATTATCTCTTTAAATGTTGAAGAATCACCACAATACATCAAAATAGTTAAGAGGATTAAAAATAAGATTGAAGGATCTACATTCACCGATATTTTTTTAACGGCCATTACTGCTAGTCTTAACGAGTATTTCGAACAGGTAAAGAACAACAACTTATTTTTTATACATTATGTCTAATATAGTAAAAACTGTACATTTTCAAATCGTATAAATTTAAACGTATGGCTACAATGTTTAAGATATTTGGAGAATTTTGAAAAGAATAGTAGATTTTTACGTTGTTGTAAAATGGCAATGTTGTAAAAATTTCTACATATCCAGTAAAATATAGTTTTTTTTTAGAAATCAGTAAGAATTCCAGACTACATTTTAGCAGTAGTGCCAGCAGCGGAAGGAGCAACAAGAGTTAGCAATTCAATAACAGCTAAGCTAAACAAAAAGAAACAATTCTGCCGAAACAATGTATCGCTGTTTGTCCCAAAACTTCCTATTAAGATCAATTATGCGGATATCGATACCGCCCTTATAAATCGATTAAAACTGATTCAGAAAGAAGCAGCTTTATGTAGAAATTCGAGGGAGCCTGAGGTAAACCAAAGCGCAGTTAAAAAAAGTAATACCACAAGTGAATTGAAAAATAATCGTGTTGTATTCCGAAAACTTATTGAACAGCCGAGCTGGTATGCGAGAAGATTACGTAATTTAACCTGGTTATTTTTCAATTCAAGAGTGGTATACTAGTGGATATTTTGCGCCTAATATATCGTTCTGCCAAACTAATTCTACTATCAAATAAAGCAAATTGTTTGCTTAAATTTCATGGCAATAGATTTTGTACATGAAAAATAATAGAGTTAAACTTTTCTACTGGCGGCTAAAATGGCAATACGATACGAGTGAAATAATTTTAAATATTTTTTTTAGATTAACTACTGGCTTATGCGCATTTTTGCAACGGTATTTACAAAACCAGTTGGTGAATTGTTGGCCAGGCTAAATGACTGTACTATAGGCATCACTAATTTGCCTGGTATACCTAACATAACAGTTTTCGAAGGTTGCCCTTTACAAGATATAGCATGTTGGTTAGCTAACAGGGAACGCACAGGTTTGTCTAGTATATATAAGTACTATTTTCCGGGAATTTTAATGTATTTGTTTGCAGGAGTAGCATTTTCAATTCTAACGTATGGTGGACGATTGCAAATGGGACTACTTGTCGATAAAGTCTTAATTTCTGACCAAAGTGAAGTCGATGGAGTATTAAATGGAGTATATAAGTACCTCAACTTATTGAACGATCAAGTTAATAGTGGCATAACCGCAAAGAAATAAATTAACAACAAATCATCAAATACTTTGCCATTTTTATTAAACTATGTTTTCCAAGTATAAATTGTTGTTTAAATGATTTACTGTACCTATTACGCTCATTATCGTAAGATTTACGAGATTTTGTGTCTCAAAACTTGTGATTTATCTGTTTCTAAACTTAGATTTGTACTACATAATAATTTTATAAGTACACAATTAACCAGACCATTTTTTTTATTCAATCGGTTCAAACTTTAAAGTAAAACTCAATATGCTAAATTCTGGTAAATTGGCACTTAACATTAGACTTGTCACTTTGTGCCGCCATCATAGCAATATTTAATGGTGTACACCCAAAGTCGCTTGGTAGGTTAGGGTTCCTAAACTAACCTATCGAGCGACCTTGGTGTACACCGTACTAACCCCTTTCTGTATTTTATCATTTAAATTTAATATTTTGCGTAGATGCTTTTTAAAAAGTTTTGTTTCAAAATTTAAACCAAAAATTGTTTATTATTAAATGAGTATCTGTATATTAAATATGGACTTGAAGTAAAGCTGGAATTTATAAATAATTTATTATTGTTTCCATGGGAACAAAAGTTAGGATTTATAAACTGTTCATATTCCTACTGCTAAAATTGAAATCAAGTTTTATCAACAGTAAAATGTGTTTCTTACAATTTTTATAGGTGTACATGAATTCCTCTAGACTCCAAATAATTTCGTTATTTATAGAACAATCCAAACTGTAACCAGTAAGCAAGGAAAATTCATTGTAAAATAAAACAGTTCTTAACTTCAACAGATTTTTTATTTTAGTCTTATACGTATTTCGACATGTTCACATGTCATTTTCAGAAGCAAGATTAAAAGTAAACAGTTGGTCTTGCAGATTATCAAAAAAGACAAATAATACATCCAAATCCACAACCAACAAAACTATATGGTTTATAGAAAAATGGGCGAGCTGGTACTTTCCCATACTTTTTACGTTTTATAGAGTAAATAACATTGTTTTTACAAAACATAAAACTCGAAAAAAAATAGAAATAGACGCCCCAGCGTCAATTTGAACTTGCGACAGCCTGTACAGTACGATATCGTGTAAGCTTTATTTTAAGAGTTATGAACAATATGCAAAGAATAAAAAACATTTTCTTAAACTACAGCTAATTGATAGACGTAGTTAAAATCACGTAACTGCAAACACGTTGTTGATATAAAAAAATATCGTTTTTTTTTCTTAATTTTTGAAATAATTGAAAATTCTTACAGATCCTAATAAAATAATTCAAATAGTCTACCGAACTGATAAAAGTTTATAACGATCGGCATTTGCGTTTTTGAATAAATAATTAATCAATTTGAAAATTTTCTAAAACTCCTAAAGGCCATCAGAATAAAATTTGGGATATAAGTAAAAAACAACTGTGTAGTTCATTGCCAGGTCTATCGGCTCAGAACGAAAAAATGGTGTGGGCAGTTTATGCGGAAATTTTTTTCAAAAATATCCAAAATTTTGAGCCGCTAGTATATTTACAATTTTCATATTTCCAAAAATATCTAACATCACATAATTATACTTATTAAGGGCTATCAAATAATATAATTTGTATTGATTAGATATTTTGCTTTTGAGTAATCAGGCATTAAAGTTAAAATTTTCAAAAATTCGTAGCGGCCTTAATTTTGAAGATACATTAGTTAGAAGAAAAAAAAAACATTTGATTTGTCTTTATACGCACTACAACGCTATGTATTCAAAATTTTAAAAAAGGGTTAAGATAAATCTATACCAAAGAAACAGGTCTAATTTCCGTTTCCGGTTTCGGTTCCGATTAAGGACCTTGCAAAGAACTACCTGCAACTTTCACAGACCAAATCTTATAAAACTCGGCCAAGGGGTTCCGGAGATATAGGGAAACGAACGCACTCACGCACATACCCACCCACCCACAGACAGACATTTTAAAAAAATCAGTTTTTTGAGTTTCTTAGACCCCAAAACACGCATTTCCGTTAAAATCTGAAATCCGAAAATTTGCATGAAATCAGAACTTTCCTTACTTCAGTAGAAGTATGGGAAAGTAAAAATACACAACCCTAAACCCAACATGCCCATTAGACCAGTTGTATTATACATACATGCACCCAGCCACATGATAGCAAAAATACAAAATAATATAATTACCAGTTTTTATTATAAACCTAAACATTTTATTGAAAATGCATCTAAATTACGTAACAAATTATCTTATAAAAATGTACTACAACAAAGCAAGCTAGTTAGCTTCGATGTTAGTAACATGTTTTCAAAAATACCTCCTTAAGAGTGCCTTTGTTAAATAATATTCTTGTTAACAAAAATGTATTAATAAAATGAACTAAGTTGATTGAATTATTTGAACTGTGCATCAATCAAAATTAATTATTTTACTTTTAATAATAAAATTTATTTCCAAAAAGATGGTTTACCCATGGGAAGTCCAATTTCACCTTTTATATATGTTATGGAAAATGCAGATCAAATATTTGAATCAAACCAGCCTGAGAAAGTTGTATTTTGAATTCGTTATGTTGATGATATTTTAGCATATTTTGATAGTTCATTTGAGGCAATTATTGATTTTTTAATTTTTATTAACAGCTTGCGCTTAAAAATAACATTCACACTAGAAACTAAATAAAATACGTATATTAACTTTTTTGATTTAAACAAAAATTAATTCAAATAATAAACTTGAATATTCTGTTACAGAAAACCTACAGAAACAAACATTACAATACTGCAAGATTCTTGTTATCATAAAACACATAAATTAACACCATACAGATAGTTATAATAGAGAAATTACGATTATTAAACAAATTGCATACAGTATACGGTTATAATACTTAAGTTATTGATACACTAATTAAAGAGAAAGATTATAAATTAGCTATTTAGAAAATTCAACCAACTACTTTATCAGCTAAAATAAAATACGTTCTATTCCATATTTTGGCGATAAATCAGAAAAAATTATCAATATTATAAACAAAACAAAAAAATGTAAAGTAACTTTCAAAAAAACAGAAAGATTTAAAACACGCTGTTTAATGCTAAAGAAAAATCCAGACAATTTACTAAAATTTTACAAATTAAATTGCTCCCGCTGTAATTCGGTTTATACAGGGTGAGTCAAGCTTTACGCCTTTTTTCTGGAGTTTATTATTAGGAATTCATTAAAAATTTTTGGTATGCATATGTTTCGAAGGGTGCTCTATAACCTGGCGCAGTCAGTTTTTTGATTGGACGTCAAATGTCAAAATAGCGATTTTCAACTGTTTATTTTTAAATGGAACAGTACGTCTTTTTTTGGCTTAGACGATGCTGTATGATGTTTACAATATGATCCTTACTGAATTTTTTACAATTTTTACGTTCAGCCGTAAAATAAGCATTCATTATGTTAGTCTAGTAGGCCGGTACGTACGCACGCGTCACCATGTTTTTGCGTAAAATAAGTGAACTTTTGATGAAACAATTTCAATCGATGGATTGGCCGTGGAGGTCCAACTGCATGGCCACCAAGATCGACCGACTTAACACCCCCAGATTTTTTCTTGTGGGGTTATATAAAATCCAAAGTTTACACTGAAATATGAAAAAACGAATCCGAACACGTATTCGACTGATACCTGCTGATATGGTTTTGCGTTCCGTGGGATCCTTACAACGAAGATTTAAGATTTACTGTGTGCATTGAACGGGAAGGAAGACCTGTTGAACATTTTTTTATAATTCACTGAAACATTTATAACATGTAGACATTTTTGTTGACGTTCTTTGTGCACACTATTACTTCGTTTATTATTTTCTATCATTTCAGTTTAGGTGTTAGGTTAAACAAAATTATTATTCCGTAAAAAAATTGTAAACTGTTAATTCCATTATTATTCTTACTTGCGTTTTATCTTGGCTCTGTTCTAGTTACCACTGCGGTTTCTAGTTTTTTTTATTTAAATTTCGTTTAGTTTATAATCTTATATTTTGCATTCGCTGTTATCCTAATATTGGAGTAACTATTATTCAATGCAATCTAAATACCTGAGCTTCTATTTCTTTATGTTTATTAAAATAACGATTTCACTATGTATCCTGACAATCATTAAATCGTTTTGTGCAAATACATCAAAGTACGTTCCGCAGGTCCCGGCCTACTAGACTAACATAATGAATGCATATTTTACGGCTGAATCGTAAAACTGTGAAAACAAATTCAGAAAGGATCATATTAGTAGAGTTTGCCAGCCGCCAAAAGCCTTCTAGAAAAGATTTTCGTTTGCACTTTGTTGCTAAAATGTAAGACCCACTTCAAATCATTCCCCATCTATTAAGAATGCAAAATCGCCTGGCCGTCCAAAAATCGTTCTCGTGCATTCAATAAATCTTTGTTTGGATATTTCTTTTGATATTATTAATTTTCCTGTTTCTTGACAAATGATGCATACTTGATTAATTTTCTCCCGCTTTTTAGCAGCTCCTTTTTTAATGGGTCCTCAGTTTAATTTTTGATTTTAAATCTACTGGACTGTAAACCAATAAATATTATTATTTTTGTTATTGTTAACTTCATACTTATTCAATAAAACTTTTACACTGCTTACTGATGTAGGTACTTACCTATATATTTTTTCCGTATTTACAATTATTATTATTGCAAAAATCAAAAGAAAATCTAATTACCATAAAAGTAATAAATTCAATTCATTGAACAAAAGATTTATTAAGAAAGTCGCGTTAAAAGCGTCCAAGACGCCGAAAGAGCACGTTAATAGGCGACTATCAACCTTATATGCGCCCTGAAACATAGAGTCCTGTTTCGGCTGCACTTGCCACGGTAATCTGAACGTTCCTCGCGTCTCCACGCCCGACCGCGATCGGCACGACATGGTGTTACAATTTTCAATTTTTTTACGAAACTAGCCATCGGATTAAGAATTTGAAAAAAGCAATGTAATTCGTGATCTTCGATCTACAACGTTTGTAGAAACGATTTTTTTGATTAACTAAAAGGTTCTCGACTTAAGACAAGTTAAAGTATATCACAGTTATGGCGTTTCAGGGCGAGCGTTTATTCATTAAGGCGCTCCATATGAAAGCATTGTATATGGTAATTTTAAAAAATAAAAAAATATATTTCTGATTAAAATATTGATTTAAGATTTTAGCAGATACATGCCCAGGTGACGTGGATGTAAAAAAGCAAAAAAAAATTTTTTGCAAATTTTTAAAAAATCACCCCCTGCGCAGGACGATTTTTAGACGACCAGGCGATTTTGCATTCTTAAGGGATGGGGAATGATTTGAAGTGGGTCTTACATTTTAAAAAAGGCGTATAGCTTGACTCAGCCTGTATAGGACAAACAATTAGAAACTTTGACATCCGGTGCAAGGAACGCGCACATACCACATAAATCCAATTACGCTAAACACTTATTAGAACTTAATCATTTAATGACATCTAATAACACTATAAAATTTTTACACCTTTGTGAAAATGTAAGTTAGTTATACTGGAATCATTTGAAATCTTCAAACATTTAAAAACTGTACTATTAATGAACGAGCAAATTGATCTCTTAAATTCACAATTATTAAACGTTTTCAATGAGAAATCAAGTCATCTGGACGCAAATATAGAAAACCAAGATCAAGTTATGAAGATTTATTGTTCCTATAGCCACATCAACTGTTTACTTTTAATCTTGCCTCTGAAAATGGCATGTCAACATGTCGAAATACGTATAAGGCTAAAATAAAAAGCTGTTGAAGTTGCGAATTGTTTTATTTACAATAAATTAATATGCCCTTCAACGAAGTAAAGCTAGAACTTAATAATAAAATAAAAAATTTACTGAACACAATAAGGTTCGTAATTAATTGAAAAGGGTTTGCATTTTATTTTAATATCTTGAGTTACTGAAACAAATTTTATGTATTGATTTTAAGAATTTTAGATATAGTTTTCTTTAATTTTTACAACTACATTTACTACTCTTCGTAAAATAACAATAATAATCTTAAGTCAGCGTTTAAATAGTCTATACAGAAAAGAAATCTTAAACACCATTAGCGATTTTATAACCAGCCAATTCGATCAGTGCAGCCGGTATATCGACTTTATTAATAATGAGTAATGACTAAACTAAACTATAGATAAACTATACGTTATTGTACAGAGAAGTAAAAACTCTGCCCGAATATTTAAAAACATACAGTGTTTCATTTAGGACAAAATTTGATGTCACTTTCAGTTAAATTGATTATCAAAAAATAACTACTTTTACATTATCGAAGAAATAATATTTATGAATATAAATATTCAACTATTTAAAATTAATAGTATATTAATAAAATAAAACACTTGGTAAATTGTTTCACAATTTGTTGGTATTTATTTACTCGACTCGAGTTTCAACCATCTCGGTTATCTTCAGGAGTTTACAATACTAACTAACTAAAAATCTACAGATGTACAAAATGCTTATTTCTAGGATTCGGTCGTCACCGCTCTGATTTTAAGTGTTACCACATGTGTTTCTAAGCTTTGTTGACTGAAGGGTCTGTAGGTCAAGGA
>OY284492.1:30680635-30971909 GCA_958336395.1 Ctenicera cuprea
TATATATATATATATATATAATTATATAATATATATATATATATATATATATATATATATATATAATATATATATATAGTATATATATATATATATATATATATATATATATATATTATATATATATATATATATATATATATATATTATATATATATATATATATATATATATAATATTATATATATTATATATATATATATATATATATATATATATATTATATAATATATATATATATATATATATAATATATATATATATATATATTATATATATATTATATATATATATAATATATATATAATTATATATATATATATATATATATATATATATATATATATATTAATATATATATATATAGTATATATATATATATATATATATATTATATATATATATATATATATATATATATATATATATATTATATATATATATATATATATATATATATATATATAATATATATATAAATATATAATATATATATATATATATACATGTAGAGAGCCATTACCAAGCCAAAAGTTACATACTCTGCATCTTATACCAAGCCCATCACCTACTTACGAAGCCCGAAAATGGGCTTCGTAAAAAACTATGTGTATATCGCTTTATTTTGTTCTGTTATGTTGAATCGTGCTGAGATCTCAATTTTTTGTAGGGCTTCGTATTTACGCGAAAAATCTCAGTATATACGCGGTTTAGTTCATAGTAACTCTCTGTAGGTGGCGCTGCAGTTTTTCCGTGTATATAAGATATACATGTTTGAATGATATGACCGACTATACGAGCCAAGGACATACTGTTAAGTGTGCGAAGCCCTAAATTTGGCAACAGTGCTTCGCTCTGACTGCGCATGCCTATTCTACTTTTAAGTATCCGCTGGTCGATTATTCACAATGACTACTCTATCTTAAAATAATTAATAGCTGATTTTAAATGAATTCGGGATGTACTCGAGTTCTTTTTTTAAATAACCAAGGTAAAAAATTGAATTAGGTATTATAATTTTATTTTGAAATCAACTAATATCTAATTGCAGTAAAAAAAAGTTAAAATATTGATTATTAATTAGGAATATGTAACCCATCAATAAATAAACAATTTATTTCATTATTTTGTGCGTGAATCACCAATAATATTTAGACGATTATAAATTTAGAATTATTTGTTAAGAACATTGGCGTTGCCATACCCTTGTCTTAAGCAGGAGGTTTCTTTGCAGTAGGGGACATTTTTGCTTGTTTTATTTTGTAGTTTTGTTCTTATAGTACGCTGAACTCAAAGTGCTTTTTATACGGAGTATTCAAGTTCAAAAAAGTGCTTAAACAAGACAGAATCTTGAATACTGAAAAGGTTCAGATTCAGTAATAAATGATTGTTCATTATGAGAGTCGTCTTTTTCAGAAGATTTTGACTCCATTTGGGCAACCTCCATTCCTTCGCCGACATAAGCTTAAAAATTGTAAAAAAATTATATAGCATAAATGCAAAATTATGTTAATTACATTAAACCTTGTATAATGTAATAGTATATTGCGTACCAAGGGCCGTAAGTATCAGTTTTATGGTCGAGAATGCAGTTTGGGAAACCGAGGCGAAGCGTAGCGTAGCCGAGGTTTCCTAAGCATTCGAGACCATAAATGATACTTACGAGGTGCGTGCACTATTTTTTCAACCACCTGAAAAATATCATAAAAATTATGAAAAAAAGCTTTATCAAATGAGTACGTGTCAAATATAACATATATGATTAAACATTTTTTAGTAGGTTTGGTTGTTATAACTTCGTTGCCATAGATCAAAACGTTTTATTTTATTTTCATATATAACCATTATGCAGGCACTTAATCTACTTACCGCCCTAGGGCGCTAAATAAATATTATTGGTCTGCAACAGCAACTATGACAACAAGTAAACAAATGGTAAGTTTTACTTACATTCCTAATATTTTGCTTTTAATGGCATACTTACTAATGCAGGTGGTTGAAATAGTATATTATAGACCAAGGCAGAGAAGACATTTTTCTCAGCCTCGCAACTTATTTCCCTCGATGCTTCGCATCTCGGGAATTAATTCTGCTCGGCTGATAAGTCTTCTCTACCGTGGTTTATATATTATTTTTTCCACTACTAGCACCCTTTCCTTTTATAATTAATTGATTTTACATTAATAAAAAATAAAATTACAAATGCAAATATGCACAAAAATAAAGTAGCCTTGCTTGAAAACAAGAGAATAGTTAATTTCAATTGACATTTATGTAAAATATATATTTCATAATAGTGGTTATAAAATGTCCAATTTTGATGATTTGAGTGAAAACTGCACTCCTCCTGAAATTAAGGAGGGTGCAGAAAGTGTTGGTGAACAGTTATTACCAGTAAAATCAAAAGATTTTTACATGAAAGTTTATGGTGAATTTAAATATTGGTAGCAATTGTTTTCATTATTTCCAGTAGTTAATAATGAAATATTAGTAACCACTAGGAAAGAAATTCATCGTCTTGGCTCTAAAACAAAGTAAATAATGATATCATTTAATGCTAGTAGTGGAAAAAATATAATATTATCATATACAGTGGCCGCCAAAAAGTCTGCACCATATGGAAAACATTTTTGTTCATTTGTCTTTTTTCAAATGGGTTTGAGCATTAGTTTCAGCATGATTAACAACCACAAAATTGTCAAAAATGTTTGTCATGTCACAACTCTGACCGACCAAAATGTCATTTGATATTTTAAAATGGCCTGAAATGCCATTATTTATCAAAATATGGAAAATTGCCAAAAGGAAAAGTTGTTTGTTATTACATTAAGATTCTAAATATAAAGTTTGATGAGAAACTTTAAATGTTTTAGTTTTTTCATTTTTTCCAAAAATATTTAACATTTATTTCTTTGTGTGTTTTTCCTTTACAGTTGAGTTAATTAGAAACATTTCATTTCAAAAATACATAAATGTTGCATTTATTTTTTAAATGTAATTAATTTCGTGGAATAAAAGCATTTTTACGAAAAATAACAGGACAATCGTGGACTATTTTCATTAATTCTAAACCCGTATAGTAGATTTTTGCACGATAATGGGCTTAAATATTTAAAAAACTTAAATCAAATTTAGATCACATAATAAAACTGAAAATTCCTATTAAAATTTACTTCAAAAGCCTTAAAAGTGAATAAATACGAATTTATTGATAATGTTTTTTTTAAGAAATCTATTAAATTTAATAAATAAATGCAACATTTATGTATTTTTGCATTGAAATATTTCAAATTAACTCAACTGTAAACGAAAAAGACACAAAAAAAATAAATGTTAAATATTTTTGGAGAAAAATGAAAAAACTAAAACATTTAAAGTTTCTCACCAAACTTTATATTTAGAATCTTAATGTAATTACAAACAACTTTTCCTTATGGAAATTTTCCACATTTTGATAAATAAGGGCATTTCAGGCCATTTTAAAATTTCAAATGCCATTTTGGCGGTGTCATAGTTGTGACATGACACAAATATTTTTGGCAATTTTGTGGTTGTTAATCATGCTGAAACTAATACTGAAACCCATTTAAAAAAAGACAAATGAATAAAAAAGTTTTCCATATGGTGCAGACTTTTTGGCGGCCACTGTATATAAGTTTAATCTTGGCCTTGCTTTTGTTAATTAAACTATCAAAAATGTTGGTTTTTGAAGGTCTTATATTAAAAACATTACAATAACATTAAAACTTTTACGTTTCGGTACTAATTTGCACCATTATCAAGAAGAAATTATAAAACTTCGATACAAAATACAGACATCTGACAGTAGTATGAAAATGACACAAGCTTATCTTGATTCAAATAGAAAATATTTGCATCAAAACTGTTAACCGTAAACTCATTAATTATCAAAAAAAAAATGTTATAGATGCTACTAAGATTTTCGATATCTCGTCTGTCGTTTACAGCCGTTTTTTCGCATTTTTTTATATGTATCATATCTAGAATTAACCGTTTTTTCTTTATCTAGTACTTTTACATAGTTAAAATTGAATTTGCGCCTTGTATCCTGGCAATGTTTTGCCAAAGCGGTGGTTTTAACTTTCAAAAACCAAGATTTTTGACACTATAATTATAATATTATCAATTTCGAATTGTTTCCAAATAACACTTCACTTCTACTAATTTTTCCAAATATTTCTCAATTCAACACAGACTTGTAAAAGCACTTGTTAAAGACAAAATCAACACAAGATGACTAAACATTTTTGTCACTCTTTAAACAAATTAACTGTAACAAACTGCTACACAGATCTCGTCAAAAGTATGGACACCGATTTTTGCCGTTAATATACATTTTAGAAAAAAATGTGGCAAATAAAAGTTGTGGGGAAAAAAGGGGACCATATTTCAAAATTATTTTCAAATATAAAGAATATTCTCTGTAAGAATGGTATTTACAACTTGTTTTTTTTTTAAATAGAACACCCTGTATATTTTTGCATATTCTTATTTTCCTTTTAATTGCCTTTATAAACCTGATTTGTTTTTAAAATTTCGTTAGGGCGTTCCCAGTTATTAACTTTTTCGAAAAATTGGACACCTGCAGTAAAATCCGCACAAGCCGAATTTCCTCATATTATACAAACTTTTCTGCTACATATTAGTCAAGGTAATATAAATAGTATCCTCCAGATGTTTTGAAGTTAAATTTAATTATACAGGGTGTTTGTTGCACCGGTTTAAAAGTATCTAATATACCCACTTGATGTATGTTTTAAGTCGCTACAAGAGAAAGTCCGTTTCAAGTTCTTAAATAATTAAAATAACGGGACATGCCTATAGATGTGTTGATATGACCAACCCGTAATATTCTGCTTTGTGTTTTTGATATTTGAGCTACGCATTCTGGAAATAGTTAACAATTAACATGCCATATTTTAAATTTAGACCACAGGTACTGTCCAACTCAAGTACGCAGTTTTCGCATTTTTCTTTAATTTTGCTCACTGTTTGTTCATTTTCGGCAGATCCTTGGACTGTATCGAATTACGTGCCTTTTTCGATGATTTAGTTGTTATAGCAGCAGCACGTTTTACTCTTTCTTGTTTTCTTTTATTTGTTTCTTCTTCTTCTGCTTGTTTTTTCTCTTGTTTCTTTCTTAAATATTCTGTAAAGATTTCAGACGAAATAATCGCTGGAATATTTTCCAAGTTTCTCTTTTTTGCTGTTTTTAATGGTGATGGCCAAAACAGGTGTTTCGCAAAGTAATTATTCGAAACATTTGGCGTAATGGCAATGTTTTGTAAAACATTAATTTTTTAGATTTGTCTATGTTATTAGAATTAGGAACTTCACTTTTATTATCACATATCGCGTTCTCATCAATGTTTAGGGAACTATATAAATGATTACAAACATCTTCATTTGGTTCACTAGCAGTTAAGATATGTCTATAGTCATAGTCTTTAGTCTCGCTTTGTATCATTTCTAAATCTTTTAATTTATTTTCCTTCCCATCTTTATTTTGTTGCGTTGCATTTTCCCCATCTTTTATCTCACTTTCTATCTCTTCCAAATCTACTAATTTTGATTCATTGATGTCATATAGTTCATCGTTGTTATCAAAATCAAAAATTAAGATATCTTGCTCATCACTGAGATCGACTTCATTGTTCAAATATAAATTTTCATCAATGAGCGTCAGTGCTCCGTCATTGTTAATTTCGTAAGTATTAACTGCTTTGTTGTAAGTATTCTGTTTTATGTCTCTAATTTCTTCTAAAATGTCTTCTACATTCCTAAAGTCTTTTTTATTAAGTTTATCTTCCAACAAGGTTAACAGTTTTTTTGTTAATTCTAACTCATGTTACATTACTGGACTTTGCTTTAACGTTACCTGTAGGTTCTCTAACGTATTTTGTATGCATCTTAAATAATCTACCCCACTGGGATCAAAGCTACAAAAACGATGGGGAAAATGAAACGTCTAAAGACAAAGATAGTCAGCCCTGTGGCTGAGTACTAGATTTTGGCAAAACGCAAGTACCCAATACTCGGCCATAGCGAAAATTATAGTTTCTCTAAATATTTTAGCATTTTTTAGTCATAAAATATTAACTTTGACTCTTTAATTAACACTTATAAACCATCAACACTCAAAAACTTAACTTTTAAACAAAGTTATGGACTAATTTGTGTAAGCATGTAAAGTACAGAAAACGTTTGTTTTACCTACCAATTCTCAGCCATCACAACACCTTCCCGCAACTTGATTTATGTTAGCCACAATTTTAAGGTTATTTTCTGTACTTTTTTTAATTGAGCGGGAGGAACGTGGCCGACTTCTGGTATAGTAAAAAAAATACAAAATAATATCGTTAGTTCTTATTATGTTGAACTTTTTGTAAAAGTGGTCGACTACCGGACGTGGCCGAAGAAGGGCACATTCACCCTAGTACTAGTAAAATAAAGTTACTTTATTTTACTAGTACAATAAAGTACCTGTACGTCAACTGTCAATGTCAAAATAAATTCTGTTTGAATACAACTACTAGCTAAGTAGCTAAGCAACAGCACAAGCATACTGTGATATATGCAGTTTTTCAATGGTAACTAAATATTTTATGCCAAATTGTCAAATTTATAAATTGATTTTTTTTTTCGAAAATCGACCAATTTTAGCATTCGAACATAAAGCTTTGTATGCATTTCGTACATAATTAGGCTTTTTGGACTTGCCCTATTTATGGGCCTCGCTCGCTGCGCTCACTCTGTCATAAACTATAGGGGTCGTCCAATAAAGACCTACATTATGTACTTATTACATAAGCTATTATTCGATAGAATTCTGTTTCATTTTTAGCAATGTTGTTATTTAAAAAAGTTGTTATTGCCATGGTTATGACCAATAGAATGGCCCATACCATACCATAGCAACAATATTGCTACGCAACAAAATCGCTAGAAATTCAAACAGAATCCCACTAAAATAGTGTTTAACAATTGCACTGTAATGGACTCTGTCTCTAAAGCCGACGGTTTTAATAAGTGTAACTTATTCCTTTTTAGATTTTTTCTTATTGCAAAACAGACGTCGGCGTCGTCGAGTATTAATGTTTTTATTGTGGGGAAATGATGTTCATTGCAAATGTTGTACAATGGCGGTTTGTTCTTAATTGAAGCCAAAGTTAGCTCAATTCTCTTAAAATAACTGATTACGATAGTAATCTTTTACCTTGTTTTATTTTGTAAGTCATGGGTTTTAATAATTTATTTATGTCATTTATTTAGGGAAATTCTGTACGATTTTTTGCCATTTGAATGGCCGCAACAATGGCAATTACAAATTTGTTAAATAAAAACATTGCCAAATTATAATAAATAATTATTACAGTATAAAAATAATAAATAATTAATTATTACGCAATGCCTATAATTAAAAATATTTGAATTTCCGAGCGAGTACTCGTATATTGTGCAAACCGGCGCGGTGAGTTGAAGCCGCCAGTGGAATCGGTGTCTGTGGACGCTAGTGAAAACAACATTCAGAATATTTAAAAGGCAACACAGCATGGACTCGTAAAATGCGTGAAATATTCGCATTTTATACAGATGGGTTTCATATAATCGGTGGTATGTCAATGGCTTCCTTATAACAGTCATATATAAATTTTGCTGTATATGAAATAATCTTACCCCTCTCAGGTTGCTTGTATTTATGACCCTTCAAATGAATTATATATTTGACTTGTACGTGCGTATCGCTTTAAATAGACCCGGGCTTCTGAGTGCCCGATGTATGTACCGGGCTTGGTATCTTCCATACTATATGTATATATATATATATATATATATATATATATATATATATATATATATATATATATATATATATATATATATATATATATATATATATATATATATATATATATATATATATATATATATATATATATATATATATATATATATATATATATATATATATATATATATATATATATATATATATATATATATATATATATATATATATATATATATATATATATATATATATATATATATATATATATATATATATATATATATATATATATATATATATATATATATATATATATATATATATATATATATATATGTCTGTGTGTAGGAGCGTTCGTTTGTTTCTTTATATTCCCCGAGTTGTTAGGCCGATATAGACGAATTTTATATTGTGGGTTTATTTCGAATATATGTAGACAAAGTGAGCTTTTAAAAAAATTCAAAATCGAAAGTAGCCTTTTTATATCAAGTTTATCGCAAATAAAAATTTATTAATCTAGAAAAAGAACGTGCTAGAAGTATTAAGACAAATTTAACGCATTTTCTATAACTTTTTTAACTTTACAACTACGAGTTTTTACCTTGACATTGAGTTTAACTGTTTATTACACAAAAAAAGTGTGTGCCCAGCACGCAAGTTCTAAGTAAAACTTAGTATGTTTCTATTGAAGGTGAATTTTGAACTGTATGATTTAACAACACACAAGCAGTTTTATCATGTTCTAGTTAGTTGTAGGAATCGCTATCAAAATGTTAATCCTCGTATGTGAGTAAGTTACATTAAAAGTTATGAAATAATTCCGCCATATTAAATCCGCAGTCTTGATCTCTAATTATTTAAGTCTTGGATTCGTAATTAGCAGCCGCAAAACCCCTCGAATACTAATTTTTATGCACATCGGAAAACTGTATAAAATACTTCAGCCATATTAAATCTGCCATATTTATTTTTATTATTTAGATCCTGGATTCGTAATTAGCAGCCCATAACCCCTCAAATAGCAGTTTTAATGCAAATCGGATAACGTTATGAAAGAATTCCACCATATTAAATCCACAATCTTGGATTTTATAACTTAGACCCTAGATGCGTAATTAGCAGCTCTAAAACACCTCAAATATCAATTTTTATGCAAATCGGATAACGTTATGCAATAATTGTGTCATATTTAATTCGCCGTTTTGAAGCTTATAATTTAGAATCTGTATTATTAATTAGCATACCTAAACCTCCTAGAATGCCAATTTTCATGCAAATCGGATAACGTTATTCCGCCATGTTAAATGTTATAATTTAGATTCTAGATGCGTAATTAGCAGGTAAAACCCCTTGAATACCAATTATATAATGCAAATCGGATAACGTTATGAAATAATTCCGCTATATTGAATTCGCTATCGTAAATTTTTAATTTAGATTCTGGATTCGTAACTAATAGCCCCGAAACCTCTCGAATACCCATTTTTATGCAAATCGGATAACGTTATGAAATAATTTTGCCATTTTAAATCCGTCATCTTGAATTTTCTATTTTAAATTCTGGATTCATAATTACCAGCCGCAAAACCATCGAATACCAATTTTTATGCAAATTGAATTACAAATGTTTAAGATTAATAACATTATATGGATGCACTTAGTAACTCCGGTTGTTTGTTGACAACAAACGAGTTGTCAAAACAACAACTGCCATATCGTTTGAACTATCATCCGATTCCAGTGTTTCGTTAATGAGTATTTAACATGAAATAGACCACATATTTTCATGGTTTACATTTCAAGTTTCATTTCGTTTCCACGATCGCAGGTTGCTCCTGCCGGCAAAGAAGTTATACTTCAAAAACGAGTTGAAAAATCGGATGAAATTTAATCTCCTATTAGCGTTAGCCGTAAGAAAACTATATTACTAATACTATTTATGGAAATTTTTGAAACCATGAAAACTGTAAGGTGAAATAATCCAAAATTTTAGAAATTTTGAAACGATTTATTTTATAAAAATTAGCCACACAATTTTTTAACTTTGTAGGCTATAGTTTAATATGTACCTCAATGTTCTAATATGTCCAACAACCTCTGTCAATATTTAAAATTTGGAAAATAATCCCCTTTTGTTGATTCAGTTTGGGGAAATCGTTCAATAAAACCTATACAATTCCAAACGTAATTTTAGATAATTTAGTATTTAGTGTTTAAACCTCTATTTTTAAGTTAACGAATTTTTTCTCTACGGGATTTTTCTATCTTAACCAATCTTTTACCAAAAAGAATAAAAAAAGGTGATTTTTGTCTTTGGTAAAATTAGTAAATTTTTGTGGCTAACTGCAGTCGTAACGTGGTCCCACCGACTCTTGTTTCAGCGCCTATCGAAACACCAGGACACATCTAGTAGGTAGTAGGTAACCTTCAGCCTCACACGTGACATAACTACGTCAGCTTTTACCATTGAAGGTACAGTATCACTACGAACAGGCCATTACTGCACTCTTCAAGATAAACGTGGCAGCACCCTGGGTCTGGAAGCCGGATTGAGTTACGCTCAATCAGGACGCTTGCCCAAGTTAACGGCGGCGGTTCAACGAGCACAAGGCATGACATTAGGCTGCGAGTCCTAGGTCCCCACTAGTGGCAGGGAGATTACCTAAATTTCTGCTGATTCTGCAAACTAGGGTTCGAACTTCAAACCGCACTAAGACGACGCTAGCCTGCGCAGGTTTACTACTGCCACGAGTGTTACGCCGCGACCAAGACAGGGGCTGCTATTTCCTCGCGGGATAGAACTTAGTCTCCGTGGTAGCAGTCAATAAAGTCACTGGTTGAACTTTTCTGAACAGTCCAAGCTGCACCTACCAGTTGGGCAATTAGCAGTACGCAATACCGGTCGACTTAGTTAGGTCGGTAATCGGTCTGATCATAGTTACCGGTACTTTAACAACATCGGTTGTCCAAAAGCACGAGCCTCCTGAAGAGACAATTTGATAGTGGGCGTGAACAGCCAAAGTGCACCCTACTTCTAAGACGCAGCTCCCTAACACCAGCAGCCACGCCACTCCTTCCTGGTGTTCACCATCACGTCCCTAAATCGTCGGCTTCCAACCATCCAGTATATTGCCTAAGAAAATTTATAATTTGGACGGTCTCAGACGTACTGATTGTAACGCAGGCATATTTATAGCCGCGGCAGATGGCCAGGAAGCATAAATCCCGTTACAAAAACCATGTTGCCGCTCAGGTGTTAGGCGCCGTATACGAAGAGCTAGTAACACTTTACTTCGTAAAATCGCTAACGCGATTCTCCGTGGTCCCAATTAAGGTAAACCTTAAAACTCTACGCGGAGAGGTGGACATACCAACTTGAAATCTCTAGTGACCGTTAGAACGCCGACTCCGCGAAAGGTGTCTTTCTTCACGCCTCTAACCAAAATCGAATATACAAGAGGTACTAGGGTCTCACTAAAGCTGTGTATTTAATTTATTTTAAGTCGATTAATTACTGTTCGTGTTATGGTGCTTTTTTCAGCTGAACAGGAGTAATGAGAAACTTGAGTGTCAACGTATTTTAAAACGCTTTACAAAGGAAGAAAATGCTCCCAGAATTATCGCTGACAAAGTACGGGGAAAATGCACCATCTTACTTTATGGTAAAATTTTGATTTAAACAGTTTTGTTGGCCTTGAGAATCTACAGAAAACGACCTAAACACTAGAAGACTAGCGCATGCGACTAATCTCGAATGGGGCAGTAACCGGAAGAGCTTATTAAAGCTCGACGTCTAAAAATTTTAACTGTAGTGACTGCCTGTGAGTTATCTGAACCAACCGTTCTAAATATTTTACACAATAAACTGGTCACGAGTAAGATCTCCATAAGGTTTGTTTTCAGACTGTTGTTCCCTGAGCAAATGACCGATATGGGTGGATTCATAAAAGCTTACCCAAAGAATGGCCGTATTCATCTCTTAGAAAATAGAGGGTATTCTAATTAGCCTTATTCTAATTACCTTAACTGATTAACTACCCATTTCACATTCACACATATACACATATGACATATGACATATATCATCACCCACACTAATTCACTTATGCTGCCAAAATCTCGCCTACAGTTCGGCCATCCTGCAACTTCTTGGTCCCTCAAGAAGAAATACACCATAAACTTGAATACCAACATTCATTTATGAAGATTTAACACAACTTAGTACAATAATTAAGTATATTTATTAAGGCAAGGTATATTATTGAGTAGACTAATATTAAAACGAGATTTAAAAAACAAACAAAAGCTAAGTTAGGCTGCTTCGCGAAACTCAATTGAAGATAGTGGAGTACCATCCCCGTCACTATTTTCATCGGTATCTTCTGACATACCCCCAAGTAAACTCCAGGGCTTCATGCGATCTATGGCGACAACATTTTTATATTATCGCCTTTTGGATCGCGTCGAACCAGGCAGATCTTCAACATAATACCGATCGTTCGACAGAACCCGTTTTATTACCATCGGTCCACTGAACTTAGGGTACAGCTTTTTGCTGGTACCTTCCCCGTATGGGTTTTTCTGAATCAGGACCAACTGTCCTTCGCGATACGGTTTGGGACGCTTTCTCTTTCGATCAAATGCTCGTTTGGCAGTAGCTTGCTCTCTTTCAATTTTTCTTTGAACTTCCAACCGTAGAGCTTGCAGATCTTCTTGCACTTCTGCATTAACTGCTGTCTCGTTAGTGAGCGGACTTTCGTCTTTAGATCTTGGTTTGTAGCCCATCAGTACTTGTGAGGGCGTCTTCTTAAGAACCCTATAGACTGTGTTATTCAGAGCAAATTGAAGTTGTGGAATCTTTTTATCCCAGAGCTCCGTATTCTCAGTTGAGAGAGGCTATTATGGATCGAATAAATCTTTCCACTTGGCCATTCGCCCGAGGAGTGAAGTGAAGTGAAGAAACATTCTTCCATAAATTTGCAAACATGCTTGCTCTTTGTAGAACTGACTGGTTTAAGAAGTCAGTATTTGGAGAAGGCGTCTACGAGGACAATAAAATATTTATTCCCAGATTTGGTCTTCTCAAATGGACCCAGATGGTCGACATGAACTGTGTGAAACGGTATAGGCCTTTTCACAATTGGGTGAAGGAACCCAGGTTTCCGACCGGATAATGATTTAATGTATAAACAGGGAACGCAACAGGCGATATATTTCTCGACGTATTGTCTCATTCGGGGAAACCAATAATTTTCACAAAGTTTGTTTAATGTTTTCTCGACGGAGAAATGACCCATGTTATCGTGCAACATTTGTACCACGTTTCGTCTCATTCCTCTAGGCACAGTCCACTGTATCCCTCGCTCGGTGATTCGATAAACCCTGCCATTGCGTAAGGCGTAATCCCGATATACTTGTTTTTCATATTGTGTTTCGGGCCGTTTCATCAAATTTGCGCGAATCATTTGTAGCTTTGTGTTTGTGAGCTGCGAAGAAAGCACCCAGTCGGCAACGTTTATATGTAGGACCTGATGTTCCGGTACCGGATTGCGACCAAGCGAGTCTACATGACCCATTCGTTTCCCGGGGCAATTTTCTACGGTGAAATCGTAGTCTTGAAGAGTTAACCACCATCTACCAATTCTTGGGACTAAGTCTTTCTTCGTATTGGCGGTGGTTAAGGCACTACAATCGGTAACAACCTTAAACGGTTTTCCCAACAAGTAAACGCGAAACTTCTTTAAAGATTCTACCACCGCTAAGGCCTCTAGTTGAAATAAATGATACTTCGCTTCTGTAGGGGAGGTTTGACAACTGTAATACAAAACGGGATGAAAAGTGTTGTGTTGATCTTTTTGTAATAAGATTCCCGCTAGTCCGAGGCAACTTGCGTCACTATGGACTTTGGTGTCCGCCTTGGGGTCGTAGATCGCCAACACGGGTCTACTAGCTTTTCAACAAACCTTCGGAAGTAGCTAACCAGCCCGACAAACTGCCTCACTTGCCGTACATTTTGGGGTTTTGGAAAATGTTTCACAGCGGCGATCTTCCCTGTTCCAGGCTTCAGGCCGATGCTATTAATTTCGAAACCCAATTGTCGATGGACGTTTTCATGAAGTTACACTTCTTAAGATTAAGAGTAAGCCCTTCTGTCGCAAGAATTTCCAGTATCTTGGCCAACTTCTCAAGATGTTCTTCCTTCGTAGTTGACCATATTAATATATCATCTAAGTACACTACTGCGAGGTTAGTAAACGGAAGCAGCAATTTACTCATAAGTCGCTGAAACACACTGGGGGCGTTACACAGACTATACGGCATTCGGTTGTATTCATACTGTCCCTCTGGTGTCACGAACGAGGTCAGGTGTTTTTACCCTTCTGCCATGGGTATTTGATGGTACCCGGAAGTCATGTCAAAGGCGGTAACATATTTTTGATTATGCAGTCGGTCGATGTAATCGTCAATCAAGGGCAACGAAAAACGTTCTTAACGGTTTTGGAGTTCAGTTTTCGAAAATCGACACATAGTCTGGTCTCACCATTTTTCTTTTTATCTAGTAAAATGGGGGAAGAGTAGCTTGATGATGACTCTCTGATGATCTCGTTTTCCATTAACTGAGAAACCATGTCCCTCACCTTTTCCTTCTCATTCGGTGCCAGACGGTATGGCCTGTAGGAGAAAGGTTCATGGTCTGTCAACGTTATTTTTATTTCTGTCGATTTCGAAGTGCCCAACTCAGACATCGTTTGTGAAAAAACATGACGATACCGCTGAAGAAGAGTAATGAATTTTGTTTTTGTATCTTCATCGTCTAATCCGAACATAACATTTTCTTCAAGTAGTGATGGCAGTTTGGTGACCTCCTCTAGGACGCGGACTGTTAAGCCGGTGCTTTCGACTTCAGGTTGACAAGATAAGGCTCGTGCAAGCGGTTTCTTGTCGCTTAGATGAATGTCGAAATCTGATAAATTGACAACGGGAACGATACTTGTATAATCGCTTATTTCGATAATACACCGAGGAACCATCTGTTCCTGACCTTCTTCCAAACGTAAACTGGTTTCGAGATAGTAGACACCTGCTGTTCTGGTATGGGGTTCCACCTGGACATAGGCCACATGGTTGGGCGGGATTACGGTTGCTTCTAAAGGCCACAAGGTAACTTTATTCTCTCGTTGCATTAATGATTCGGTGGGGTATTCCGTGCTGGTTTGATGGAGATTTAAAGTTAGGTGATCTTTAATAACCAGTACACCTGGTTGGTCAGTAAACGGCTGTCCAACCAACAGAGGTATAGTCTGGACGCAATTTGAATTGAGCTTTAAAATGCTTCAGTCCTATTTACATTTGGTTGGCGGAAATTATCGCCTCAGGGTTACATGAACGCATGCAAAACGGGTGCAGTTAATAATGTTAATTATATATAAAATTACCTTTTATTCTGCTCTTTCAAAAATGACAAACAAATCGAAGCGACAACACAATAACAATTAAAACAAATCGCAGTAACAACACTAGTTTGAGATAAATAAACGCTCACATCAACACAATGCAACACTTCAGTAAGGCTGAAATCACTGAAATGAGTCCGAGGAAATTAATTTGCTTAAACAGTGGATATACGATCTGATTTTTAAATTCTTATTGGCTAAGGTCTATAATTTCTTTCCCTTATTTCGTTTTTGATTAACCTAGTAAACTGTATTCGAGCCCTCACGGTCGGTCTGTGTTTAAAAGGGTCCCTTTTTCAATGTGCCGTAACGCGAACGTCTTGCGGTCACACATGCAGCTGGAAAGAGTAAAATTTCGGCCCCGTAATAAATAACTTGAAGTTATACATTCTGAGTAGTGCAGGGTGCGTCGTCAGTTACAGCTTACAATTACATATTAAAATTCACACACCGGCCCAAGTATAGAGAGAATCCCACTTCTGACAAAATGTAGGACGTGGATTAAATCTTACCATTCGTAATCGATATCTTTACCTGTAATCAATTACATGGGGCCGGCTTAAGCTGGATTCTCACTCTACCTGGACCACACTCGTGCATTACACTTGGCGGGCACTTTAAAGAGAACATGTAAAGAAAGGGTACTCGTTATTAGCATTAACTACGGCTTAAAGCTTTAATAGTTTTAACTTACGGCGGGGACGTCTCCCCTGGCCTCACTAACACCTGGACGCCGCTCCATTGTCGTTTTCTGGCTGGCTGTAGGTTTCAGCTGTGAACACAATATTAGCGCCTACGCCTACACCTGAAGAGGAGAGCCCACAGAGTACTACAGGTACCCTAGTCGGCCCGAAGGCTCTCGTGGGATCACTCTTCCAACGCCTGCGCCTACACCTGAAGAGGAGAGCCCACAGAGTACTACAGGTACCCTAGTCGGCCCGAAGGCTCTCGTGGGATCACTCTTCCAACAGTTACCTTAGTGCTCACGTAAACATGTCTACAGGGTACTACAGGTACCCTAGTCGGCCTCAGGCTCTCGTAGAACATGAATACAGGGGTTAAACACTATTATAACCCTAGTCGGCACACCAACACACCTACCTAATGTCACCTTAATAATCTCTAATCAATACCACCTTAATCAACTACCTAAACCTGTATTTGACTAATAATTAGCCTTATTCTAATTACCTCAACTGATTAACTACCCATTTCACATTCACACATATACACATATGACATATGACATATATCATCACCCACAGCACACTAATTTTCACTTATGCTACCAAAATCTCGCCTACACAACGTGTTTTCCTGCAATTACGTGATTTTAGCTACGCCTATCAATTATTAGCTCTAATGAAAAAAATACTTTTCATTCTTTGCCTATTTTTAATAACTCTATAAATAAAGTTGTTATAATCATTTTCGTGAATGCATTAACAATCTTAGAGCCTTTTGCGCAGCAGGAGCGCGCGCCGCTTGTACCTAGGTAACAAACGCCTTGAGTCTGCAGCGGGCTTGTACTGGCTAGATTAGATCTAAATTTTCATCACTTCTTGACGCGAGAATATTTAAAACGTAAAAAGCATGGGAAAGTACCAGCGCCATGTTTTGCCCATTTTTTTTAAAGATCTTCTAAGGTGTCTCTCCACCTTTACCTTGGTCTTCCTCTGTTCTTCGAAGTGTAACGTCTACTTAATGCTTTATGTATAATTAAATTTTTATTTTCTGGGATACCATTGAGTTTCGGAATAAATATTTTAGCGAGTAAACAAATGTTAAAATCAAATTTATAAGAAGATTCTAGCGCATGCCATTTTAAAACTATATAGTTCCGGTTTAATATTTTTTTTTCATAAACCCTTACTAAAATATGTGAATAAAATAGAACATTCGTTGTAGAGATAGATATGGATCGAGCAATCACGAAAAATAAGAAAAACACGGTCTCTTAAAGTTACTAGTTTTAGCAGGAGTAAATATTTAATAAAATGTCACAACCCAGACGTTCTAAATCTATTAATCGAAGTTTCGCATCTTGACTACGCCACTGCTTTTACACCTGTTGCTCTCTTTTCAAGCCAATGGTGCAATATATTAATATTGTGATACAATTTAAGAAGCTGATTGCGTACTAGCTTTTACTAATCAGTTGAAACTAGTAGTTTGACGTAAGGCGTTCGCTTTACTGTATATAAAATTGTTTTAAGCATATTTAATAATATTATGGAGAATTTATTCCAAAATTTAGTAATTTCCTTAACAGCAATATTAACTGTGTCTATAATGTTCACCAACTATTCTGCCTTATAAGCTAAAATTTTGCTCAGACTTATACATGAACTATTATGTAATAAAAAAAAACAATAAATATTTTAGAGAAGTACAGATAAATAGAGCGACACCCTTTCTATTTCATTTAGCGTTGTAAGTTTCTGCAGCCGCATTACCGGTGTTAATTTTAATTATTCTTACTTTCTGGATTTACCGTCAATTAATCACTTTTTTTCTATAGCAACTGTTAAAACGTGCTATTATTAACTAAAATTAGAGGGAAAAGTAGCACTTTACCATCAAGGGTAGATAGTACTTTAACAGCAAGGATAGATGAAGTTTTTATTTTATAAACAAACTCTATAGCAACCAAAAAGTTATTAAAGCCACCTACTCATTTTTTCGTGAAACTGTTTTTTTCCTGACACTTTTAAATTAAATTTATCATTGATTTTTCTTCATTTTTTGGTCTTCTTTAACAATTCCTATATAAAAAATTGTTGTATTCCACACGATGATAAAATTTCATTATCTTCTCGATGCTTATTAGCGTCTCGGCTGACGCCTCGATGCTAAAAACAAATTTAAACAATTGGGATTACTTTTAATATGAGTCATCTCAAGAAAGAGTCTGCTTTTGTGGTTTTGTTCCGTGTCCAAAATTTTTGCATCTTTAAAATTAATAACGTGATTAGACTGTTTACTATGAATAGCCAGGGCACAGGAATGTTTTCCTATTTTACAATCGCTCCTGTGTTGAGTAATTCTATTTTTTAGCCATTGGGATGTTTGCCCTATATAGATCTTGTCACATTCTCCGCAGGGAATGGAGTACACAACGTTAGATTTATTCAACATAGGAGTTTTATCTTTAGTTACAGAAAACAGACTACGGACAGTTTTTAAGTTGTATTTTGCTATTTTTACCTGGTCGTATTTCAAAATTTTACATAAATTCTGGGTTAAGTTATTTATGAAGGGTAATCTTTTATAAATGATGTCACCTACAGTCACCTCTTCAGGGTTCCTGGGTTGAGGATTAGGTGTACTAAAAAGCAGTTTTTTGATTAAAGTTTTAGGGTAGCCATTGTTGGAAAAAATGTCAGATAAAATGTTTAAATTTTTATTATGTAGTGACGGGTGTGAAATTTTTAATATTCTATTTTTTAGGCCTAGTATGATGTTGATTTTTTGATTGATGGGGTGGTTAGAATGATAATTAACGTACCTCCCCGAATTGGTAGGCTTTTGATACCAATCGAGGACCAATACACCATTATCACCTCTGATAATCCTAGTATCCAAAAAGGGGATGCTGTTGTCATTTTCTTGTTCTATAGTGAATTGAATGTGGTGGTTGTAATTGTTAAAAATATTTAAAGTTTCATTAATTTGTTCTGAAGGAACAGCAGTTATTACATCATCTATGTATTTCTTTATAAAAGGAAGCTGAAATGGCAACCTGGGGATGACCTCATCAAATAAAGAATCCATAACTATATTGGCCACTATGGGACTCAAGGGTGATCCCATGGGGGTGCCAAAAACTTGCTTATAAAATTTACTATTAAATGAAAAATATGTATTATTGAAAATAAAATTAATAGTTTGTAGAAAAAAGTCCTTATTAAAATCACAGCAAGGTTCAATTAAGTTCCATTTTCACCATTATTATTTACTATTTGCTTTTTTTGTAAAAAAGGCTTAAGTGTATTTCTGATTTAACTCCCATAAGTATAAACAAAAACTGTAGGAAGTGATTACTTGGGTTATTCCAAAAAAAATGTTCACATATGTCCAAAAATGCTTCATTTACGAACTTACAGCCCTCTAAAGAAAGAACAGTCCAATCACTTTTTGTTGATAACTTTCGCAATAGTTGCACTAAAATTTTGAAGTTGTATACGTGAGCACCACTGACTTAGCTTAGTATTTCTTTCAATTTTTGTTTGAATAATTGCACCAGAGGCGTCTCGTATATTTTCTTTTAAATAATTTAAATCTTTAAAATTTAAAAGTTTTGTTTAAAAAATCTTTATACAAAAATATACAAAAAAGGTACTCTCGTTGAAAGTCGCAATTCAATGTTTGTGCAAAATCGGGTTATCAAGATGTGATAGTTTCCACAAATTTTAAGAGTTAGTTCTATACATGAAAACGATAAACAAGTTTTCATAAACATTTGTCCGGAAACGCCTAGTTACAGACGTCTCTGAAAGTTGAAAGTTTCTTCAGGAGGCGGTAACTCCGTAAGGAAGCATTTGCGGACATGTTTAAAGAAACGTATTGTATTGTTTCGATGTTTAGAACGTAGCCTCAAAGCTTGTACAGACTATTTTCTATCTAAAGGAAACACTTGGTCTTTCATGGCAGCTTGTTTTTTCGTAAAACTCGAATTATCTCGAAAACTGTTAGATATAGAGGCTTTCAAGAAGTGTACCTTTTTTGGTGTGTTAAAAAATGGAGAATAAGATTTTCTAGAGAAAACTTCAAAAATTGTAAACATGTAAAATATTTACAAGCAAACATTACGTTACCACCCCATATGAGTCACCTCTAGTGCACTTATTCAAACAAAAATTAGGAGTAAGCTAATCAATAATGCTTGCATATAAAATTTCAAAATGTTAGTGGAACTATTGTAAAAATTATCGAAATGTAGGCATTTAAATTCTAGTTGCTTTTTCCAAAAAAATCTCAACTTTAAATTTGGTTACAGTCAAGTCAAAAATTGCAGCTAAAAATTAATTACAGCATATCTGCCCAACTCTAATAATAATAATGAAATAAACAACTACATTGTATATACTCGTACATTGTGAATTTTTTCCGTGGACTATTTTTCTTTTGAATTTTATTCCTTAGATTTTTCCTGGATTTTTTCTTGAATTATTTTACCTAGATTCATTTTTTACAAAAAAAATGTCATAATACTTCCAGGCTACACACATTTTTCATTTTCACTTATGGCGATTTAACAGAAATCCACAAATTAAATAGAAATACTACAAATAATGTACACCTTTTCTGTTAGAAAGTAGGTAGTATAATCCGCAAAACGAAAAAAAAAAAACGAGGGAAAACGCTGAGGAAAAAAAACCTGGAGAAAAAGCCAGGAAAGAAAGCCTAGAAAGTCTGAAAAAAAAACCTTTTCTCCCTCTGATCTCAATTTTTGCGAACGAATTTGTCCTTCCGTTTTTGGTTTTTAAATCTGAAGGAATCTTTATGAAAAAATCCAAAAAATTGATTATTATTAAAAAAAATGTCGTCATAACATCGATGACAGCAAAGCGAGGCAGATTGCCAAACACGTAGTGCGTAATAAATAATAGACAGATGAAACTGACCCTCCGATAGCGGCTAGCTGTACTTGAAAAACTGGCGCAACTAAAATTCATATAAGTCGATCATCTTCAAGTTGTTTAGACTTTCCTGTTGTATATCGTTCATAAAATTATAATTTATTTTACTAGAATTGCATTTAAAAAAAATTACCTTTATGTGTTACGAAATTAGGTGTTTCGCGATTATGTCAGGACTCGATTAATATTTTAACCTCAGCATAGACACTTATTTATGTTTCGGGTATGACTTAGTTTAGTATTTGTTTGCATCGCAGACATTTTTATTATTAAAAATTGAATGTTTAAATGTAAATTTGTAACAATAAGGACGACAACTTAAAATTGCGTCATCTGCATTGATTCAAATATTTCCATTATCTGCACCTCAAATTTTCAAATATTTGATGTCAGACTTACGATGTATGGTTACGTACAATTTGATTAAATCCCCAAAACCGTTCCCAATGTTTAATAATAAAATACAGAAAGATAATTACATAACAAGTAAAGGTGTTGGGACAAGCAGGTAAAAACTGTAGACAACAGTGGACTGATCCCTGCTGTTACTACACTAATACTTTGAGGGTCTTATTTTGTCGGACCGAGAAGGAGTTTTACACCAGAAAATCTTGAAGAAGTAGTAGTTTGCTATGTTTACTTTACAGATAGAAGCTTCAGCGTTTTTTTACTACTAAATGTATAAGATACAATAAAAAAAAATATACTGTCTATGTTAATATCATTTCTATAGTATTTCACTAAAATAAATTATTAACAATGTCAAATTTTTTAAAGGTGCTTTTGACATATTTAAGCTATTTGATATACATTTATTTCTCACGTTTTAATTTTCTTGTGCCTATTTAGCTGCAAATTTTGACTATAATCTATTTTTTGATGCCTATTTGCCTGCCTATTTTGGACGTTTTTAGTGCTTAGAAAGCGGGGCCTTAATAATAAGTAACATCTAAAGTAACAAGTGAGCAAACGAAAGTGACATCAATTTTGGCTTTGAAAATTGAAACATATGTCTGTGATTAATTCAAAGCCAAACTCGACGTCACTTTCGTTTGCTCACATGTTATAAGAAAGTCCAGGCGCAACACTTCGCACATTTTTACTTTCTCATACCTTCAGTGTAGGGAACTATCAATTGCATGAAAATTTTCGAAGTCTAGTTTTTAAGGGAAATAGACGTTTTGGAACTCAAACACCCTGTGGGTGGCTGTGTGGGTGGGTGTGTGACGTCTCTAAAAGCAAAAGTACTGGACCGATTTTGATAAAATTTTAAATAAAGAGGTATATCGAAAATTGTAGTCTAGTTAAGCTTTTCAAAAAAAACCGAAACCGTAAACAGAAGTTAGACATGTATTTTAATAGCGTGTTTTTCCAAAACTAAATTTTGAAAATTTGAGCACTAGATCTGAGAGAAGAACTTAAGACAAATCAAAAATTTTTTTTACTAAACTCTAGCTTTATAATGGCGGCCGGTACAACTTTTTAGAAATCTTGACTTTAACGCCCATTTACTTAAAAAGTATTTGTCTGATCGAGATCAGCTGCAACTTGTTTGAGAGCCCTTTGAAGGTAGCATACGATGAAGTAAAATTACCTTTGAAAATTCGAAAACGATCGCAATGACGCTGCTTCAATATTTTTGAAATCTACAAAAAATAATTTTTCAAAAACTGCCCACACGATTTTTATTAAACTTTCTAAGCCGATAGAGCTTGCAGTGAACTACAAATCTGCTTTTATTAATCTCCCAAATTTTACTCTGACGCCTTCCAGCAATGTATGAAAATTTGAAATTGATTAATTATTTATTCAAAAACGCAAACGCCGATCGTATTTGAAGTACTTTATTAAGATCAGCAAGAATTTTCTATTATAAAAATTAAGAAAAAAAAACATATTTTTTAATATCAACAACGCGTTTTCAGACAGTTACGTGATGTTAACTACGCCTATCAATTAGCTCTAGTTAACAAATATATTTTTCGTTTTTTGCATATTTTTGATAACTCTTTAAATAAACCATTTATATCGATTTTATTATTATATTATATCTTTTAGTCCAAAATCCGAAGCGGATCTAATTAGCTGTAGAGCGGGCTGTTCTGTTCTTATACGGTATGCGACATCGAAGGGTTGCCTATATAAATTGTTTTCTTAGAAATCTACCATACGGTGAAATGAGAGAAGAACCTAAGGCAAATCGAAAACATTTTTACCGAACTCTCTAGCTTCAAAATGACAAATAAATTACACTTTTGCAAATACGACAAGTATTAGTATCTAGTATGGAAAAGTCCACTCGAAGTTAACAAATGATTATTAATATTGAGTCAGTAGAGCCTCTAGAAGAGCGTCCCTCGTTTTGAAAATTTTGCCCATCTTGTAATTATTGTTCTTCTTTGTGCACTTTTAATTCAATTTGCCGTTTATTGGCCCTCTGTAAAGAAATATTTTTTTCTTAAAAATGCGACGTCGTGATTGCTCGATATAACAGGTTAGGCAGAACAAAGTATCCATTTCAAATTTAGTCGTTTTTATTCATGGCTAAATTTTTATTAAAAAATCAAACAAAAGGTTCTTGAGGAAACACGGAAATTTTATGTTTTAAATATTACATCAGTCAAATGACCTCCTCCTCGCTGCTGGCACTCTTGAAGCCTAGCACGAAAGTTTTGCATCACCCGCTCCAACATATCAACTGGGATTGCGTTAATCTCTGTCCGAATATTATGTTTCAATTGTTGCAAACCTTGCGCTCGATTAGAAAACACTTTTGACTTTAGGTAGCCCCATAAAAAGAAATCACAAGCTGACAGATCCGGCTGGCCAGTTGAGGTCCCCAAATTTCTAGAAATTGTGTACCTTATTTTAATTGTTAATCGACTAGGAACTGGATCTCGCGGATTTAAATGAAAGTGACGACTAAATAGACGCTGGATGGTTACAATAGAATTGTTATTCTTAAAATAAGCTTCAACCGCAAAAGAACGTTGAATATTTGACCAACTTTCCATATTCACAACTAAACTGACATTTCTCGCAAACGCTTTGACGACTGTCTTAAATTTCCATTTATCGCAAAAGCATGGCGACTTGATTTGAATTTATATCTCATTATATTCTGAAATGAATTTGAAAATGGATACTTCATTCTGCCTAATCCGTTATTAGGGGTGACCTAATTATAAATCGCTCAAACCCCCAACCTTAAGCGCCCCAGCCAATCACCACCACCTCAAGATTTTAATAAACGCTATGTTTTGGACACTAATCAAAGATTAAAAGAAAACAAATATTATCATTCCCCGCAAAAAAAAGAGTCTCACCGTCACTGAAGCTCAAGAACCTAAATCCATAAAAGTTCCTCCAATATTTAGTCACAACGCTAATAATCATCAACAACTTATATCAGACATACAATCAAATATTAAAGGAGAATTTACAGTAACCAATAAAGGTTCGCAAGTCAAAGTATTTTGATAAAAAAAAGAATGTAAATTATCACACCTACCAGAATCCAGGCACGTCTAACAAAGTTTCTGTAATTATACGAAACGTACCAGTTTCAATTACAAACGACGAAATAAAGCAAGAATTAGTTGATAAAATGTATCCTGTAATAAGTGTCACGCGCTTGCAGAATAAAGATAAACTGCCAATACCGGTTGTGCTGTATTGTTAAACAAGTTGATTTGAATTACTTATATCACTGTAAAGTAACAGTTGAGCAAAGACGAAACGGAAAAGATATACTACAGTGTACCCGCTGCAACAATACTCGCACACAAAAAACTACTGTAAGCTAAATCCCAGGTGTGTAAAATGCTTAGGAGATCATCACTACTCGCAGTGCACTAAAACCAAGGCAGAAGAACCAAGATGTGCTAACTGCCATGGAGAGCATACGGTAAACTGCAAAGGCTGTGAGTATTACAAAAAGTTAACATCCAAACGACCAAATCCTGATAGAAACACATCCCCTTATTATAAATTACAATGTAGATATATTGTGCCACAGAAACACATTTATTAACAAATCAAAAGTTGAACCTACCAGGTTATAATGTCTTTAAAAAAAATTGCCAGGAAACACAGCCTCAGGGAGAGCCGCAATAGTCTTTAAAGAGTCCCTTAGTATTTACCACATCGAAACTGAAGCAACGGGAAATATGGAAACAACCGCAGTAATGATACAACTTCAAAATAGTAGAAAATTAAAGATTATCTGCGCATACAACTAACCGAATAAACGTATTTTTGCTAATGACCTGGAACATTACTCGTAGGGGACCTTAATTGCAAACACACAGTCTGGGGATGTAGAGTGACAAACCCAGATGGTACTAAGCTTCATGAACAATTAACAAAATGTAGTATTCAGCTTACCCCATTTACCGAACCGACTTACATACCTTACCGAATCAACCATCATAACCACCATACATGATGTCATTCTTCATAAGAACTTTTCAAGCCCAATTAGTCAGATAGTGTTGCCTGAACTACATTCGAGTCATTTACCGATTATTTTAACTTTTGTTAATCAACTTAAGATCGTTGATAAAACCCCCTAAATTAATCAACGGAAAAATTGATTGGAAAATGTTTAGCCAGACTCTGCAGGAAAATCCAAAATGCCCCGTTGTTATAAACAGTAATAATGACATCAATAATTCCATAGATAAATTATTAAGTGCAATCAAAGACTCTGTTGCAGCTTCGTCTATCATTCAGAAACTAAGACACGCAACGAACTTTGCGAAACCACCTGCTAGCATACAAAAGTTAATTAAAGAAAAACACAAAGCTCGAAGATTGTGGATTAGATCAAGAGACCCATCAGTTAAATCACACTTAAATTATTTAATACGTAAAATACAAAGGCAACTCGAACAGCATAAAATTTATAGTTATCGAACATACATCCGAGAGCTTGAATCACAAGACTCGACAATGTGGAGGATAACCAGGCACATCTTACAGAAGCATCATAATAAAAGAGAATAACGCATCCTACTCATCCGATGAGGAAGAATGCTCATTGTTCGCCAGTTATTTGGCCAATACATTTACAACTACTGAAGAGTCTTCGAATAAAAAACTCACCAACAAGATATAAAGGGATCTGCAGAACGAGTTTCCTTTTCACCCAGGTGAAATATCACCGATAACGCCATATGAAATCAAAACAATAATAAATAAATTGCCATTAAAAAAAGCACCAGGCCATGATTTAGTCACAAACGTTCTATTAAGAAACTTACCAAAAAAGGCGGTAGTATACGTGACATCAGTGTTCAATGCCGGTTTAAGAATTGGATACTACTCTAATAGATGGAAGTATGCCCATATATTATTATTTCATAAGCCAGGGACGAATTCTCATGATATTAATGGATATAGACCAATAAGCTTATTACCGATTTTATTGAAAGTGTTTGAAAAAGCAATACATGTGCGCCTGCTAGAATACATCTACCAAAATTAAGTTTTACCGAATTTTCAATTTGGATTAAGGAGTCACTACTCCACGATTCATATCAACTAAATCGTATCACAGAGATCACTGAACGCGGATTCGAACAAAAGTATTATTCAGTTGCCATATTTCTCGAATACAAACAAGGATTTGATAGGGTGTGGCATAAAGGGCTCTTGTATTAGCTTATGAAGATTGCATTTCCTTGCTACCTCCTATGTATCATCAAATCATTTCTTAGTCGCAATAAACTCAAAAATGTCCGAAGTAAAAATGGCTAATGCAGGAGTGCCCCAAGGATCTATACTGGGGCCCATCTTGTTCAATATATACGTGCACGATATTCCTCAACTGGAAAACTCCGAGTTGGCCATGTTCGCAGATGACACTGCCATCATCAACCAAAACAACGATATTAACATGGCTATCGCACAGTTACAGGACAATGTAAACATAATTAGCGATTGATTCAACAAATGGTATTTACAACTAAATGTCACTAAAACTGAAGCTAAGATATTTTCACGGCGGCGTTAAGGCAATCCACCTAACTTAGTGTTACAAAACAAAGTGATCTGGTGGAAGAAAGACGATGAAACCATAAAATATCTAGGTATCTACTTGGATAACAGACTTATGTGGGGTTTTCATATTAAGAAGAAACTCAACAAAGCCCACTCAACACTAGTGTAATTATACTCATTAATAAATAAAAAATCCCATCTTAAAATCAAGTGCGGAACACTTATATGTATAATTTTCTATTATTCGACTTGTGATCATGTATGGATGCCCGGCATGGGGTAGTGCCAGCGAGACCCAACTAAAGAAGCTTCAAACGTTTCAAAATAAAGTTCTGCGAATAGTTTTAAATGCCCAATGGTTTGTTAAAAACAATCAGATTCACAGAGAAGCGGTAGTGGATTCTATCAAAGAAACAATAAAAAAAATTTGAAGGGTACAGGGGAAAAACATCCTAAGTCACAAAATTTGATATTTTTAGATTGTACTGCCATCTGTTAGCTTAGCTGTTAATTTAACATTGTGTATACTCTATATTGTGAAATATCATCCTATCTCCATAGAAACCAGCTATGAAGTTTGGGTACACAACGAAAGAACATCCTAAGTCCATTCGTACAGGGAAAGAACATCCTAAGTCCACTTGATTCATACAGGCAGCGCTGCTTATCATTGTTTCAGTCTGTCAGTGTCTGATCATGACAGATTATTTCGTTTAACGCGTTTGAAGTAGTTGTTATTCAAATTCTGTTTGAAAAACAGCATCCAAAAATTATAGGTTTATGAACTTTAAACTTCGATTATCTCAATACTTTACTTTTGTGACTTAGGATGTTTTTCCCCTGTACCCTTCATTTGCAAAACGCCACTTTCATAACATTCGCAAATGCCCAGCAACTGACGTCTATTCTATCGAAGAAAAGAAGATTCAGCGAGAATAAAAATGAAGCTACCGCAAGATTTATATTTATCGAACGTAGATGATGAATAAACCCTAAACGGTAGTAAGGATACGGAGGTGATTTTAGTGCCTTCATGGTGCTGTAACAGTGATAACTGATAAGACATACATCATCACAGCCATGAATAGCAACACTAAGTGCTGAACTGACTTAAATTAATAGTGAAAAAAAAGAAGTAGCATTTTCAATTCTAACGCATGGTGGCCGATTGCAAATAGGACTACTTGTCGATAAAGTCTTAATTTCTGACCAAAGTGAAGTCGATGGGGTACTGAATGGAGTTTATAAGTACCTTAACTTATGGTTATGGACGATCATGTTTAATGTAGCACAACCGTGAAGAGTTAAATTAATTATAAATTATCTAATATTTTGTGATCTTTTATTAAACTTTGTTTTACCAAGTATAAATTGATGTTCCAATGATTTAATTTGCACTGATTATCGTAAAGATTTATAAGATTTTATTTTTCAAAACTCTTGTTAATTGTGCTCTTTTTAAAAAGCATAGCATAATTCTTTCATTAATTCACCCATTAATTATGGGAGATTCCAAATTGCTTTATACTTTTAATTTTACTCATTTCAAAAGACGTCATTAGTTGGTTGCTTAACCTAAGTATTAGTTATTTTATTGTCATTATCATAATAGTGGTCTAGGATAACGGTCGTGAGGGTAATATTGAATTTGTGGTGTAATAAAAGTCATAACTGATGAAGTGATGAAACTGAAATGGATTTTTTTTGTTTTTATAAATTAGTTTAAGATTAATAAAGACACAAAAGCCTGACGTCGCGCCGTTTAAATAGAGTAAACCTACAACTTCTTTGGTTTTTGCTGGTATACTCGATATAATCAGTATTTGGCATCTACTACTTCCAGTGATAGTAGTTATTTAAAAAATACATTAGGGTAAGTATTTTAGTTATCATATTTGTTAATCAAGTTTTGTTTGAATTTCTATTACCGATAGTAAATATTCTGTTTTCGTTAATACATAGTTGCTGATCTTTATTTAATTAGGTACTAGCACTACCACAAATCAAAACTTTAGTACAGTATTGTTATGGTTAAAACAAAACAAAGTAAATACTGAGCGTAACATAATGTTTTAATTTATTATTGTTTGCTTTTCCAGTATTTGTAATAATAACAGTAATTATTACTAATAATGTGAGTAAATAGATTTCCAAGCAAGCTGAACTAGAAAAAAGTTATATTCTACGTAACAATTGCCTGTAGGGTGGTTACGTATTTTTCTTTTGTGAAAGTAATAATTATGAATCCATCAGTTCGTGCATAAACAACAAATAAATTAACCGTTTTTATTTTACGCGTTGATGTATAGTGAAATCATAAAGTGTGTGAATTGTGTAACCATAACATTTAACTTTAATTTTACACATAACTTTCTTGGCACCTTTCTTTTAATTCGGGACACTATGATATCGATGTTAGAAGATAATTGGTCAAGTAATGGTGACGCCAATCATACAATGAAATGGAGTTTCCAAGCATTATAATAATTACAAAATCAGGTTGTTGAAAACGTTTCTATGCACATAATTTTTGTTTTTGTGGTATTTTCATGCACTTAATTAGTAGTAAAATTGCTGTCTTTTATCCAAGATGCAATGTTAAGGTTTTTTTTAAAAAAAATAGTGACGTAGCATTCTAAGCAGCTGGAGGTAAGATCCTTCCTGATCACTAAAGATCTTCTTATGTGCTAAACTATTTTAACGAAAGATAAATAATAAATGTTATGATAAGGTCATTCGGAAGTTGAATTCACTAAAACTGTTATTAGGTTTATAGGACACGCGTTGTTAGGTTTTGTATATTATATAATTGGTGAGGAGTATTTGTCCCCTTGAACAACATACTAAAAGTCACCAGGAGTCCCATGTCCGAGTTATCGTTCTTTCAGAGCAAAAAAGGCCTCAATCAGAAAACATGCCTGGGTAATAACTACCTGTGATTGATTACTATTGCAACTTCTGCTGATGCTTGTTTTTCTTTTTTAACTCCACTATATCGGGTGAAAACGAAATCAGTACACCCCAATTTTTGCTACAACTTTTATGGTAATGAAATAAAACTTAAGATGTTTAATTATTCAAATATGCACATTTTAAAACAGCCTCCAGTTACACCTGAAATTACATCAACCTTGTTTCTTAAATTGCATGACATGCTTTGCACGATATATTCTGAAAGAGCACTGTATTCTGTATTCGGGCATGTATAACAGTTGCTTACAAAATTAACGGTTAACCAGTAGAGGGCGTTGAAGTAAAAATTCGAGTTAGCCAGAAATTTATTTATTTAAGTCTCCTAAATTACAAAGCTGAATATTTCGTCGTCTGCGTTGATTTGTGAGAGTTCTCACTAATTAACGCAGATGACGAAATATTCAATGAAAAATTGTTTTACTTAAAATTTTCAGACTCTTTAGTGGCCACCTTTGTAAACAAGTAATTTTAAGCCATTTTCAGAGTTTTATTAGGTCTACTTTTTAAAACCACTTTACAGCTAAAAAAGAGTTTTTTTTGCATTAAGGAGCTAGAGGATGAATATTCTAAATCATAAAAATAACAATATATTGCTATTGAAAATTGTCCTAAAAATTTTATTAAAAAATCGGCGATTCACGCACCAAACTTAAAAGCCAGAAAAACAAAACAACAAATAGCTCAAGTGTTAAGACAAAAAAACTATTTGAATAAAATTGCTCATAGACATATCTCCTGCATTATGTATAGACCAACAGCATGTCAGCGTTTTCGTCCTTGGCGCACTCCATGTTTCGTGAAACACGTCTCATGACAAAAATAGCTATACACTGTGTCCATAAAGTAACCCCCCCCCTAACTAACTTTTGAACGACTTAATATTTTACTACAAAATTTGGTGTGCTTTAATGGGAAATTAAATACTATTTTTTAGCTCATAATTAAATAATGTATCATTCAAAATGGCGGCTGGGCGCCATTTTGAAAATTTTTTTTAAATAGAAAGGGGGGTCGAGTGACACCTCATTTGAAAGGTCTTTTAGTTCTGCGTCTGATCCTAGAGTTTCAAAGAAAAATATTTAGCCATAACAAAATGACAAACGTTTGAAGTAAAGAAGTCTATTAAAAAAAACTAAGAATTAAAGCAAAAACAAATGAAATTAAGTGTTCGAAATGTTCACCATTCACTTCTTGGCACTTAAAAAGTCGGTTATGACATTCCTGCCTTACATTTTCATAAGTTTCTGGAGTGACATTTCTGTAAAAAACGCATTACAGAAGTTTGCAGAAATATCACTCCAGAATCTTACGAAACTGTAAGGCAGGAATTTCATAACCGCCTTTTTATGTGCCAAGAAGTGAATGGTGAACATTTGGAACACTTAATTTCATTTGTTTTTGCTTTAATTCTTAGTTTTTTTTAATAGACTTCTTTACTTCAAACGTTTGTCATTTTGTTATGGCTAAATATTTTTCTTTGAAACTCTAGGATCAGACGCAGAACAAAAAGACCTTTCAAATGAGGTGTCACTCGACCCCCCTTTCTATTTAAAAAAAATTTTCAAAGTGGCGCCCAGCCGCCATTTTGAATGATACATTATTTAATTATGAGCTAAAAAATAGTATTTAATTTCCCATTAAAGCACACCAAATTTTGTAGTAAAATATTAAGTCGTTCAAAAGTTAGTTAGGGGGGGGGGGGTTACTTTATGGACACAGTGTATATACTTTATTTGAAGAGTTAATAAAAATATGCACAAAGTTAAAAATACCAAGTTTAACGAGAGCTAATTGGTAGGTTTAGTTAATTTTTAAAATGATTTAAAATTATTTTATGCACGGATGTATCATAAATTGACAATTATACACGAATTTCTTTGTCATAAACGTCTTTTATAGCCCATGGACCTCTTTATTGCCCATGGGCTATAATGAAACGTCAAACAACGATATCATACCTAATAGAAACAGTTTAAACACTTGCAAAATGAAAAGTATTAGGCAATATGGCTACCGTTGTTTACCCGCTACCACAGTTACGCTTCAAATCTCAAATTTAATCAAAGCAACGTTAGTTGTGGATGGAAAATACAATTTATTTCATAAATATTTTCAATTTATTTTAGAAATATTTTAAATTAAAAAATCTTCATCCGTGCATAAAGTTATGTATGTACCACGGGCGTAACTTGCTTTTATGGCCTTCGACGTATTCTTAGCCCTCGGCTGCCGCCTCGAGCTCAAAATTACGTCTTACGCCATAAAAGCCTCTTTACGCCCTTAATACACAAATAACTATTATATCCTAATAAACTACTTCAAATAGTTTATTGAACTGTTTAAAGCTCATACCGATTGGCGCTTGCGTTTTTGAATAAATCATTAATTATTTAAAAACTGCACTGCACGCTCCATCGGCTCAGAAAGTTTTAAAAACAATGTTTTAGGCAGCTTTTGAGGAATAACTTTTGAAAAATTTACAACATTTTGAAAAACTGGCATTTTTACAATTTTCATATTTCAAAAAATATTTTTAGATTACATGATTATACTTATAAGAGGGCATTATTTCCGATTGGATATTTTCTTTTCGAGTAATCAGCATAAAAATCTAAATTTTCAAAAATTCGTAGCAGCCTTCGTTGTGAAGATACAGCGTTCGAAAAAAACACGTTTGAATTGGGTTTAGATACTTTTCATACTTCAGTAGACGTATGGGAAAGTTAAAATATCATATTAGCTACTAATAATATTAGATGGTAATATAACTCATTTCAAATTGTCAATAATTTATATTAAAAGTTTACCTCTTCCTTTTGCCCTTAATGCAAAAAAACCTTCTTAGGCTGAAAAGTGGTTTAAAAAACAGACCTAAGTAAACCCATGGAAATGGCTCAAAATTGTTTTTTTGTTAAAATTGGTCAATAAACAATCTGAAAAACTTATGTAAGGGAAATCTTTTATTAAACATTTAAATTTGTAATGACACTAACTGTTTTGAAAAAGAAGAAAAACAAGCATTAGCAGGAGTTGCAATATTAATCAATAAAGCCGGACAGTTGTCTCGGAAAAAAAGAAAAGTAATGTTTGGCGATTCAGGCCCTTTAGAAAAAAGTTTTGACGCAAACATAGGATGTCTAGTGGCGTTTAGTATGTTGTTCGGGGAAATGAATGCTATTCTACACCAATTTTCAAAATCACATTATTTTTTTCGCAGTTTACGCAAATTTTTCCTAAAATTCCTCGCCTAATATTACAGTCATCCATGATCATATTATTTGGAAGTTTACGGTATCGAGCACTGTACTACATCTAAATTCGCCGAAAAATTTTATAGAAACCAATACGAATATACAGTTTGTAGGTACTTTCGAGCCTTGTAATTATAAACGGTGATAGATGTCACAAGAGACATTTATATAATGTACGGTGAGGGATTAAAGCAGCAATATTTTAATCCACGCAAAATTGAGGTGAACCGTCTAAACTGGTATCAGATCGTCAAGTGGCCCTCTGTGTACGAATACGAACAGCATCGTAATATAACGTAAACAAAAACACGCTCATATTTACCAATAGGAACAACCTAAGACGCGCTTCACCGTTATTAGGACTCTTCAGTCAGGAAAGAAATATAGAGATAGAAATTGAGAAAAGGGAAGGAGAGACAAGAAAGAGAGAGAGGGAGAAGGGTAGGGAGGGAGAAGGAGAGGGAGGGAGGGAGAAAGAGAGACTGTATTGCTCAAACATTCCATAAAATCTATTAAGGGTTGGTTTGGGATTAAAAAAGCCTGATTGAAATCACATTCTCATATTTTCAACTTAGTTCAAATCAGAAAAGAGTTTTAGCAAGAAAAACAAGAGTTTTACTTTGCTTGCTTTTGAATGCGAACTACGTTGATACAATTTTGTAAGAATACGTTGTTCGAAATGAAAATACAAAGAATGTTTTCTCAAATTCCGTTATTGCTGTTACTGGATAAAACTTTTCTTCTGCAATAATTTTTGTGTTAAAAATCATTTTCGTTGTAGTTACATTCAAATAAATTTTATTTCCTTTTTAGATTATTCACATTTAGGCTACCGGAATTTGTATACAGGATGATTTATAATTAGACGAAAAAATAAAATTTCATATTCAGCAAAGAAAATTTAACAGAAAACATTAAATTTTATCTTGATTTGTTTTTCAAGTTATGAGACTTTAAAGTCAAAGCAATTTTTAATTATTGTTTTAGTTACTAGTAATTATAGAGGTGCATAAAAGATCGTTTAGTTACTATGGATTTAAAAAATCATTAAAAGCTGAAACTAAGTATTAAATGTTCGAATAATGTCTAATTATTTATTTAGATAACAGTTTTAACACATAACTACAACTAGTAGAAAATACCACTCTAAATATTTTAATGCAACCCTAAAATAGTAAAATTGATATTGGATTTTAGGAAATTAAACAAAAAGAAAACATTGAAACATTAAAAATTACAATAGATGTTGAAAATGACCCCGGTTTATATTGAATGCAAGCTCTAAGATGAGTGATCGGTAAACCCTTTGTTGTAGTCGTTCTCAATTTCAGCTGCAGCATCAAAAGTTTTTTGCCGTAGAGTGTCAGTTTTTACACTATAAACAGTTTCTTTTAAATATCTTCATAAAAGAAATATAAGGAATTCAATTCTGTACTCCTTGGCGGTCATGTAATTAGATCAATACGACCAATACGCCTATCGTTTCCATTGTAAAGAGGTGCACCATTATGCTGTAAATATATATTTATCGGAGAACGTTTCAAGGAACATCTTCCAGCGTTTGATCTAACTGGTTTTCAAGAAAAGCGTATAGAGATTTCCATTAAGGCGGTTATTCAGTTCTCGCACTTTAAATAATGCATTATTGCACATACCTGTGCAATGCATACATTAGCCGAAAAAGTTCTTAAAATTATTGTTCTCAGATGTGGGTTATCCAAAGAATAATACTGCCAGTTATGAAAATTATTTATTCTATTTATGGAAAACACGGTTTCATCTGTCGACAGCTCAAACAAAAAGAAAACATTTGATATTCAACTATTTGCAAAAGTCACCGACAGAAATTTAAGCGCTGTTGAAGTGTTGAGCATCCGCAGGATGAAGAGGTTCAATATTGGTCAGCTGTGTAGTGGTAGCTATTCTCGATGAAACGTGCGCCATACAAAATATTGTGGAAAACCTAATTGCAATAAAATTTGACGAGTGCTTGTAAAGAAATTTTCTAATACAGCATCAGCAACACTTCATTTAATCTTCTGAAAACTAATTTTTGTAACAAGTCAACACCTGACATTGACATTGTAAATCACCCTGTGTTTCCTTATACCTATATTGCATTACTATATAAGATAAACCTTGCTTACATTAAATAAACAAGTTTTATTTCAAATTTTTAATTTACATATTACAAAAATACTAATAAAGCATTATACATGAAAATCAATAGACTTAAAGATATTAGAAACAGTATTAATAAATTGTCAGAAAAATACTAAAAATAAGACTTTCTATTAATTATTTTTGTGTTGCAGGTGTAACGTTCATGCCCTATTAGACAATGCAATGGGCAATTACGATAACAATACAATAATATGTATTACTGGATTACTAGTATCATTTCTCTTTTTTAAAAATATTTCTCAATACAAGGTAAAACTTATTTAAATAATTCATTCTTTGTTATTTTGTTTGTAACTTTCAGAAAAGTACTGGTGAAAAGAAACCACCTTTCTTGTTTCTTCTGTGTTTATTGGCTTATATAATTTTTTTGCCAATTTTAATGTTAACGCTTTTACTTTGCGCATTATATCGTAATTTGGTTAGTTTGATTTTAAAAATAAAATATGGCCATGAATTTCGAGGCTTGCTGGAAGGAGCCGATGCTATTTACACCGTTGAAGGAGTAAAAAATGTTATAAATATTTTAATGATTTATGAATACGATGAAAGGCGTTACTCCCAAAGTTTATATGATACTGCAAGGCAAGCACTTTACAATCTTTATTTCCGAGACCCGGAACGATTTCCTAAATTTCTGTCTAGTTTCCGAAAGTTTATGGGATACTCTTTTATTTTAAAAAGTGAAATAACTATTGACGATTGTGTCAAAATAATGAAGACTTTAGAAGAGCACAAAGAAGAACTAGATAGAGAAGATGTTATTAGATTAATAATAAACTGCAGTAATGCGCCTTTGCCTAAAAATGGTGACGTATTATGGGAAATGTTGATCGGCACCCAACCCACTAATTGGAATAATTGCGATCACAATCATGGAACTAAAAGTTACCCAATCATGTTTAGAGTTCACCATGGCGTAGCAGATGGCGTTTCATTACTTAAATTTATGGTTGGAGCTTTTGCTGATAATCCAAAAGTGGAAATTGTTTCCCCTGAAACATGGAAGAAACAATCAGTTTCTGGAGAGTTCCAAAACAATTCGAATAGAGTCAACCATCACAAAGAAAATGAATGCATTAAAGCAAAAATTCTACGGATATACAAACATTCGCGAATTATGCTAGATGTTTTTCTAATGAGTGCTTACGTTCTTTGTTTAGGACCAACAACATTTTACGTTCAAACATTCGTAAAAGGAAACGATTGTAATATTTTACAAGGACCACCATTATCTGGAGAATCAGTTTTAGCATTAAATGCTGAATTATCACAAAAATATGTAAATCGAGCTAAAAAAATTAAAAACAAAATTCCTGGAACTGCATTTTTTGAAATTATACTCACCGCTTTTTCTGCTAGTCTTAATGAATATTTTGAGAAGGTAAGTTCATTAACACATATTCAACTAAAATTGAGTATTTGCAGTTGGGTAATCATGCTCTTCTTTAGTTATCAGGTGCTGGCTTTTCAAGAAATCTTTTTCAGAACTGTTCTTTTCCTAGGAGTATTACAGCGGCAATGCCAGTTCTTTCAGGATCATCAGAACTAAAGCAATTAACTCCTGGAAACTATGATATTGATATAAACCTAAAAAATAAATTTTCAATATTGTACGTCAACTTGCCGCTTGCCACAATTGATGACGATTATAAAGAAAACAAACCCGTTCTTAAAAGATTGAAAATATTACAGGCCGAAACCAGGGTCCTGAAAAAGTCAATTGATTATGTGGTAAGAATCAAGCATGTTTAGTTTAATTGTAGATTATGTAAATGATTATTCCACTCATAATTTATCGAACAATCACTACTTTTACTTACGATTAAGTTTAACGAGCTAAATTTTATTGAAGTAAAATTTAAGAAAAATAATCATTTGCTTTATTTTATAGTTATAACAATACAATTAGTTTGACAATTCAACGTATTCTGAGAAAATTAATCCACTCATATTATACTATACGCGAATTGAAAAATGATCGGGTTGAATTACTCAAACTTCCTGCATGGCACCTCATGTTTATTTTGCCTAAGATAATTATTAAACAAAACAAGCAGTCGTCGCTATGCTAAAAGTTTAGTAAATTAACTCGATTATTTTTCAATTCATAAGTTGTGTAACTGTTCGATAATATTTCATAGGTAAACCACTGGTTATTAAGTGTGGGTCTTGGACTGTTTCCTCAATCCATGGTTAAATTCTTCGTGTACTTAACTCGTTGCACCATACTTACTAGCGTTTTACCAGGACCACCTAAAGTAACGTTGTGTGGAGGATCCTCTGTACAAGATGTAGCGTTTTGGGTCCCTCACATGGGGAACACCGGTTGGTAACCAATGTAAAACATAACAACAGTATTATTCATACTTCCTATTTCTATAGGAGTCAGTTTTTCGGCTTTGACCTATGATGGGAGATTGCAATTGGGACTTAATGTTGATAAGGCATTAATTTCAGATGAAAAAACAGCTGAAAGCATTGTGAATGGAGTTTATAAATACATTGATATTTTGGACGAAGAAACTTCTTAGAAAAGTATCAGCAGGCTGTGGTAGCAGTTTATATGAGCGCAATGTTCGTAAATCGTATTTATGTTGACTATTTATTTGTATAATAGCATTGTTGTTATTTTGTGTTCAATTAGTAGAATATTAAATGTTGAATCGGCAATTTAGTAAAATTTGCATGGTGTGATAATTAAAAAAATATTGAAGATGTGTTAAATAATTTATACAGGAAGGTTTACACTCGACTCCCTAAACCAACATTTTTATTTATGACAGTAACTCCAACATAGCCCCGGGTGTAAACAACACCCACTTTTTGAGGAAACCTTTACATATTTTAATACATTATTGTAGAACATATAGTTCTCTTTCCTACTTGTTTTTACAAATTCGAAATGGGTTAATAATTGAGCGATTTTGCAATTGCTTTTCTTCAGGAAGATTAGTATAGTGCTCACGGCTGAAAGACTCGCTTAAAAGTGCAAAAAATGTTCCTTATGCCTTAAGGTTTCAAAATCTACAAGTTGTCAAAAATATGTCCTGCTCTACAAAAATTATTCGGGTTAGAGGTATACAGCGAAAAATTTAATTTTACAAATACCTGTGGCAGAAATTTTGAAAGACTTTCTGCGGCCTTTCTATTTTTAAAAAGTTACTGCTTTTGTGAAAACACGGCTCCTTAAAATTTACACCAAAACTCTAACAATTTTCAAGTGTTTTGCCGTTTACACTGTCATAGCTACTAAAGCATTGCGGCTATAAAAAATTTATTGGTGATTAATTTTAAGTTGATTCGTGCTGATTCTGATGATGTAAATTACATAATTTTACAAAGTCTAATAATCACACAAATAATATAAATAAAACGAGATGCAAAAAAATCGAATATGTACAGCGTTACTGCATGCGTGAGTTACGAGTTCTCGCTTCTTTCCCCATGCTGCGCTTATCCCTGCTATTTAATGTTATTGCTATTTAATGACATCTTTTTCAATTAATTAGCAATTTAAAATTTTGCATAATTAAATGTCTTTCGTTAAGAATCATTTCATTATTGGCTGAAAAAAATTCTTTAATATTATGATTTATTAGACATAGGAGAGAGGTCGCCAACGCGCTGAGTAGGGTATGGTACTAGAGAAGAAGACTAGTAAACTTTGTTTTTATTTTATTATCTTCCCTGTTATGCTGTTCTTGGTTCTTGTAGAGATATTTATGTAATTTGGAACGAGTTTCTTTTTTCTGACATTATTGATTAGACCAAACCTTCTGTGTTGCTTCTCCATATTTGATCATGATCTTCTTGTTTAGTCTAGCTTGTTCTTCTAGCGAAGACTGCGTCACTTTATTTATAAGTTCTAGCTTTACTTCGTTAAAGTTCATCTTGAGTATGAACGGAATACTTTATTACCCCAACAATATTTATTTATTTTCTTATACGTATTTCGACCTGTTTACATGCCACTATTAAAGGTTATATTAGAAATTAAACAGTTAGTGTTGCTATAGAAACAACAAAACTTGGTGACTTAATCTTGGTTATTTATGTCTGCAGATAACTTGATTTTTTATTCCAAAATCTCCAATAAAGATTACATCAAATTAAATTTGACGCATTTGACAACAACATTAAAGTATTAGTTAGTACAATAAAATTTTAAAAATATACAATACAGAAAAATAAACTTTCAAGATTAAAACAACACACACGTGCACTCCAACAACACACAAGACTTGACAGAATAATAAATTTTCACTCTCGTTTTCTAAATTTGTCAAATATAGAATTCAATGACCAGGAGATACAATTCCTAAATAAGGGTTTTAAATATTTGCCTTTTCCAAAATTAACTAATAATATTAAAGAATTGTTAGCAGTCCATTCTGAAATCATTCTTAAAGAAAGACCTTTTAATTATTCAAAATTTCAATTTGCTAATATATTAGAAGAGATGTCATTAATAGCAATAAATCAAAAATTAAAATAAATAATCAAAATAATTAATTAGGTACTTAAATCGATTAAAGCAAAACTTTTATTAAATAATCTGATTTCTGTTAAGGCAGACAAAGAAAACACGTTGGTTATGTTACCTAATGACACTTACTTAGAAAAAAATAATAATTTCATAACCACGTCAAATTTAAAAGCTTTAATTAGTAATCTCGCCAAAAATTATCAAAAAAAATTAAAACAACCCCACTTTTGATTATAAACCAAAATATTCACCTAAAAATTCTTCGGAATTAATTAATAAATTATCTTACGTACATTCACCACCACAAAGCAAGCTAGTTAGTTTTGATGTTATTAATACGTTTTCCCAAATACCTCCCCAGGAGTGTATTTCTTTGTTAAATAATATTCTTATTAACAAAAATTTTGAATTAATTAAACGCAGTTCGTTCAATTATTTGAGCTTTGCGTCAATAACAATTATTTTACTGTTCAATATAAAATTTATTTCCATAAAGATGGTGTACCTATGGGAAATTCAATTTCACGTCTTTTAGATAATATATTTATGGAAAATCTAAAAGATCAAATATTCGAATCAAATCATTCTGAAAAAGTTATATTTTAGTTTCGTTATGTTGGCGACATATTAGCATGTTTTGATAGTTCATTTGAATTAATTAATGAATTTTATTTTTTATTAACAGCTTGCGTCCAAACATAAAATATACCTACACTAGAAACTGAACAAAGTAAGTCCATTAACTTTTTAGATTTAAACATAAAAGTTAATTCAACCAATAAACTTGAACACTTTGTTTATAGAAAACCTACACAAACAGACATTCCAATTACACAGAATTCTTGTCATTATAAAGCACATAAATTAGCAGCATACAGGTCCATGATACATAGGGCTTTAACGGTCCCTTTAGATGAAATTAGTTATAATAGAGAAATTTCAATTATTAAGCAAAATGTATAGAGTAAGGGTTATAATACGAAACTTATTGATACAATAATTAAAGAAAAAGATTATAAACTAGCCATTTAGCCATTCAAAAAGTTATCCGAATACCCCAACTTCATCCGATACAATTAAATATTTTTCGACCCTATATTTTAGTGACAAATCAGAAAAAATTCTAAAATTATAACCAAAACAAATACATATAAAGTAAGTTTTAAAACAACTAAAAACATTTTAAACACTTTGTTTAATGTAAAATCAAAAACAGATTACACTGGTCAACAATGATTTTATTGTCATTGGTATTAGGTCAATTTTAGGGTTACTTTGTGCAGCTGATTCCGAATTTGCCGAGAAATTTGCTATCAGTTTTATTAGATTGGCTCTAGTTTTTGAGATAATGCTCCCTTTTAGAAAGCATGAAAAAAAAAAACAAGGAAAACCCAAAATTAAAAGCATATTAAATAAATCTCAAATTATACAAAATAAACTGAACGGAATATTAAAAAGTATTACATTGTTTGCAAAGAACATGTTAAGAATTAAAAATTATATCATAAATCACTCCTAATGCTAGGTAAAACGCCGTTTGTATGACTTTCTTTTGTGTTGGTCTTCAGGACAATCGCATGTAGGAGGCTCCAGCAATAGTCTACCATCATCTGCCTTGATACCTTTCCTCTATAGTCTTTATGTCCTGGTGAAACCGCTCCCCTTGCTCCACACTAAAATCACCCAGTTTTTTCGGAAATCTGTCTAAGTGGCTATGGAGAAAGTGTACTTTAATGCTCATATTAGCACCTAATTTCTTAAAATTAACGAGCATATTTTGCACTAGTTCTTCATAATTCTCTGCTTTATGGTTACCCAAGAAGTTCTTAACAACTGAGACAAAACAGCACCAGGCAGAAGCTTCAACATCAGTCATAAATTTTATGAAATGCGAATCGTTAATGAGTTTGCGAATTTGAGGAACATCAAAAATTCCTGCCTTTAATTTTTCCATACTTAGTTTAGGGAACGATGTACAAATGTATTTAAAGCATTCCGCGTTTTTATCTAAGGCTTTAACAAATTGTTTCATGAGTCCTAGCTTTATATGGAGTGGTGGGAGAATGATATTATCTCTGTCAAGCAATGGCTCGTTCACGATGTTCGCTGTACCTATAGTCAAATTGTCTCTTAGCCATGTCTTCTTCGTCCAATGATCCTGCTTTGCTCTACAATCCCATAGACAGATGAAGCAAGGTACTTCGTGTATCTACTTTACTGTTCAAGCAAGAAATTCACCATCTTTAAATCAACGCAAACAGACCACTGGTGGTCTTCAAAGCGGATCTTCTGCAAAACCATTTTTATGTTTTCATATTCTTCTTTAAGTTTCGTTGAGTGGCCAATTGGAATGGATGCATAGCGATTTCCGTTGTGCAGTAGAACACATTTTCAAGCTTCTTTTAGAACTGTCACTAAAAAGCCGCCATTCTTTTGTTTGATATTTAGACAAACCCATTTCTAAAAGAAGTCCTGGAATGTCATTGCAATAAACAAGCTCTTCATTTTCGCTGAAGTACGGGAGAATTGCCTGCTCTCTTGTTCTGTAAGTTGTTATTGTAACTTCTGGCTTTAGACAGTTTTTTTCTTTTAATCTGGATGCTAGAAGTTTAGACGCTTGTTTTGACAGATTTAGATCCCGTACCAAATCATTCAGCTCGTCTTGAGAAAACTGTTGTGGTGTTGATAAGCTCCTATAATATTCACTTTCACTAGAAGACTGTGTGGTGGGCTGTGAGTCCGGCAGTACTTCGACATCTGACAACGGAAGCTCGGACTGTGAGGCAAAAACTGGAATAGGAATTGTTTCGCTGTGTGGTAAAGGTCGCCTGGCTGACTCCAAATTAGGATATTTCCACGTACGTTTCTTGTAGCGGTTAAAGCCTTTCGCAATCACAACACAGATATAACAATCGTCGTGATGGCTTTTCGGTTCTGTCCACACCATAGGGACATCAAAGTTTAAGCTACTTCTCTCTCGTTATGTCCATTGCCGTAGAGACTCTACACAGGTTTTACAAACGTTATGGGGAGCCCAAGGTTTGTCTTGCTTCCCAATTGGGAAACCAAAATAAGCAAGATATGCTTGTTTTACAAAATTAGTAATATTTTGCCTTTGTTTCTCCACAGTATAATCATCACAAACGTAGCAGAATAAGTCTGGATGGTTAAGGCAAGCTCTACGTGACGAACTCATATCTATGCGAACGCTTAAAATATTGTATTAATATGATGCTTGCAGAAATTAAGTAATATAAAAACACGTTTTTCTTCCACGGCTCGCTGTACACAACTAAGTAAATGAGTGCGGTAACGTACATGCAAACTGTTGTGACATGTCGAGACATGTCGCAACTTGTTACAACGCGTCATAACAAGCGCCTGTTTAGCGTAATATAAAAATTACAACGGTCGGATACTAAGGCAGACGTCAAGAAAGTGCAGTGTTACTGAGGTAAATTCTAAATTTGAAGGTTATAAATTATCTAAAAAACTAAAGCCAATTCAGTAAAAACAAAAATTGTTTTCAAATTCAATGCCCCAAAGTACCCTAAAATCACATAAACATCTTCGGCAACGAAAAAATATTTTTTTATGCGACCTTAACAAAAAATTGAATTTTTAGTACTCAAAAGCGGCCAAAAAGTAACAGTTTTTTGGCCGCTTTCATTATTATCCGTTTAAGGGTGGCGCCATCTATCGATAATTTTCTACCTTACATCATGATACCGACATTACCGACAATGTCATAATATCTCTGAATAAAACAGAGTTTAACAAGCTGTTAATCTTGCTGTAAACTGTAATAAATACGTGTTGGTAGTCGAATTTTCTAATAATTATGTACAATTGTTCAGTTGTTATAAATAATTATATCAATAAATCATAAATAAAAATCTAACAAATTTGTAATAAAATATAAACGTTTCTGAAGGAGTCACAAATATGTACAATTGTTCAGTTGTTATAATTAATTATATCAATAAACCATAAATAAAAATCTAACAAATTTGTAAATTTAATAATGAAGGTCCCCTAAAAACCTTTGTGTGCACCACTGCCAAAAAGTGTTATTTCGTCCTCGTCTGCTTTCTGGCCTCGGCTTCGCCTCGGCCATTAAACTCAGACTCGGCCGAAAAAAATCCACTTTTTGGCCTTGGTACACAAATAACTATTTTTTGTTGGGCTGTGTTATCGTTCAAGAATTTTCTGACCATATTACATGTACTTAAAACTACAGACTTTTGCATCTTAATGTAGATATTACTATTGATGTCCACTTCTTTAAGAGCTTCGTTGAGTGTCTTAAATATTGTCTGGTATTACTCCGGTAGCGTAGTGACTTAAGTGTTTGATACTTCCACTTTTGAGTAAAACCAAATCCTTTTAACCATGCATAGAACAAGTCAAAATAAATTATTTTCAAACAGACATACCTCGAGAACTCATGTCGGCTCCCCTTGCTCCCCCCAAAGGGGTCGCTTCCACCTGCTTATAGTTTTTTACTCAAAAAAGGTAAGAAATAAAAAAATGATTTTGGCGCCATTCAATAGAGCATAAAATTTGTTCTTTTACTATTTTCTTTTATGTCAGGTCTCATAGCAAAAAACAAGGGAGGGGGTCTTCCAACAACAACACATTTTTAGTTATAACTCTTAAACGGCCCAATAAATCAAAATTTTTCAAAATATTAAAAAATAAAGACTTTATTTTTCTATCGATTGGTATGCAATTTTTTTACGTTATATATGTAAATAAAGACGCCAGTGGCGTGCAAAGAAAAAGCTGTACATGTAACTGCATTAGGATTTTGTTTAATAACTTATTATTCTTAGAAACTGCAAAAAATATTTAATATTTGATTGTTTTTAAATTCAATGCCCCCAAAGTACCCTAAAATCACATAAACATCTTCGACAACGAAAAAATATTTTTTTTTGTTGGGCTGTGTTATTTGCTAAAATCAGTCATTTACAAATTAAATTGTTCGCATTGTTTTTCGGTTTATATAGGCCAGACAATTAGAAATTTAGATATCTATCTATCTATATCTGTAAAAGTGAATGTTTGTTCCTTATAGACTCCGAAACTACTGTGCCGATTGAGCTCAAACTTTGACACAAAGTGTGTTTTGAGGAAAAGAAGGTTTTAGAAGGTTATTCTTTTACAGAAAATGGGCCCGCTAGATGGCGCTGGCGATATTTACGAAAATCTGTGTTTATTGTCTGATTTCGCTTTATTGAGGCGTAGCAACACACGCGCCGGGTATTAGCTAGTTAGGTATAACAAACACGTACGTTGTTACAAATACAAAAACCCACATAAATCCAAATAGGCCAAACAATTACTAGAACACAATCATTTAATGACATCTAATAACGCTACAAAATGTTTATACTTTTGTGATGATAAACTATAAAATATATATAAAAATTATATATACTAGAAGCTTTTGAAATTCACAAATATTTAAAAACTGCACCGATAATGAGCGAGCAAATTGATCTCTTAAATATACCTCTATTGGATAATTTGGAATTTGAATTCACGGAAAATAAAGTTTATTTAACTTGTAGATAGTTATTTCTTTCTGTAATTTACACTGCTTCTTCTTCCCCTACCCCCGGGGAAGAAGAAGCCTTGGTCACCCTCCCAAGAGATGGAGGGATACTCTGGAATAAAACAGGCTGAAAGCCTATTAATGAAGAAGAAGAAGACACTGCAAAAATTATAGTAATTGGTAGGGATGTTCTGCTTAAGAAACAACTTTGTTAACTTTTTATTATATTAAGTATTATTTATTTCTATTTAAATTATTATTATTATTTTTTGAAAATTGTGTTTGTAAATAAACAGTAATTTTTTATCATTAAAACGCGTTTTCCATAAACGTTCAAAATTTATTTCACTATCAGTTCTCGTTCTCAAGATATTACGGGTAGACATTTTTAAATGAATATCATGCTGTTTCTGATTTTTCTTTGGTTAACTAAAAATGTTTTTAAAACGTTTATTTAATATAAAAATGTAAATCAAAATACATAATACCAAACCAAATTCATTCAATAAGTATGTGTACCAAGGCCATGCAGTTATAAAAGTAACAAGAATTGCTGAATGAATTTGTTAGTTAAGTTCTTAATCAATCTCCAGTTTCTTAAAAGAACCTACTACACCAAATACTCCAGAAGAATTCTTCTCGTGTCCAACACGTTTCGATTCATCCGAACGGTATTTCGCATCATCCATAAACCAGTCCCGATTACTTTCTACTTTTTTCTTCCAGATATCTAAATATTATAGTTATCAGATACGACGGTATGCCCGACATTCTGTACTTACCTGTTAATTCATCAAGCGAACTATCATCTTCTCCATATTCCTTAGGAAGAACAGAAATAGGAATTGACTGATACAACGCTTTTATAGTTTTTTTACTGTAAACGTGAACCTGAAAAAATATTATTCTGTAAAGTAAAACAGTTAATAGTTTATACAAATATTAATTACCCTCTTTTTAAGTTTCTTTGTGAGGAGTGATTTTATTGTGTGAAACGTTGCTTCAATATATGAAGGGGCGTTTATCACGAAAAACCCTTTGGGTCTTGTTGGATATCCTCGTTGAAGGCATGTGGCAGCTTTTTTACAGACAATAATATCTAAATAAGGCATGTGTTTTATCGTTACCCTTGAACAATCTATTAGTCCATATTGTCCAGCCACAACAAAATTGTCGTCTTCATTCATTAATATGTCGATTATCATAAAGCATGTTTTCATTACATTTACAAAACGTAAATTTGCATGATTTATAGGCGCGCGAATAAGTACAATTCGAGGTCCATCTTCAAAAGCTGATTTTGGTAACGGTATACAAAGACTAAAAAATTCACATAAAGTCATAGCCTAAGTTGATACAACTAAACTTATTTACCCAAGCTTTAAAACTTCTTGAATTTCTGGTAGAAATGGGTTTCTGTTGGCAAAGAATTCTGGTAAAAGAGACCTCATGGTATAAAATGTATCTAACTTTTCTTTCGTTTTCTTTAAGCTAAACTTACAGCCGCGCAGAAAGTTCAAAAGCCATTGGTCGTCTGAAATGTGAACGTTTATAGAAAAAAAGTTTACATTTAACATGAATTCATTGTACAAGGTTTGTATAACAGGATTTAATAACTACGCATGTAAGACAACACAGATTCGTTTTGCAAGTAAGAAGAAATTGAATGAATTAAATACTTACCATGTCTGATATTAAGATGTGGCTGTTTGGCAGCCCAATCCCTTATATGTTTTAGATTTTCTTGTACTCTACTAGGAACTTCATTTAATTCACAAATAGCTTTCGCTCGAATTCCATCAGACAACGGTCGAATTGACATTGTGTTTATTTATAGTTAGAAACGGTGATTTCTACAGACGACGATAAAAACAAAAACGAATAATTGATGGTCACTTACAATATTCTACAACTGAACTGTCGTCTTATGTAAACGGTATTGACCTATTATTAGAATAACTGATAATTGTTAATGTAGTTAGTGGTATTTCAAGATAACGGGTTTTCGATGCAGCTCTAGAACTATCCCCACAATGAATATTAAAGACAAACATTTCTGAATAATAAGCGCATTTAGATAAACTCATTACTCATTGCTTGAGTAAATCCTTTAAAAGAATTCGACTTGGAAACACAAATCTAACAATCTTGACTGTGTAAATATTTGGTGTAGTTGGTTTTTAAGTAGATATACATAAATTAAGTTAAGATGTGTGATTTTATGTGTTGTGGGAAAATGTGTTAATAACGTTGGAACTCATTCTTTACTATTTTTAATGATATTCTAAATATTTTGTTGGTTCCTTTTACTTACATTTAGCAACAGCTATATTATGGCGACTCAAATATTTATATACTACAGTAGAAAACTTCCCTTACTTCCATGTAGAAGCAAAACAGTAGAAAATGGTAAAGCTCACTAGCCAAAAGACAGCAATGAAGTAAACAAAATTAAATAAAATAGCACGTGGTTTTGTTCTTTTATAAATGTGCCACCAAATTTATTATCGACATAGCCTGTGTAAGCCACATTAAAAAGGGCAGGGCGTTCCAGAAAAGTCAGGCGTAATTCACACAGTGGATTTTTGACTTAAAAACATAAAACGAAAAGACATATTAAACATGCGCCCCAAAATACTTCGTGTTCGAGATGTGAATCTTCAAAAATCTTATCAAAGATAATATGTATCATACTAATTTTCGTTTATGAATTTCTGCAGAGGCGGCACAAATTGGGGAGGGACATTGGTACTTTTTGATAAATAACTCTTTATTGAACTATTTTTTAAATTTATTTTAGGAATTTTATTTCTGGAACAAAACTCGCAAAAAGTCGCAAAAAAGAATTGACCCGAAAATATTTCCTAAAGATTCTCAAAAAGTTAGTATAAAGTTTGAGGGAAAATTCTACACATCGAAGCAATAAACAAGTTTGGCTAAACTGGAGTCCGGAAACGCTTGTTTACAAAATTACAACCTCCAGTCTCAACAGTCCCAACTGTTTCTTCCTCTTTAGAAGGCTGTAACTCTGTAAAAAAAACGTTTTCGAGACCATGTTTGTGGCAAAAGTCGAAATGTCAAAATGTATTTTGGGCTTGGCGACTTTCAGCAATAGTACTGTTTTTGTATGTTTTTGATCAAAGAATATGAAAAAAAATTAAAATGTAATACAAAAACAGTTACTTGGGTATCGGTGTCTGTCAATTGCGCAATTTGAAATTAAGTCACCTTAAGTCGAATATATTGAATAAACATGTTCGAAAATGCTTCAGTACCCGAGTTACGAGCCTTAAAAATAAAGGTACTCGCTTCAACTCTTAAAGGATATCTCTAATATAATAAATGAACATACAATTTGAAATTTAGTGTACAGTGATTGTTATTTGTATAGAGTAATTATGCATTTCTACAAAATTTATTTACGAAGGTGAACCAGGGAGGAGAGTCTGCCTTATTTTTTATTGCAATTTTCAAGAAGCTTTAAGTGTGTTGCATGCTAGAGTAGAAAATATTATTTCTAATACTAAAATACTATAAAAGGGACCTGATCACAACGCCAACTGTTCACAACGCCAACCGATGATTTTGTGTGTTCATAACGCCAACCGTGATCATAAAGCCAACTATCAACCTCTGATCACAACGCCAACCGTGATCATAAAGCCAACAATCGAGCTCTGGTCATAACGCCAACCGTGATCACAACGCCAACTGATCAGAATGCTAACTGATTATTTTTAGTTTTCATAATGCCAACCGTGATCATAAAGCCAACTATGAACCTCTGGTCATAACGCCAACCGTGATCACAACGCCAACCGATTATTTTGAGTTTTCATAATGCCAACCGTGATCGTAAAGCCAACTATCAACCTCTGATCATAACGCCAACCGTGATAACAACGCCCAAAGAAGTGCGTTGATCCTAACGCTCACTGCTAAAAGTGTCTGCTCAAAATTTATTAATTTATTACACAGGGTGACCATGGGAACTTTGTTGTTTTTCAAGATGCAAGGTCGGTTAAGTTAGCAAAAAATTGTAACTTTTTCTTCTGATTGCAACGGTGAATTCAAAAAGCAATTGAATATCGCGTTCTGGAGTTATTTGCTCAAGCAACTTTTCTAAAAATGTAACAACTTTCATATTTTTAGATATTCTCTAAAAAAATTAAATGTAAAAGTTTTAAGAACACTAATAGCCTAAAACGAATAATAGAAAAATTATGCATGATTATTTATGTCATGTTGCAAGAAATTATGTAAAATTGTGTATACCTTCTTGCAAAAAGACGTAAATAATCACGAAAAATTTGTTTAAGATCATTTTAGCTTTATTAGTGTATGGAACTGTTATATTTAGAATTTAATTATCTCTCAGAATATTTAAAATTAACAGATGTTCTATTTGAAAAAATTATTTTAACCATATAACTCGAGACCGCGATACTCAATTGACTTTTTGTTTTTTCCATGGTAATCTGAAGAAAAAGCTACAATTCTTTGCAAATTTAACTGACTTTGTATCTTTAAAAATAACAGAGTTAGCAATAGTTGCCCGTTCCCATAAACACCCTGTATTACATTATACAGGGTCATTAGAAAACGTCCGGTCACAATTTAATCACGAGTTCTCTGGACAAAATTAAGTTGATTTAACTTAATTTACCTATATACAAAAACGCATCGTTACGAGAGATACAGCCCTTTAAAGATGGTGCAGTTAAACCACGTTTTAATTTATATCTTTCCTGTAAATTGACGTATTTGATTCAAGGATTGTACAGATATTTTACTTTTAATTGTGTACATTTTTACTTGTTTTTGTTTAAATCTATCAACCAGGGGCCTAGATGTAGGGGTTGTTCGAAGAATTTCTTAATGTTACTTTTAGACCCTTGAGAATTATTAATTTTTGACTTCAAAATCGTATATATAGGTAAATTGGGTTAAATCGACATATTTTGGTCTTGAAATGTGAAATTCGGAAACAGTTTTTGTAAATACTTACAAGATTAGAGGATTACCAAGCATGATTTATTGTCGGTTAGGTTAGGTTAGGTTTTACATTCAGAATTAATTTTTTTAGAGAATATTTAAAAATATGAAAGATGTTACATTTTTAGAAAAGTTGCTTGAGCAAATAACTCCAGAACGCGATATTCAATTGCTTTTTGAATTCACCGTTGCAATCAGAAGAACAAGTTACAATTCTTTGCTAACTTAACCGACCCTGCATCTTGAAAAACAACAAAGTTCCCATGGTCACCCTGTATAATAAATTAATAAATTTTGAGCAGACACTTTTAGCAGTGAGCGTTAGGATCAACGCACTTCTTTGGGCGTTGTGATCACGGTTGGCGTTATGATCAGAGGTTGATAGTTGGCTTTATGATCACGGTTGGCATTATGAAAACTCAAAATAATCGGTTGGCGTTGTGATCACGGTTGGCGTTATGACCAAAGGTTCATAGTTGGCTTTATGATCACTGTTGGCGTTATGAAAACTAAAAATAATCAGTTAGCATTCTGATCAGTTGGCGTTGTGATCACGGTTGGTGTTATGACCAGAGCTCGATTGTTGGCTTTATGATCACGGTTGGCGTTGTGATCAGAGGTTGATAGTTGGCTTTATGATCACGGTTGGCGTTATGGACAGCAGCGTATAGTTGGCTTTATGATCACGGTTGGCGTTATGAACACTCAAAATCAGCGGTTGGCGTTGTGATATGGACCCCTATAAAACAGTACTCTTATATTTTGTCGCTTAAGGTAACGCGTATCGAGATAATTTAACAGTTGTGCTTAGAGGTGTGATTGAATTACAAAAATGTTTCAGATTAGTATATTCTGTAACAAGTTTGGAATATGGCATATTATGCACGAGTGGAAAGTTTGTCACCCGAGCCGAAAGGCGAGGAGGACGGTCCACGAGTGCGGAATAGCCATTCCAAACGTGTTACAGACTATACTTTTTCTACGACTATAAATTATTTAGGTTAGTACATTTAAAAAATAAGAAAATTTTAAGTTTCTTATCTAAAATACGCTTTGTTTGTAACTGTCAACAAAACAAAAAACAGTTGATAGACGAGAGACGCAACCTTTATTACTCAGAACAGTGTTAAAATGAAATAAAAAGTGATAGAATGAAATTGTCGTAGAAAAAATGTTTATTAGGCCATTTAACCACTTCAGAACGCATTCGCTGATAGGATACAACAAAAAAAAGAGTCAGGATAATAATTGAACTTTTTTTTCAAAAGCATACAGATTTTTATTGAATTTAATTCGCAAAATTTGTACTATGGATAACTTTGTAAAGGTTGATTTTCGGATACATGTCTATTGTCTATTAAACATTTTTACCCCAAATTTCCGTATTAATGCCCTATGACTTTAAGCTATAAACCGAAGTGGTGGTACATCCTATATAAATATTATACACTAGTTTAGGTACTGTGAAATCACGTACAAGATTTTGAAAGTCTATTTTTGCCATGTTTAATTAAAGTTGTATTTCCTACCGTTTCCGAGATCCACATAATGAGCTTCAAATTTGGATCAAACTATACGGTAATGTTTAAGGCTATTAAAACAGTGAAGTAAAACAATTTTCAAAATTTTGGTAATCTTAAATATTTCATTGTCAAAAACTGGCTACATGATTTTTTTAAATTTTGTAGAACTGAAGATGAACTAGAATTTGGTTTTCGTCTCAACGTTACAATTTTTCTATAACGCACCCAACAAAGTTTTGAAAATTAGTGCGTTTTATTTAATAAGTAGGAAACGTTCCTATTCAAGCCGTATTGCTCATCATTAATAGTAGAAAAAATAAGCAAAGCACTATGCCAGGATTTTCCTGTACTTACAAAACTTTACTTTTCCTATGTTCAAAAGTATTTGTGCACAATTTGTGGCGGTACAAAATAAAACCACATTGATATTACGCCGCGTCTAGCTCCACGTTTACGTGGAGCATTAAAATATTTTTAAATTCACGCGATGACGTCACAATCCTGCGCACTAATTTATCAGTGAGTGAATGCAACTTTGTAATCGTATTTTTTCGTTAAAAATATAACTGCTCTTAACCATAACCTTGGGCATACAGTAAAGACCAACTACATTGTTCTAAAAAAAATAGTATAAAATAAAAAAAAGTTTGGGCCCAACCGAGATTCGATCCATCAACTGTTTATGCAGTAAAACGCTCTACAGTCGCATGTCCACCTGAGCCACTACAAAGTTGCAGGCACACGCTAAAACACGTAATATAAACTTCAAACAGTCAGACCGTGCAGATGACGTTTTGCGTGGATCTAAAAATATTTTAATGCTCCGCGTTAACGTATAGCTAGACATCAAACATGGTGTTGATATTACTCCGAAAAAGGCAAATGCAACATGTATTAATATCGGTCGTGCAACAAAAAAGACATATGACGTGCAGTCACAACGAGCTATGCCATAGCCACAGCGCTGGATTACCCTATACGCAGAATACGCACGTGCGTATAGCGGCAGATTTTTAGAGGCGGCAAAATCTGAGACTTTAATTATTAAAATGACAGTTTTAAATTTTTCTCAGATATTATTTACAACTCCCATAAAATGCATATCATGACTATGAGTCATATAGTAATATGAGATGTGAGCAAGAAATAAGAAAATATCGACGGTGCACCTGCATTTCATTTGAAACATAAACAAACTATAACTATATACTGTCGCAGTTGCATCAAAAAAATCTCGGCGGAAACAATTTTGACAAGGTAAGTTATAAGTTTTAATTTTAGTCTTTTCGTTTCGGGGCGGCAATTTTAATGTGTGTAAAGCGGCAAATTCTTTACTGCATAGCCACCACCTCGCTGCTTGCGGCTGCTTCAGAGTAATGTCGTCGGTTCGGTTTGCATTACTTGAAGCCGCCTGCTCGGTTGCTGCCCATGGGCATGTTTTATTATTGCTAGTTTTGGGACACTCCCCGTAATACAGCTAGTAATTGTCCAAAATAATAACCAAAAAGCGAACGTAAAGATAAAAGTTATGTAGGTCGAAAACATCTAAGATATAAAATAAAACAAAATTAATGCTTTCAACATTATAGTTGTCATTAAAATTTTGTTCTTCGGGAATATTACTGGGCCAGCTATATTTTAACACACTGTTGAGAGTGCATTTTTCAGGTAGAACAATTTGTTACCACAGTAATTCTCGAAATAGTGAATCATACAAGAAATGGCATTAGAACACCCATTCACTGCTGTCTTAACCATTGGGCTAAGTAGGCTATATCCCAGAGGCGCCCTCTCCACTATGGCAAGATCCAGGGACTAGACACTCTTGCCGGCAACTTGAAACCGCGATCCTATTGGTTCCTCCCAAATCAAATGCAATTTATACCGCATAGAAGGCTCTGTTTTATATGCATAATGGTTGCGTTCAGCCGACACAGCAGCTAGGTACCTTGCTGAGATACCAATGTCGTCTGAACGGCAGCGCTGGGTTACTACTTTCGCCCAACAGCTGCATAAATACCACGGCGCAAAACAATGATGCTATGTCAACTAAATGCAACCATAAAGAAGACTATTATAATACATGCTCAAATTTCATTTCCACGGCAACATAAAACAAAATTTTAAAACATTTATAATGAAAATCATTTACAAGCCGAATAAAATCAATTTATGCATTCAAAAGTGTACGTAATAGCAGCTTGCGCTTTGAAAAGAAAATATAATAAATTGTAGGTACTTAGTTTTGATGCAATTCCGTCGTTGAATTTAAATCCAAGTAAGTAGGTTTGTAAACTTATAATATTTTTGCTATGCTTATTGCTTATCTGCTTATTACATTGTCAGGTTCTTTTACTAACAATAACAATAAGATTGGAACACCCCCTAGTGAAACAGCTTAAAGTAGTTAGGCGATTATGCGAACCTTCTAAAAGAAGAGTTCCGTAGATATTCTCACCGATAAAGAGAAAAAGTATACTGCTGAGATGGTTTTTAGTACTACTAGCTCTTTGCCGTCCATTTCTACTGCAAGTTATTTTGGTATGTGAATTTTGAAATTTTGTTTAGAAAATAATTTTAATGCATACATTTTAAATTCTACAGTTCAAGGAAAAAAACCGATACACTGCTGTTTACTGGAAGATTTGGTTGCTTAAAATCCTGCTGTATGATTACCGTGTTGCACGGTTTTAACAAAATTTTTAAGTTTGTAAGCAAAATTGTTTTGTACGAAATTAAATTATTTGAAGTACGATTCAGCGGAAGGTGATATAAATATAGTATAATTTTGTTTTACAATTGACTAAAAATTGTGTTTTGTGTATTCAAAAAACAAATTAACACATTTTAATCGTTATTTAGGGTATATTAGTAATTATTGACACAAATTAAAAAAAGGAAATACCACCAGCAAACCCTAAGGGGCAAACATAATCTAATACACAATTTCTTTATATAGGTACCTTTGACTTTCATGTTTGTGTAAATTATTTTTTATTATACTTATCTGAAAACACCTTGTTTTTATCCGTTTTTACAATGACGTAAAAGTGGCATTTTCAGAACAGCGCACAGAAAACTTTTCCCGATTTCCGATTTTTTCCGTGCGCTAAATAAAAATATACAATTAGAGTTAATTATAAGAAAAAACAATATTTATTTATTTAACTTTTTTGAGATCTCGCCATTCCATAAAAAGTTGATACTCGTGTTCATATCTCGACCTGGATTTTGCTGGTAACAAATCAGCACTGGCTTGTGCCGCTTGCTCTAATATGTTCTTGGGAATATCTGGATTTTCTTCCAAGTACATTTTAAAACTGGCATGAATTAAACTGACAGAAAATAAAACAATGCCGATAATAAATAAATCGTTGCTATGGAAATGTTAATCATGTTTGGTACTATTACGATGTATTATTATTACTTTGAAAATAAAATGTTCTAAATTTACTTCTTATCCCTTTTTGCGTTGTTTTCAGGTAAGTATAATAAAAAGTATCGTTCATTACACGTCCAGAAATGGATTTTCCGTGCTTGCATGACTTCCCGTGTTCGGCTTCGCCTCACACGAGAAATTGTCACGCGTGCACTGAAAAATCCTTATTTCCAGACCTAATGAAATATACTATTATCAGTCGCTGCGTTTTTGTGAAAACTGACGTTTGACGTAAGTAGTAAAACGTCAGTATACACAAGTCAACGCAGGCGACGACTTTACTAATGCCAAATTAATTCAGGTTTAAATTTTGCTGACGTAAGAATGCTCAAAATAATTTGAAAGTTAAAGGTGTACTGATAAAAAAAATTGTTTAAATATACTTCAAACAATTACGGTGTTAATTAAAGACAAATAATACGTGTTAGATATATTTGGGAAAGAACTATTCTGGCCTTCACTTAAAAATTCAAAATGTATTTTACAACGATAAGTAACAATTCAAAAGTAAATTTCGCAAATAGCTTGACAAACTTTAACTTAAAAGTGAGGAGAGAGGAAATATTAGCTTTCATAAATATTACTGCTTCTAAAAATTAAGTTTGGAATATTATTCTATTTGGATGGGTGACATATTTTGCTTAAACAGGATTGTCGTCTTTTCGATGGTTTTATATTCTTCGTTTACGAACTTTTAAATTTCGAAATCTATAGAAAACGTTGCTGTAAAATTAGCGCACGGGGACAAAATCGGGTGGCCAATTTTTGTGCAACGTCAAGGACTATATACTAAATATAGTTCTTGGTAATGTTTATTTGAAAATTTCCACAAATTTTTTACTTCATATTATGGTTTCAAAAGAAGAAAATACTTTTAAGTTTTTTTAAATTCCAATGCACTTTCCTAACATTTCGCAAATCGTATATTTTCACGAAAACAATAAATAAAAATTTGTATAATGTTGAATTCTTAATCGGTTGAAAGTATGTAAAGGAAAACCAATATTTAAAAAAATCAGAGTTGAATTCGTGGTGTCATTTTATTTTACAATTGAAACTGTGTTAGTTATTCTAGAAAAAACTGCACAAGTCAATACACAATATCTTATATTTTAAAACTCAAACATTAAACATGTATAACTAGCACAAAAAATTAATAGCTATTTTACCTTGGTAAAATCTTTGCAGAGACAAGGTTATTAATTAGTCACAATAACCCATCTTTAAGCGCACAGTGCTAACCTTTCTGGCAATGAAGCAACATCACTGAAACAAATTAGTATTTTGTTTTACTTCTAATACGCTGCTTTTTAAAAGTAAGTTAAAATATATAACTTTTTTTGAAATTTGTGTAACGTTCTGTACAGAAATTTGGAAAATCCGATATATAAAATGTTGCCCGTTAATGTCACTGCTACTTTGCGCCAACTACTGAAGATTATTATAATGAATATTGTATTATTTTCGCTTTTTTATAATTTATTCATTGTAAAATACCATAATTTCTTTATTATTTTTTCTTTAGTTTTTGGTAAAATACTTTTTTCGTTCTAGGCGGTTTACGCGAGGTCATTGTTGTAAACAGATAATTAAGAAAAAATACAAAATCAAACTTATATCCGCTCGTTGATAAATGACCTGTTGCACGTGATTTATGTTTATTTAACCACCAAAAGTATTTTTTTTAAAACTATTTATTTAAAAAATACAAAACTGTCGAAGTTCAATCCGGCAGTTAACTTTAAGCCATGCTAAAATGGAACTAACTCTATCAGCAAGAGATTACACATACAAGCAGAATTATGAATTTTTTTTATGTTAAAAATAGAAAAACATTTTTGAAAATGGAAATATTTGAAATTTTGAAAATTTTAAAGATGTGAAATATTTTGGGTTCGAAAAAATTTTTAAAACTGAAAATTTATGACAGTTTTGAAAACTTTTAAAATTATGAAAACTGATAATTCTTGGAAATTTTGAAAACTTTTAATAAAATTTTAAACATTTTTGAAAATTTTGTAAAAACTTAGAAAATTTTTGAAAATAAGTATAATTTGGGTTTTAAAAATTAAAAGTTTTAGAAATTTTGGGACATTTTGAAAACAACTAAAAGGAAACCTTCCAGGGGTGTTTTATAAGTGAAAGACTGTTAGTATTGTCATTTAACATGTTCGTACCAGTTTTGCAGGCGAAATTCGTATATTTTTGAAATATCGAAAAATCGCTGGACGGACACGGGAGTGGTAGAAAGATCGATCTTGCGCAGATCGGATATTCAACAATGAAAAGTTGTTCCTGTTGTCATTTAATAGACTCATACCGATTTTGAAGCCGAAATTCCTAAATGTATGAAAAACAAGAAATTAATGGGAATGGCAGTGTGGAGTGATAGGGAGATATCGTTTGCGCAGATCGGCTATTCTACATTGCGTACAATACGAATCTACAGATCTCTTTCGAGCGTGTCTGTTTTGAAAGAAATAAATATTGCGCCTGTCCCCTCCCCCCTTTTTTGGCCGACCAACCTCATTTCTTTGCGGTTTCATCCGACTGCAAGTACCAATTTTTAAGCCAAATTTGGGTTGTGTGCATCTAATTGCGTGTTAACTATGGGGATATCGCTTATTAATTATTTGAAGAGATACGACGATGGTTAAATTAGAAAAAAGTTGCGGAATTTTATGCCCATTAATAATCTAAAAAGATATTAGAGCTATCTTGCTTAGTTTCTGAAATAACTGGAAAAACTGAAATTTCGGATTTTTTGTTTTCGGCTATAACTCATTTATCATTTATGTCACTATTTTTAGTTAACGCATTATTAAGACATTTTTTTATGCTGAATCTAAATTTTTTTATCAGATTTGGTAGAACTGTCACCACTGCTCATTTTCGACTGTCAACTTTTATTTTTCTTATGGTCGGCATTTTGAATTTTTTCATATTTGAATAGAATTTTTAATTCTGATTTCAACGAGGTGTTACCCTTTGCATTTTGTTTAAGTTTTGGGCATTCTATTACAGAAATTAAAATTTCATACGAGTGCCATGGAAAGACTACGTCATTTAATTTATTTTGAAAAAATTCTAGTAGGCCATGAACTGATGAACGTAAAACAAAACACCACTTTTATTTACTTTAGCCTTTACATACATTAAATACGCGAAAATTTCAGGAAACTTTCTTTTGAGCGTAGGCAGCAGGTTAACTTATTTTTTACAAAAACAAATGAATGACACAGTTACTAACACACAGATTAGAGAGTTTATTTTGTACGAGCTTCTGAACATGTTATACAAAGGTGTCAAGTGTTTTGAACATTTATTTAATAATCATTTGAATTAGTGCAGTTCTAGTGTTATCTGTTATATTTATTTAATCTGTTATTCCAATTTGTTATGTCAGTTGCAAACATAAAAACTGCAAGTAAAATTTTCAGTAAATTGTGTATGTTAGAAAATTTGTCACTTATTTGCTTTTATAAAAAATAAGATAACGTGCTGCCTACGCTCAAAACAAAGTTTGCTGAAATTTTAGCGTACCTAGTGTATCTAAAGGTAAAATTTACCTTTTATTTAATAAAAGTGGTGTTTTATTTTACTTCCATCAGTTCATGGCCTACTAGAATTTTTTCAAAAGAAATGAAATGACGTGATGTTTCCATGGCACTCTTATGAATTTTTAATTTCTGTAGTAGAATGCTCAAAACCTAAACAAATTGCAAAGTGTGACACATCGTTGAAATCAGAATTAAAAACTCTATTCATAAATGATAAATGAGTTATAGCCGAAAACAAAAAATCCGAAATTTCAGTTTTCTTCCAGTTATTTCAGAAACTAAGCAAGATAGCTCTAATATCTTTTTAGACTATTAATGGGCATAAAATTCCACAACTTTTCTCTAATTTAACCATCGTCGTATCCCTTCAAATAAGCGAGATCCCCATAGTTAACACGCAATTTGATACATCCTGTATATGAAAAATCGAAAGATAAAAATATACGGTCTTCCCATAAAAAGTCAGCCATCTCGAAAATCTGTTACCCAAATAAAAGCATAAAATCCCATGTCAGCAACATAACTATACACTGTGTCCATAAAGTAACCCCCTCCCCCCCAACTAACTTTTGAACGACTTGATATTTTTCTACAAAATTTGGTGTGCTGTAATGGGAAATTAAATACTATTTTTGAGACCATATTAAAATTTTGTATCGTCCAAAATGGCGACTGGGCGCCATTTTGAATTTTTTTTAAATAGAAAGGGTGGTCGAGTGACACCTCATTGGAAAGGTCTTTTAATTCTGCGTCTGATCCTAAAGTTTAAAAAAAAAATATTGAGCCAGAACAAAATGACAATGTTTGAAGGTAAAGAAGTCTATTTAAAAAAACTAAGAATTAAAGCTTAAATTAATTAAATTAAGTGTTCGAAATGTTTACTATTCACTTCTTGGCACATAAAATGTCGGTTAGGAAATTCCTGCCTTACATTTTCATAAGTTTCTGGAGTGATAATTCTGCAAACTTCTGTAATGCGTTGCTCCAGTTCTTCAATTGTTTCTGGACGGGTTTTGTACACTTTCCATTTCAGATATTCCCATACAAAAAATCTAAGAAAGTTAAATCTGGGGAGTGAGCCGGCTATTCTACAGGCCCCCGCCTAACAATCGATCTGCCAAAAAAATGTCCGTTGAGAAAGTCAGAAACAGGCCTATAATAATGAGGCAGCGCACCGTCTTGTTGGAACATAAAGATCTTTCAAATGAGGTGTCACTCGACCCCCTTTCTATTTAAAAAAAAATTTTAAAATGGCGCCCAGTCGCCATTTTAAATGATACAAAATTCTAATATGGCCTGAAAAATAGTATTTAATTTCCCATTACAGCACACCAAATTTTGTAGAAAAATATCAAGTCGTTCAAAAGTTAGTTGAGGGGGGGGGGGTTACTTTATGGACACAGTGTATATAGTTGAATTTAGAAATAATTAGTTCAGTTTCGGTTTCAATCGCGAACGTGCATGTGTATTAACAATTGGAAATATATTAAAATTGTGCTTTTAAAAAAATGTATATTAAATACGAATCTATACGAATACGAAACTGGATATCATTAATGTATTCAGGTGAAGGTAAATACCATTTGATAATGACGTGTCAAGACGTTGAAATACATATAAAGCTAAAATAAAAAACATGATGAAGTTAAGAATGTACGTCGATGATACCTTCGTTATCTGGCCTTATGGACGAGATTCCCTTTCCGACTTTCTGTCGCACTTAAATTTCCAACATGCTAGCATCCATTTTACTATGGAGATTGAATCAAACGACAACCTTCCTTTCCTCGACGTCCTAGTGAGTCGTCGCCCTGACGGTAAACTAGGACATTCCGTGTACCGCAAACCTACACACACAGACCGCTACCTAAACGCACATTCCCATCATCATCCCGCCCAGAAACGTACTGTCATCAATTCCTTAGTTAACCGAGCCTTTGCCATTTCTGAACCATCCTACCTGAAAGATGAACTCAATCACATTACGACTGACCTTTCCCAAAACAGCTACAACAAACGAGACATCCAACACGCTATTACACAAAAGGCCCAACCCGCAAACACAGAACGTACCAATACTCTTACACCACCTACCTCTATAGCATTTCTACCTTACATACACAAAATCACCGACCGCATCAGCAACTACTTAAACAACAAAACATAAAAACCGTTTTTACACCCTTTCAAAGACTTTCCAATTTCCTTCCTCCGACCAAAGACAAGTTACCTATCCTCCAATCCTGCGGTGTGAATAGTGTACCTTGTTCCTGTGGGAAAGCCTACATCGTTGAGACGAAGAGGCCGATCAGCGTTCGAGTTTCTGATTACGAGCTCTGCCATCGACTGAAACGTCCCGCAGAGTCGGCTATTGCAGAACATAAACTCGATACAGGCCATAACATTCAATTTGACAAGACCAAAATCCTAGCCCGTTCTTCCATCTACCTCAACCGTGTGATCCGTGAATCCATAGAAATACACAAAACTCCTAACAATATTAACCGAGCCCACAGCTATCCCCTCCACAATGCCTACAAACTACTATTTCCGACTAAACGAAAGCCCCGCCCTGCAACCGCTCAACCGCCACAGCCTGACAGCCAATCACAGACCCAGCAGTCACACCTTATTACCCACCCGTCCCTTATAAACCAGGTGAGATGTTTTAAAGTGAACAATTTAAAATCGTATATAAAATGCCTCAAGATGATCTGTAAGTCGTAATGACATACGCCTTCTAGTATATCATGCATTATATCGATACAGTAATTCTCAGTTACATGAAAATTCGAAATTTGGTTCCAAAGAGATTCTTCTTTAATGCCAGTCAATTTATAGTCATCAACTGCTTATAGTTTTTGAAATCACCTTATAATACTAGACTATCTTTGCACTCTATCTATATTTCGGTTTTAGTCATTTAAAAAAACGGCAGAAACTATTTGCACGAAAACTTTCTACAAAACCTAGGGCAGAATTTAGACCAAAATTGTCGCCTTAAAGCAAATTTAGTGCAAAAAATTGTTATTTCTTTATAATCGTAATTAATAGTTACGCCTGTATTTTGCAGAAAATTAATTTCATCAATAACAGCTTGAAAATTTTTATTTCCGCAATGTTTTCTATCTGGTGATGTGAATAATTGTAGAAGAAAGACATTTTTTGTCAAGGACTTAAATTCTGGTGGAAAACAGGGAATTGAAGCATATACTGCTCTTAATTTATTCGACTATAAATGTGAACCTAAACCATTACCTGTTTCATAGTCATCGAAGTATAGAAAAATTGGAAACAGTTTTATTTTCAAAATGTTGAAGTTTTGAACGCCATAGTTCACCTTGTATCAAGTTTTCTTTAACAGTGCTGTGTGTGTAAAATATGTTTGTAATACCTGTGGCAGCTAAATAGCCACAACATACTTGGGGGATTTCTAGGTTAGAAATCCAATATACAACATGGCGGTAGACTGTATTAGAATGCTTGAGTGTAGCACTTATAAAATAAAGAACTCTTGATTTAACATTGTTTAAATATAATACATGGTGTCAGGTGTGTCAGGCATCCGACAAAATGAACAATTCGTCATTCAAAGTGCCAGAACCAACGGTTTTTGATAACAATACCGCAGACAACTGGAATAAATTCATCCAAAAATTTAACCTTTTTATAGAAGCATCGAATTATGTAAATGTCGGTGAAAAACGAAAACTGGCGATGTTTTTAAGTGCCATTGGAGATGACGGACTAGACATCTATAATACATTTACCTTCACGAACCAAACTGATAAAGAAGATTTGGAAAAAATTATACCAAAATTTTATAGGTATTGTGCTCCTAAGAAAAATATTGTTTTTGAAAGTTTTCTATTCAACAACATAGTTCAGAAAGAAGGACAAAGCTTTGATAATTTCCTAACTGAATTAAAGAAAGGTGTGAAGTCATGCAACTATTTAGAAGAAGATCGGATGGTAAGGGACAGAGTTGTATTAGGTGTTTATGACAAGGCAGCACAGGAGAAAATGCTGCGAGAACCTGAGTTAGATCTACAAAAAGCTGTTAACTTGTGCAAGGCCATAGAATCGAGTAAGACTCAGTTCAAAGTTCTTCAAGCAGAAAGCAGTGTCAGTGCTGTAAAAATGAAAACTGTGAGTAAGGAAGAAACTCATGTCAAAACCTGCTATCGGTGTGGTTATAAACACAGTCGTGGGAGGTGCCCAGCATTTAATAAAACCTATGCCAAGTGTCAAAAGAAGAATCACTTTGCAAGTGTATGCAGAAACAGGGACAATGAGAAAAAAGAAGCGGACAGTAAAATACATGGAATTGAAGCAGCTGAAGATGAAGACGTTCAGGAAATCTATATACACGAGCTGAACATTGAAACAGTTGAAAGGAACAAGGAAAATGAAGTATACACATGGACAAAAAACATTGAAATAGGAAATAAGAAGATTAAATTTAAACTGGACACGGGAGCAGAGACAAGTGTGATATCCAAGGAGATTATAGAAAAACTAGGGCAAGAAAAGAAGTTGCTTCCTACCAACATAACGCTGGTGGCATATGGTGATGGTAATTTTAGAATTAAACCTGTGGGTATGGTAAATTTGCTATGTTCAGTAGATAATAGACAAAGATGTATAAATTTCATGGTTATTAATAGTAATAAGCAGATACCATTGTTAGGCCTTAAAGCTTGTCTCGATTTAAAGCTAATTTCTAGAATTGATTCAGTAAGTACTGTTAAATTTGATACTGTTGATGTGATTCTCAATGAGTACAAAGAAGTATTTCAGGGATTGGGGAAGTTTCCTTCTGAATATAAAATTGTTGTAAAAGATGATGCAGCACCGCGAATTCAACCCTTAAAACGGGTACCGTATGCTTTACTAGACAAACTCAAGGAAAAATTGAATGAATTGGAAAAATCTAGCGTAATGAAAAAGGTACAGAAACCAACAGAATGGTTAACTTCGCTGGTGATTGTTGAAAAAAAAGATGGCCAATTACGATTGTGCTTAGACCCTAGATATTTAAATGCATCAATTAAGCGGGAACAGTTTTTGATCCCCACATTTGAAGACATATTCTATCAATTAAATAACAAAAAATATTTCACAGTTCTAGATATGAAGGATGGCTATTGGCAGATTCCAATTGATAGTGAAAGTGCAGATCTATGCACATTTGGAACTCCATTTGGGAGATATCAGTGGTGTCGTTTACCTTTTGGAATCTGCTCAGCCCCTGAGATTTTTCAGTGCAAAAACATAGAATTATTTGGAGATATACCAGGAGTAGGCATTTATTTTGATGATGTCATTATCACTGGTGAGACTGAACAAGAACATGACGCAACTTTAAAAGTGCGCTTAAATTCAATATTAAATTGAATCCAAACAAAATTCAGTTCAAACGGGACAAAGTAAAATTTATGGGTCAGGTATTTTCAACAAACGGGGTTGAAATTGATAAATCATACATACAGGCCATAACTGATTTAGGAACACCTACAGAAAAATCTGAATTGTTACGTGTATTAGGAATGGCAAAATATTTATGTCGTTACATACCTAATATGTCTCAAGTCACGGCACCACTAAGAGACTTGACGAAAAACAATGTGGTGTGGTGTTGGAGTGATGTGCATGAAAATGCATTTAAAGCGTTAAAGCAATTAATTGCAGATGCCCCTGTTTTGTCGTATTTTGATCCTAAACAGAAAATTGTAATTCAGACAGATGCTTCTAAGGATGGCTTAGGGTCTTGTCTAATGCAAAATGACAGACCAGTGGCTTTTGCATCTCGCAGTTTAAATAAATCAGAGGTCAAGTATGCTCAAATTGAGAAAGAGTTGCTTGCCATAGTTTTTGCGGCTGAAAAGTTCTCAACCTTCATTTATGGGCATGACAATGTAGAAACGTGGTCGGATCATAAACCTCTTGAATCAATTTTTAAAAAGGATTTAAATCAAGTCCCAAAAAGGTTACAAGCAATGCTTCTAAAGTTAATGAAGTACAGTCTGCTTGTAAAATATGTACCAGGAAACCAACTGTTGGTCGCAGACACTCTATCAAGGTCTTTCTTAAAACAAACATGTAATCCTGATCCTGAGCTAGAGTATGCAGTTCACTCACTGGTAAATAATCTACCAATGACAAAAGAAAAAAAAATGAATTTCAAAAGGAGACGCTTAGCGATCCAGAGCTGTCATTGGTAGTGAAGTTGATTAGTGATGGATGGCCACAAAACAAAAGTAAAATACCTCTGTCAGTAATACCCTTCTGGAAATTAAAAGAGGAATTGGTTTTATGTGATAACCTGATCTTATTTAATGATAAAATAGTTGTACCAAGATCGTTAAGAAGCAGCATGCTTTCTCTGATACATGAGGGTCATTTTGGCATCGAAAAAAGTAAAGCGAGGGCTAGAAAAATTTTGTATTGGCCAAATATGTCAGATGATCTCGAAATGACCATCAAAAAATGTAAAATTTGTGAAAAATTTTCAAACAGAAATGTCAAAGAAAAGTTGTTATCCTTCACAATTCCAGAGCGTGCATGGCAGAGAATTGCTGCTGACATATTTTCATATGGTGATAGCATTTACTTGGTAGTTGTGGATTCATTCTCCAACTGGCTGGAAATGGTGTCCATAAAAAGTAAATCGGCAGATGTAGTCATTGCAAAACTTAAATCGATGTTTTCTAAATTTGGCTGTCTGGATATTCTTGTGTCTGATAATATCCCATTTAATAGTTACTCCTTTAAATCATTTGCTAAAGAATGGAATTTTGAAGTTGTGACCCGCAGTCCTAATTATCCACAGGCAAATGGTTTAGCTGAAAAAGCTGTAGGTATTGCTAAAAAGATAGTAAAGAAATGCATTGAGGATAAGAAGAACATATATGTGTCATTGTTAGAATATAGAAATAGTCCATTGAAGCACATTAATTTATCACCTGCTGAATTGTTAATGAATCGTCTATGCAAAACTAAAGTGCCTGTAACTGCAAAACTACTCTTGCCAAAGATGAATGTAGATGTTGCAAACAAATTACAATATAGAATCGACAATAACACTCAGTACTATAACAGGTCTAAAAAAGACATGAGACCATTACAGCCAGGGGAGAATGTGATTGTATATGATCATGTAGAAAAAAATTGGGGGTCTGGCAAAGTAATAGATCAACATAACTCGCCTCGATCATATTTGATAGAGCACAAGAGTGGCAATGTTGTTCGCAGAAACAGATTTGACTTGGAAAAATCATTAAATAAACATGTTGTTGATGATTACATTGATCAGGACATTCCCACGGTGGCTGAGAACAACAATGATCCTGTTGTAACAGATGGTGTTAATCATTCATCAAAACCTGTCGAAATCAGTCAGCCCAACATGGCAAATCAAAACAATGCATTTAATACTCAACATGACAGTAGTCAGGGAGTAATCACTCGAGCAGGTCGTGTTGTCAAAAAACCTGTGAGACTGTGTGACTATGTAACTTAAACAAAGGGATGTAAAATATGTTTGTAATACCTGTGGCAGCTAAATAGCCACAACATACTTGGGGGATTTCTAGGTTAGAAATCCAATATACAATATGGCGGTAGACTGTATTAGAATGCTTGAGTGTAGCACTTATAAAATAAAGAACTCTTGATTTAACATTGTTTAAATATAATACAGTGTGTGTATTTAGAAGTGTGTAGAAACACTTGAGGTAATTCAAAAAGCTTTTTAAGACTATGTCGTAGTGGTACAGTAATTCTTTTGGAAATATTAGTATATACAACAGCATAACAGTTAACTGTTTTCTTCTTAACTTCTGTATTTATAACAAATTCTTCTGGTTTGATAAACTAACCATTTTTTAGAAAACAAGTAAATCTACTGTGCTCAATGGATAGACCACTAAAAGGTTTTTTAAGTGCATCAAAGTATGAGTCAATTAATGACAATTTCTTTGGATCACCGTTCAATGATTTTGGTAATGTGCGACTAAATGATTGTATGAATTAACAATTAATATATTTGACAACATTAAGATTATATTCTGTACTTCGCTTCTGGGCACAGAATTATTTGTGTACAAAGATAAAATAAAACATGGAATTTCTTTTTAAAATCGTTAATATACAAATTGCATTTATTTTCTAATTCACCTTCATCGACATAATCATTGTGTTTAATTTTTTTTTTCACGCTACCGGCAATGTAAGTAGGCCTTACATCCATAGCTACAGGGATCGTAAATGGCTGATAACATTCGTGTACTAGATACCCTTGACGACGGAACTTAATAGTGTCACTTACATCCCTAGGAAAATAATGTTGATTTTAACTGTTCGTTGATATGGTAACAAGCCAACGAATAAAGAATACTAGTATTCTTTATTCCTTGTAACAACAACGAATAAAGAATACTAAGGAACTGCCATTCCTATCTAAATATGTGGCCAAGTGGCAGACCATAATGGGCGCCAATTGTAGTGTTATGCGCAGGTCTGATCAGCTTTCACACAGTTTAAGGACGCACCATTGGCGTACACACATGAATATTGAAGAAGGATTAAATAAAGATCAGGAAAAATTACTTTGTTGGCAAAAAAAAGGCTGTAACATAGCGTTTATCAGTAGCTGTTTATTACATAACTAATATGTTTAAACAATCAAAAATAAATCACTAACATCTTTCATTTAAACATAAAAAAATTAAAATTCAAGTCTATATATTGCTCCTCAAAATGCAAGGAACATAAACATGTACTTTTTGAAGGTGCCCAGTTCTCTCGCCGAACTGCTTTCACCCAGTTTTCTCGCATTACTGGGTTAGCAGGGAATCTGAAATATTGTAAAAATTGTCAATTAAACCAGACAGTATCAACACTACACCAGTTTGATATAGCTAGCTGAACACCAAGTAAATTAAAGTATTAAGTTCACTTTTTTCCCGGGCCCCCTCCAGAAATACATCACACGCGCCTATGATACCTATTCACTTAACCTTGAGCGACAAATGTTATTTAAATACGAATTATTTTTACATACATCGAGCTTTTAACGCAATTTTAACGGTTAAAATTACATTAAATGCAATTGATTGTATATTATAAATAGAGTTACATGCGTTAAACTGTTTAGTGTAAGGTAGGGAACGACTAGAAATGGCATGTTTAAAATGTAAACAATTGCTAACTTACCTGTGAAACGATACTCCTGCTAACTTTTTCGTGCTTCTGTTTGAGCAGCCAACAGCTGCACAACTCACCATTAAATAGCCGCACAAAACACTTTACTAATTGTAGTTGATATAATTAAAACGTGCAAAAACTTCCAACTGGAACTTTTGTTTACGGGCTGACCAATATGGCCGATGCTTTAGGAAGTGGTCACAAATCTGACACCTGCGCGGTATGCTTATGGCAGTTCCTTAGTATTCTTTATTCCTTGTAACAAGCACAGACAACTTAGAATAATGGGGCTTTTAAAAAATAATTCCGATGACAGCTGTCAAAACGAACTTTTAAAAATATGATTAAATTTCTACCTGTAGGCCTACTTACATTGCCGGTAGCGTGAAAAATTTAATAAGTAACACGGAATGTATCGACTAATAACATCATCGGCAGGCGACAAGCTTCGGCTCCGCCTCAGCTCGTATTCGCCCACCTCGGATGTTATTACGTCCTTACATTCCTTGATACTTAAATAACTATTAAGAGTGTATGACAGCCAGACAAGTTGGAACACCTGCGGGGCGGCGGTAAAGGGAAGGGTAAACACGCGGATGAAAGAAGGCGGGTCTAATTTTATGCAAGAGAGAGTAGAAGTGCATCATTTTACCTATTTCATATCTCACATATACAGTGGCGGCGGCAACAATTGAAAACGAATCGTAACTTGACTGTGTAATTTATTTGAGAATTCAGAATTATATATAAGAAGGAAAAATTCATAAATAAACCGTTTGTTTTCTTAAAACTCAAAAATACAATAGCAGCAGCTGCTAATATTAAAAAATACAGATCTTGACATCCTATTTAAGTAGGTATATGTACAAAATAAAAATTAATACATTCAAATTCATCAATTAAAAAAATTATAAATTCGACACAAACATGATGAGACATTGCTATTTCCTTCTACGGGCGTTTCTTTTGGTTTGCTCTTTTGTTATAGTTTCTGGTTCACGAATATCCATATTACGCGGATACCTCGGATCCACTAATTCCGGAAGCAAACATTCTTCATAAAATTTTGTTAATTTTTCTACCATTTCCTGCTCCTAGAATAAGTCGTCTCTAAAAATTTTCTCAGTTTTCATGCCTAAAGGCGTCCAAACCGCAAACAAACAGTAATTTCTGCGGGTTACGTGTAACTGGCCCTGTATTTGATAGTACCAATGGTGTTTCTTGTTAAGGAAGTAACTGTTGTCTTTAAATTTCCAAAACTTAATCTTCTTATTTACAATCCCTTCTTCGGGAGTCATAGTTCGAGCTGAATAGGGACACTTAATTTCCACTATTCCGTCTAATCCAATCAACCCATCCGGTGTTGCCCCCAAAAATATTATAGACGGATCAATTGTAAGACCACATTCTTTTATAGTGAGATTATACACTGAACTTAGAGCTTCCTTTGCCACAGGCTCTTTAATTTGTCCCCAAAATGTTGCTTTAGATTTTATATCACTGCCGTATAACATATTTTTAACTGAATTCTTACAGCTTGTATATGAAAGGCGACGACATATGGAACCAAAATTGGAAGCTGTTAACAATTTTCTTCTTTCTTCAAACCATTCTGCACTGTCTGCTTGCTCACGTGTCCTAGCCTCTATATTATCACGTTCTTCTTTACATCTTGTTATGCTTTTTAAGAATTCATGCTTGGCCGTTTCAAAATCTGCTAAACTCATGTCTTCTTTCTGACATCCGTCTCCGTAATCCGGATCTGTGTTATTTGCAGAAATCGGTTGTCTAGTTTTTGCAGTTGTATATTTTCTCTTCCGCAAACTTCGAAGTTTTAATTCTTCCAAACGTTTAGCATATTTTCCAGGACTGTATCCTGATAACTGTTTATATATTCTATAAAACGGCCTTTTTGTGTTTGCACATACAACAGCGGCAGAGCATCTAGATTGGTATGATCTTCGTAAAGTGTAATTTATTCTTTTACCTCCTATGAACTTAGAAATAATACTATTAAACTGTTCAACGTAATTACTATCTACATCACAAATTAAACTTCTACTATGCTGTGAAATATATCGGAAAGTATCCATAATATTGTTGTACATGGCATGCTGTTGCAATTCTGGAATATAATTGGTTTCATCTGGAAAGACCTTAGTACAAAAATATTGACGATTTGCACATTCCTTGTGCTCCCCAAAAACGTGACTAGGAATGTTGGTAATATCTTTTCTAAGTTCAATTATTTTTGTATTTTCGTCAACAATTTGTTGCTTTCTATGTTGTGTGGCCTTTCTTACAGCAACTCTACATTTGAGGATGTTAACAGCCACCATTTTTCGTAACGATAACGGCCCTGCTTTTGTTGAGCCACTTATTTCAAAAGTTTCTGAGGAGATGGTTACGGCATTCGATTTTCTGAACTGTTAAATTTTGATATGGTCTGGATTCCAGAATCTTTTTATAACAGCTACTGTCCCCGTCAGCAACCATTTCAGAATACCGTAGTCCATACAACTGTTCGCTTCTTCGAAATCCTTCAACCAATGCAGCAGCTTCCATTTTGCTGGAACTTCCAGACCAGTTCTTGAAACATTGGTGTTCAGGTGGCTCCGAATTTTTAAAACGGACACAAACTGTGCAATATTTGTTTTTTACTCCAATATATAGTACTTTTTTAGTTTTGTAACCTACGATTGCACCAACCCCGGATAGTGATGAGTAATTATTTCTATAGGATCGCTTAGCCCAGCTGCCATCACAAACGACTCTTATTAGAGGTATTCCATCTATATCAACGCTTTTACAAGCTAAAGCAATTTGCTTTTCTTCTTCAGCTGCTTCGTTCATTACTAGCTCAGCTGTATCTTCCCAAGCCGTACATATTCTATCATGTACTTTTTTTATAATAAACAGGTGTAATTAATGGAATATTCAGACAAGAACTGAAAGATTGTAAATGAGAAAATCCGGAACCTATGTTCATGATGCCAGCAACTGCGCAATCATTAACATCAAACTTTTCATTGCTGTCTCCAGAGTATATTTTCATTGTGGTATTGCACATATTGCAGAATAAATGAAATGTAGAATGGAAACCTTTTCTCACTTCTCCTGTAATTTCGATATTCCTCAAAGTACAATTGAAAGCCGTGTTATGATTACTTATTTCTTTCAAACTTTCAAAGATATACTGAAAATCCACAATACGACGCCCTTCAACTTTATTTATTTTTGGCGATTTGTCTTCCGGCACTGTCATCATATAAGGACTTTCTGGTCTTATTTCTTCCTCGTCGAAAAAAAGGCGTTTCCTACGAAATACATGCAATTTCAAAAAGTTATACCTTACTGAAAAAATAATCCAAAGGGTTGTCAGAAAATGCATCAATATAGCTATAGCTATTTACTTTCGGTATACAAGGTGTTTTATAATCTTCGAATATGCGGCTGAAGAGTTTTACCTGCAACTTTTAGAATCTGCGTTCTCTGAAACACCTGAATTCTCAGTCTGGGAAGTACTAGGTAGTATTTTACTTGAAATAGTTTCCTCCTGACATTTGTTAGAAATTTCTGCCTTTCTTCTAAAATATGTTTGTTATTACATTTCCCTGTATTTGCATAATATCGTATTAACTTACCGATCATGCCACTTCGAAATGTTTGATGTTCGTTTTCTTCGAACATTTAAACGAAGACGTTTTTTCTTTCCTCTCCTATACTCCTTCTCTTTATTTTCATTCATTTTAAACACAATAAATATCTACTAGTGTTTAGACAAAACTTGTATTCGGTATATGAATAAAAAAAATGCGAAACTTCAATAAACGTCTACGAACTAACAAACACGCCTATGGAATTCAACAGTTTACCGCAACACTTCTAGAATTATTATTAAATAACAAAGAAAACAATCTCTACGTTTTTATATTATGGTAACCAACACGTGTCAGACCGGCATGTCTGGTAATGTCGAAAATGCACTAAAGAGATAGCGCATACACAAATACCTGTTGTACAAGAGAATTGCCAGTCGTGACAGTACACTACGCTGTAAAATAAGCTAAAATTTGTAAAAGCACTTCAACTGGACTAGTATAGTATTTTCTCACCCTAGAGTTACCAAATTTAATCAGCATCTGCTAACTTGTTTGTAAGTAATAATATAAGGCGCGAAAGTAAAAATTTTCAAAAAATCGTAGCGACAGTCATATTCATGGTAGACATACGGAAAAAAGCGTTGAATTTCCCTGATACCAAAGCAACATCTAAACATCCAAATCACATCAAAATCGGACCATCCTTTCAAGCGTTACGAGGCACACACTCATACATACACGCACACAGACAGAAAAATGATTTTTAAACCCCTTTTTTGGATTCCCGAATTTCCCAAACATTTATTTCCGTCTAAATCTCCAAATCCGAAAATTTGCATAAAAGTAATAGTACAGGGTATCTATAAATGATTTTACTGATTACTGCAACCTATAACTTTTCACTGAATATAACCAAATTAATGCAGTCTTTACTATAAGATAGAGCATCTCAAAAAGTTTTGATAGTGCTATTGCTATTGCTATTGTTTAGAAACAATGATAATCATTTGTCAAATAAAATTTTACTGAAATTGACCAATTCCATGGCCTCCGCGGTCACCCGATATAACACCAATAGATTTTGTCTTATGGGGTTATGTGAAGGACTATGTTTATAAAACCGCTGTTCCTGATTTAGCAACTCTGCACATCATATAACAGCTGCAATTGAATCTGTCAATCCGGAAATGCAATGTTTAGCTTGATTTTCGCTTGGACGTTCTCAGAGCTACGAATGGTGCACATGCACATGTCGAAAAAATTAAATTATTTAAAAAATTCGAGAGTTTATCTTTAATTTTATATAATATAAGTTCAAATATATTCATTTGTTGAAATGTTATTAGAGTTCTTAACCACTAATATCACTTATAGATACCCTGTACTTCCCTATACTGAAAGTATAGGAAAGTGAAAATACGAATCTGTATTAAACGTTTACGGACCCGTAAGCACGCTGCACGCCTCTGGAATTCAACAGCTGATCGCAACAAGTATACCATTATTGCCAAATAACTAAGAAAACAATCTTCACGTTTTCATGTAAAGGCAACTATCACGTATTAGAACGGCATGTCATATTAGGCGTGCAGTATGTTAATATTGTCAATGCACAAAAGAGATAGCGCGTATTAAATTCCTGTAGTACAAGAGAGTTAAATAATTGGTTGCAATGTTTGCGAGATGCGGCAGCACATTACGCCGTAAAATAAGCGAAAATTTGTAGAAATCAACATTTTGAAAAAAACACGTAGTGATGTTACAAAACATACCAAAGCTAAGCAGTTGGGTTTGCTGTTATTAACTGACAGTAAAGGAGGTTCATCGTTTTGCAATTGTTTAAATTTTTATTAGATAACTCTAGAAATTAATTTCAAAGTTTAATAACTTACATAATTTTTTTTAGAGAAAAATTAATGTAAAAAACAAAATTAGAAAATGAGAAACATGAAACAAATTTAACTTTAAAAATTTCAAGAGCCCACAAAAATGTCTAACTTTACTATTAAGCGTCCAATGCGTTTTCTACGTAGTCCCTGTTAATCACGTTTTATCCAAGCATTAACATCTAATTGAGAATTTTTGTTTGTTTTACTGAAATCATTAATAGAAATGTCAACGCGGTTGTTGGCTGTTCCAAGGCACTAATTGTATTTGTAGGGAGATAAGAAGTTGTCGCTGGTAAAAGTGGTAATAAATGTTTTTTTTTCACTACTAGTAATATGGCGTAGCATTTTGACACATAATAGAGTGCTGTGAAATTCAATTTCTCTACCTTTGCTGACAGGTAACTAATTTTTCATTATTAACCACTGGTAAATAATGAACAAATTTATATTTTTTGCTAATCCTGTGATAGTTTTAAAGAGAACGTTTTTATAGCACGATTTAATATAATGGAGAGATTCTATTTAATGGTATTTTATGCATAAAATAGTTGTTTAAATAAATTAATTTAATTTTAAAAACTTTGGTGTATTTGAATATACGTTTATTGCGCCGTAATAAACGACAACTCTGTCAATATCAATTTCGCCTATAATACAACCACACAAAGTAAAAAAGAGAAAATTGTTAATAATTTCAGTATTTTAGATGAAACCAGTTCTCAAAAACAATGTTTTTGATTACCAATGATGATTTAACAATTTTCAAACAACTGCCATGCCAACAAAACAAAAAACTGTCATTTGTTTTATAATTTGAAATAAACAGGGATTTAAGTTAAAATAGTCATTTTTCGACAATTATAAGGGTTTATATCACTAGTAGTGGATCTAACCTTAGCCCTCAGGCTATAACAGTAGCCTTTTCTACATTTGTGTATAATATACTATTATTTAACATGTTCTCGAAAAAAATAAAGATTGCTTAGAGTCCTATAAGTCACCTTTAAGGCATATGATGGACCCATCTTCAAACGCATGTACATGTCTCAAATGAAACACTAAAATTGTCAGGTTACCGAAAGTATTATTACACATGAAACACTTAATAAAAAATTTACTCGGCACTAGTTTATAGTAATTAAATCAGAAATTAAAGAATTTACAGAAATGCAACTTTTGTCATGTTTAGTATTAATTTCGTAAACACAGTTTTGGACAAACATCCATGCAAGTTCACTAGCTGACGGATATCTAGCCTTCAATGAATGATACAGCTTGAAACATACATCGAGTGCTCTCAAGCTTATAAAATAAAGAATCAATTGATACCAACGCTGATACTTGCTATGTACATATTACAATTTACTTTCGGCTTAGACCGCGTCGTCATTTTGGAACTACGCCCAGCATAATCAGGTAAGGACCGACCTGTGGCTTCTCTGCCTTTACAAGCATTTGCTATAGAAGTTTGAGCAATGTTTGTTCGTAGCCCCTGCCCGTCTAAACAGGGCCGTGTGCTTAGATTATTTAAACCTTGGGGCGGACAAGAATTTGATCCTAATGTATTTAGTTTGCCAGGACAATAATACTTAATGAACTTATGCCTGTTAGCTGTTTGTGAACCCATACAAACTAACGTTTCCCAAGACATTACAGCTTGCATCTTCAGAGTGAATAAAAACACTGAATTAAAATCCGAGAAGCGGAGGTATTTAAACCTTTTTGAGCCAGTCGGGCAGAACGGCGGAGTTCTGGTTCGAGATCGATGATGCTTATGAGTCCTCAGAGGATAAACTACTGGAGTCCAAGCTTTACTGAGTCTAAAACCATCCTCCCTGTTTATGTTGTTAGGTTGTTTCTCAATTTTCACATGTGTACATAAACAGGGAGCATGGTTTTAGACTCAGCCGATTAAGTATTATTGTCCTGGCAAACAAAATACATTAAAATCAAATCCTTGTCCGCCCCAAGGTTTAAATAATCTAAGCACACGGCCCTGTTTAGGCAGGCAGGGCCTACGAACAAATATTACTCAAACTTCTAGAGCAAATGCTTATAAAGGCAGACAAGCTACAAGTCGGTCCTTACCTGATTATGCTGGGCGTAGTTCCCAAATGACGACGCGGTCTAGGCCGAACGTAAATTGTAATATTGACAATTCGAGAAACCGCGAAAGCCTCAAAGAATATAAGTGTACTTGCTGTGTAGCCGCTCCAAGGTTGCATCTACTTCGTCTGCAGTCTTGATATGCAGCAAAAACGTGTCTTGGCTTTCTGCTTTTGATGGGCGCCACTTTGCGCTTATCTCGTTTTTAGACGAGATTATACTTGTCGATAATAAATATGGTATTATCAGCAAAGCTTTGGCATTCCTGGCATCTACGACAAAAGATAAATAGAAATAACTGAAAATTCATAGTTGTCAAACTTACTTTCAGAATTTGCCTCTTCATTTTCTACCAACAATTTGTTGATGTACTTACACATCATTTTTCTTTTTTGTTAGTAAAAAGATTTTGGTTGATACGTCATTAATTTTTGAATATAATAATAGTTCATGCTTCAGGTAAATCTTTCCGAAATCAATTTCAAACTGAAAGTATTGGATTATAATATGAAGTTAAAACCATTTTAATGAAAGCCTACCAAAGTGTACCCTAACGTCGTTTTTCTCCATTTCTCTTCTACCCGAGCCATGGCTTGCAATTTGTTTGAGCCACTATATATAATATTGTCGTTGTTATGATTCGTACCGTTTGCTTAAAAAATAAATCAATAATATAAAACACTTTTTAGATACCACTCACGATCTCGATGGCTTGTGGAAGCATCAGATTCTGAAGAGTTACTAGTGCTAGAATTTTTGATTTTTCTTCTAGTGTTATGGTACTTATCAAATAATTTTCTACCTGCACATCTTTTAAATTCAGACTTCGTTTTAATATAAGGTGTTTAATATGTTTCAATAACCTCCGATGGAAATAACTTCTTTATGTGTCTGTCCAATTGTACGAATCTAGAAGTAGGTATTCTGAAAATGCATAAAATTGATTTATAAAACCAATAAAAATATAACAGTATTGTTTCATTCACCTTCCATCTGTATTTGTTCTTAGTTCTTCATCAATAATAAGCCCAACTAATTTTTTTCTTAGAGCCGAAGTCAAATTGTAAGCGGCTATTATTTCCCTACCTTTTACACTTCTTTTAAGAAAAGATTTTAAATCCTGCACAAGAACAAACATCAATGATAACCAAAATAGTATGATTGCAAATAGAAATAACTTACAAAATCATAAGTCCCAACTTTAAAATTCTCAATTCCAACAAAAACGTTTTGTTTTTTTTAAAGGTGGGAGAATACCGTCTGATAATTCAAAAAATGTAAGCGGTATAGCTGGTTATTAAAAACGAATTTGTCTCCACGAATGCACTGTAATCGACCTCTTAGCCTTGAATAATTATTAACAAAGATTAGGTACATTTTGCGGGAAAAGTTACTATACGATAGTGGACACGACCGTAATATTCAGTTGAGCGACGCTTAAATCATATATGTATATTTTGTTTACAGTTCATCAATGCTACGGTCTGTATGAGGAACAGTAATTGTTTGAACTAAAAAATTAGGTATTGCACAACAATGCACAATATGGAGTTGTCTTAACTATTCATATTTCTTGTCTTTCATTCAGAGAACCAAAAATTTGGTTACAGTGACAATAATTAATTTAATAAAGTTGTAGGGTTGTTATTACAATAAGATTTTTTTTGAGTGGTGGCGCTAAAATGATAAAATTCAGCAAGAAAGAGGACAAAAAACTTGTAAAAGTTAACAGTTTCTTAAGGGTTTCTGATGGTAGTAGAAGAGTGAAGTAGAAAACACTAAATCGTTAACCACAGACGAAATCATAAATTTATCCGGCATCAAAAATACGCGACATGCAAGTCGGTTTCTATACACTAATTAAGGTTGTTAATAGACAAAATTGTGTTTTTACCGCACAAGATTATCACCAACGAAAATAAGGTAAGCTTACCTGCTAAAGTGTTATAGTTGTATTAATGTTTAAAATTTATAATTCATAATAATAATCGTAGTATGTGACTGTTTAAACGTAGATATGTCTTATTTTTAATTTGCCTATAACAAAACTGGAGGTAAGGCTGAGGGTCTATTATAAAAGTCTGTGGCGTCTCAACTTAACATTAGCACCATTTGCTGGACGGTCGATCGTCATTGTTGTCTTTTTACATTCGTGCCGGACCTTTAGTATATCTACTGGCTTTGAACGCAGATAGTCTACTATACATAAATATATCGTTTTTTTTTCAATATCGGTATGTTGTTTTTCTCCCTCTTATTATAGGCCAATGGTCTGTAGAGCACCCACAATTAGTGCGGCTTCTGTGAGCGCGCTTTATGCTCGTACGCCTGGCTAGAAGCTGGCCTTGCCCGTCGAAAGGGGAAGTTTCACTAAATGGTTTACGATTACCAAAGATTTTATTATGACAACAGGAACCGTCGGCTCAACGTGCCCCCCGAATCACGGTTGCAGATATACCACTATATTGGTCACGCATTCGAGTGTATACCAGCAGAGCGGACAGTGTTTGACCCGGAATACCGTGTGCATCCGCAGTTCTCCGCCATGCAACCGAGCATCATATCACAAACATTAATAAATCAAATATCGAAATCAGAATTCTTTTATCACCCACCCTTACTCAAATTTGAAACAGCTTGAGAAGTGTTTTAAATTTTGTTGCAATTTAAGAACGCTTGTGCACTTTCTGAAGCACTTTTTAAAGGTTTTTTTTTGCTGATTTTTTCTTAATCCTGATTTCTTTTACAGAATAGATAAAAACAGTACAACCAAAAAAATGGAATTCCTTGCAGAATACATACGAATAATCATAGGAGGTTTTATATTATTTTTAATTATTTTAAGAAATATTTTTGAAGTGAAGGTAAGAATGTTAGCTGTTTTTAGATAAATATAAATAAGTAATAACTTTTCAGAAACGTGCAAACACCAAAGCAATATCATTGTCGGTTTTGTTATCATTAACATTGTTGATACTGCTTTTACCAGTTCTAATCACTTTTCTTAGTATTTTTGCACTGTATTACCAGGTGGTAAATTTAATTATGAAAATTAAATATGGTTCTAAATTTGCTGGCCTGTTGAAAGGCGCCGATGCTTTTCATATAGTGGATGATCCCTCACTCAGTGTAATACATTGCCTCATGATGGTCAAATGTATCACGAAACGTTCCCCTGAAGATTTCTTTAATAATATAAAACGATTACTATGGAAACTTCATCAACATTCTAAATTTAAAATGCTCTTCCTTAAGAGCATCGGCTATTCTTATATGTTAAATGGAGATCTAACAGTAGACAATTGTATTAAGAAAATGCAAACAATAAATTGCCAGAAAAACAAAATCGAAAAAACTGACTTTTTAACATTATTAAATGACTGTTGTAATGCACCTTTACCCAAAAATCAAAGTCTTTCTTGGGAAGTACTAGTTGGCACACAGCCTGTAAATTGGAAAGATGATGCCGATTACTATCCATTATTGTTTAGAATTAATCACACGGTTGCTGACGGAATAACGTTAATGAAACTGATGATTGGATTAGCAGATAAACAAAATGTTAATATGGCGTCGATGGAATTTTGTAAATCGTCAAACAAACTTTGTATCAGCTCAAATGGTTACCAGAATGAGAATACTATAGACAATAAAGCTCTTAAAATCTCAGTTGAATATTTTAACAATATGAGTACTGGTTTATATAACCGAACGCGAAAATTATTAAAGCTTCTCAGCATAAGTTTCTACGTCCTTCTATTATCTCCAGCATCTCTTGTTGTAACTTTTATGTTGAAAGCAAAAGACTGTAATATTTTAAAGGGTCCACCGTTAAGCGGACAGAAAATTTTAGCACTAAGTATAGAACAATCTCAAGAATACTTTTTGAAAACTAAACGAATTAAGAATAAAGTGCCTGGAACTACATTTCCCGATGTTTTAATAACCGCCTTCTCTGCCAGTCTTACTGATTATTTTAAAAAGGTATTGTTGAACTAAGTAAAACCGGTGCAGTAACGCATCATTAAAGGTCCATCATGACCGTGCACGAAACGGTTCATTGTTTGCGAACTTTTATTTGTTTACTTTATTTGATTTTGTATTATTTTTCTCTGAATATCCAAAACGCATACACAAATCTGCACTGTTAGACCTTAGACCACAGTATATATACTAAAGGTACAGTAGTTGCACTCGCGTAAAATATAATATTCAAGTGAAACTTCGCGCAGGTTACTGCGCACTGTTAAGCTTCGAGTAAAGTGAGTAGGAGTAAGAGAGAAGAATAATAAAAATTGTCTGTGTCCCTCTTTGTTCAGCTATGCGCAGTAATCTGCGCGGAGTTCATTTGACTCACTAAAGATCAAAGGTGCCAACGCAGAGTGCAACTACTGTATCTTTAGTATATACTGTAGTTAAATATACGACCTAAAAGCATGTTATAACAAGTTCATCTGATCTGAGGTAATATTTTACTACATTTTTTTAATGTTAGAAGATATTTTAGTACTAATTAATAGCCCAGTTGTCGAAGGGTATCTCCTGTCATCTGCCATTATATTTTAAAAGTTGAATGGTATACTAAATGATCCCAAAATAGGTTCAGATATTTTAGTAGCAGATTCCGTATGAAAAATGAACCCAAAAGTTTTTGTTGCACTAAGATCGAAGTGATGGTGGCTTAGAGAATAAGCGTTCGCTTCTAACGCGAAAGGTCTGGGGTTCAATTCCCCACATGTAACAAAAATGTAGCAATAACAATCTATGGTGCAACTTGCCACTTGTCAATTTCCAATCTGGTGTAGGAAGCAGTGGGTTTTAATGCCTAAAACCTTATTTGGAGTCGACGAAAAAATATAACTTCCCCATGCTCCATCTTAGCACTGAAGAAGAGTACCCGGACGTAAAAGGCTGATTACGAAGATACATCAAGTAATTTTAGAGATACCTATTAGAGATATGTAATTTTTTTTATCATTTTCAGATGGGTGTAGTAAACATGGAAGGTCGATTAGGATCCTACTTTATTAATAACGTTGGAGTTTATTTTTTCATACAAAATCTGTGAAACAAATGTTTCCACCTATTTTCGTACGGACCCAGAAAATTGTTCAAGTCACATGTACTTTATACTCTTTCTACGTAATCACAATAGCATTCGCGTCAACGGCTGTGACGTCATATTCAGTTGTTTGCTAGTGCAGAAAACTGTACAAACTTACTGAATTTTTGTACCAACCGTTAAGTGCAGAAAGTACAAATCAATTCATTGGCTAATCAAAACCGCGTCTTTTGTCACTTCAACTCGGTAAAAACGCTGATTTTACTACCTCAAATATATTATTCTACACAATCAGAAAAAAAGAATGTTGTTAAATAACTAATATATTACAATCAAGTATGGTACTGGAGTTTATGTTCAGTTTCAATTTGCTTAATGTTGTGTCGTAAGCATGAGTTGTCTATAAATAATCAATACGGCCGCCTTCCCTCTGTCTTAACTTTTAGTGACCGCGCATGCAGTAACATATCTTTTCTATAATACTAAATCGGGATGCCTTCCCTCTGTCTCAACTTTTAGTGACCGCGCATTCAGTAATATGTCTTACATCTCGAAACAGTTCGCTCTCCCGAAATGATTGTCTTAATTAGCACTCGTAACAATCAACCAAAGCTTCTCAACAAATCGTGAGCCCTCGTTATATTACTTATAGTAACTCTTTACTACAACCTTCGTTCCATAATGTACTACTCTTTGAAACGGATTTTGTTAAGTTTGAAATTTGTCGAAATTCTTTTAAAAACTGAAACCGCACGTCAAAGTGTAAATTATATCCTCGGAATTGCTTTATTTAAAATTCCCATACCTTAAAGTTATGCACAACGAATTCTAACAAGTCAACTTGAAATAAAACGAATACTTTTGTCACGAATGTACTACTTTCCTAGATATAATCTCCATTAAATAAAAACGAATTTTTAAAATTTTAAAGATGACTTTGTTAAAATGGAAAGGAAAAACTTTTGTACAGATTCAATGAATTAGAAAATGTCTACAAATGTATTGTTTCTTTACCAGAAAAAGCCAAGATTTGCGATCACGGGCATACTATGACTAGCCTGGCACACACTTAATTGTAATTTTTAACTCCATAAATCGATATTCATTATGTTAAATTCCTTAGCATTCGGATTGTCCTCCTCAGTATATAACGGCAACAATACCAATGCTTTCGGGATCTTTAGAAGTACAACGTCTAACTCCAGGAAATTTTGACGTAGAAAAGTTAAACGTTGCCAATGGTTATTCTTTTCTTTTAATGAGTCTTCCCATTGCTGGAAATAAAGATTCGCTTGAAAAGGACCTATCGCTTATCAGAAGATTAAAATTAATAAGAAAAGAAAGCAGTATCCTACGAAATTCGATTGATTACCATGCAAGTTTCTATATTTTGTATCTATAAATTTTGCTTATTGGTAAAATTATTCAAGGTAAATTATATCCTAATGAGCTTTGTTTGTTCGATTCTTCCACACCCGATAATCAGATGTATATTAAAAGGATCACATTGCAGTACAATTGTTAGCATTTTACCATCACCTCCAAAAGTGACGTACTGTGAAGAATCAATCATCGTATCAGATCTGGTATCCTGGACTCCTCATTTGCATAATATTGGTAAGAATTACAAACATTGTTAATGATCGTCATTATTTATTTTATAATTTGAATTACAGGTACAACCATTTTAATTAACACTCATGATGATCGGTTACATATGGGGCTTAGTGTCGATAAGGCTTTGATTGCTAACCAAGACGTTGTCCAAAAGATAGTAGATCGAGTCTATACATACCTTGATTTACTGGCAGAGGAAGTCGACCTTGTGTATCCTTCCGTTGATTAAATGTTGTATTTTAAGAATATCTACTACTTTAGAGTTTAGAATAAACGATTGTACTACACACGTCTGCGATTATCATTATTAATATTAGCTAGCCGTATACGCGTACTGTTTCGTGCGGTCTTAGAGCGACAGATTCCAGAAACGCGCGATTGAGCGTATCATTCCAAATAAACAAATGTGTACTTTTAAAACCCGAAATAATAAGATATAGAGTGAGAAAAAAGTCCATATTACGTAGCTGATAATAACAATTCGAAAGAGTGTGTAAATATAACATAGTCATGCGATAAAGTACCACTTCTCTGGAACTTTTCAACTTTAATTCTTTTCCTTTAATTGAAAGCTTTTCACGAAATCGTAATTTTCCTAATTGCACATTTCTTATAATATCGATTCCTTGTTTCAAATTTTTATTTATAAAGTCTTTACCTTTTTTTGTCACAAACAAAGGTAGTTTCGGTATGAAATCGGCCAGGAGCTCCTAATCCAATATCTACCACCACATATATTTTAATACATCTACCATTTTCAAATTCCGAAACCGTTGTTGGCTATAAACTAAAAGTGAAAGTCCGTCTAAGTAGTGAGTTAGTAGTTTCTGTGATAGAATAAACTTCACAACTTAATTTTTAGATGCAGCAATATTTAAGGAGATTAGTTTTTTCCCTTTTACTCAATTGTTTATGAACAAATATGACCTTCCATTTTTGGTTTTCTTTAATTTCAAGGAAACGTTTTGCAAAAACTATCAAAAATTGATGTTTTTCTTATAGAAAGCTTTGAAAAATTTGCGGTTGCTAAATACAATAAGACATGCCTCCAGGTATAGACTAACAGGAAACTGGCTATGGTGCGCTAGCCCAGCCGGTACAGTAGCAGCACTTGCACCGGTCTGATCTTACTTATCATCGTTTGTGTACAAAATGTTGAAACAAATTAAAACATACTTTTCTAATATGAGAAGACAACTTCTAAAGTATCGGAAAGTCGAGGCGAGATGTTTCTTTCATTTTTCAATTACGTGTCCTGAAAATTAGTATTATCTATTCACCTGTACAAAATAGGGAAACTGCAGAATGACAGTAACTCGGCGTAGTATGCATAATTAGTGTTCTCAAAGGTTTGCACAAACAAAAACACACTTTCCCAAAAGCGTACTTTCCTAACAGGGTGTTAAATAAAAAAGTTAACAATCAGTTTAATTAGAACATTTTAATTATATTCACAGAACACGGTGAAGAACACAAAACAATGGCTTAGTTATGTAAACGGACGTGACGGAATTGACAACAAATATTTTAACACCCCCTTCAATTCTGCAAGTCTGTAAACCTCTTTCGCTTTAAGAAACCAGATTTTACATCTAACTGATTGTGAGGTTGAGACACTTTTCCACAACTAAGTATAAGAATACACGAATTGTTATCATTCTACCTACAGGTGCATAATACTTCCTCTTCCGATACTTCTGATTGTAGACACCCTCTGGCAAGAAGAAGTTTTATAATTTTATCTTGGATCTTCTTTTCACGAAATGCCCATCTTGAATCAATAATTTTTACATCTTGTGATGGTAATACCTAGTCCCAAGTCTCATTTTTTTTTCAAAGCATGATGTTCTTCTCCAATTACTTCAGGGCAAGCAACCGCATGGGTACTTTCTTAGTCAGTCATTTCTTTACACCATGACCTCCTGGTCCCCAGGATCCCCTTCTACCTCCTGTAGCTTCTCCTCGGGATCTTCTGTACTTTCCAATTTAATCATTACTTCTTCTTCGCCACTGCTGACTGCATGTTCTACTTGAATTCTCTTTTCTTAATTTAAATTCTTCAAAAACATTTCCAGTAATAACTATTTTTCGACTTTCTGTGTCCTAAAGCTTATATCCGTTGGGTCATACCGAACCATTATCATTTTTGACTTTGTTCATTGAGCTTTGTTTGATCTTCTTGGGAATGAGAGCGTACGCCTTGTAACCAAAAAGTCGTGTGTTGTTCAAATCAGATTTACAGCCATACCATATTTCAGCAGGCGTTAAGCTGTTCGATAGCACACAAGTTTTGTTTTTATTGACAAGATACATAGCTGTCCTGACAACTTCTCCCCAAGAACGTTTGTCCTTTTTTGAGTCAAACAGCAAACAACGTACCATATTCATCAAAGTTATATTAAACATCTCCGCAACTCCATTCTACGCAGGACTCCTTGGTACAGTGCAATAAATCTTGAAATGTTCAGCAGCGCACTCTCCTCCATTATCGCCCTGCTTAGTTCAATCCGAGTTCCAAATGTTACCGTATTCATATAGCTTCATATTCTTTCAACTTATTGAAAATTTCACTTTTTCTTTTCAACAAATAACCAACAAAAAGTAAAAAAAAATATCAATAAAAGACATATAATAGTTCATATCATCATAATTTGAGGGGCGAATAGGTCCACATACACAGATTCCTAAAATTCGTATGTTCTTTTTTCTTACTTTTACTGGTTGCTAGTTTGTTTCCTTTTAAGCATATTTCACACAACTTGTTTGTCGAGAACGCTGATGAAGTATGCGCCATTCTACGACGTACTATTTTTACATTGCCAGTAACAAAGAGTACTTTCATGCCTCTTTCTTCGATAAGCCTCACTGACAATAAATTGCGCAACAACCGACCGCATTGAAATACTTTTCCCATTTTAACTGGAATCCCAGAGGCAGTTTTACATAAAGTGTTCCACATTTTTTAGAGGTGAGTGTCACCTTCTTTTGCCACTTAGATAGCCAAATTTACGCCCTTAACATCTCTCAGGTGTTTCCCTACCAGGGACGGCGGAAGCCCTATTGGGGGTATAGCAAACTCCACACCTGGAAAATGTCCGTGTGTGGAATTCCACATCTGAATATTCAGAGCGTTTTTTCCGATTTTGAATCACTCGCCACTTCTGTACAAACGAACGATCTTTCTCGACTTTGAGATGTCTGAAAACATATTTGCGATCGAAAATGGTCCAAAAACGCCTCAACCATATTGCAATTTTGCATATTTATGCAGAGATGGTTGACAGTCTCGACATCAATTTATTGTTGAACGAATTCATTGTAAAAAATTCGAAAAGGTCTGCGACTTTCGCTTTGATAACCAAATGATTACATAATAAATCTCAATTTTGCGTATAAAAAGTAACTTTGTTCTGATTTTCCATCATCTCCCTTCGCCCCCCCCCCCCACCTCTTCGCCCCCACCCTTCTACTCCACACGTGGGTTCAATATCTTCCGCCGTCCCTGTTCCCAACTGCACTATCAACACGGTGATGGGTTGAACCAGAATCTACTACAAAAACAACTTTGTCTTTATTCTGTTGCCAATAAATAACATTATTTTTTACAGGTGATAAAAATGTTATTTCGTTTTCAGAAAGATTTGCAGTGTTTTGATTATTTTTCTTATTATTGGGGCAATCTGAACGTTTATGTCCCTTCTGTCCGTATAATTACCACATTGAAAGAGAAAGGGAACTTCCATTCCTTACCATCATGGATTCTTCAGTATATTTTTGTTGCAGTACTTTTGCAAAAGCAGATGACAATGCTTCTTCCTTCGCGGGTTCCTTATCTTTTTCTTACCTCGCTTCCTTCATCAGAAGTTTATTCTTCTCAAATTCTAACGTCACGTTCTGAGTGCTATGACAAAACACAACATCCAACCCTGTTGTAACTGCTTAATACGATTCAGCCATTGAAGATAACAACTGTAAAATAATTACACTTTCCTGAATTGCTCCTACAGCATTTTTTAATTCAGCAATAGTTTCTCAAATTCCGCTAAAATGCATTCAACTGACTAGGTACACTCTGAAAACTTTAAATTACGAAGTTTTCTTTAAAGTAGAACTTGAGTAGCTATTCTAGTTTTGGTGTAAGTATTTTTTAAAGTCTCAATGATCTTTTTAGCAGTATCTTTTATAATTTCCAGGATATTAGGTATCTGCTAAATAATGAATATCAAGTCTTTCTTCTTGAAGGCTTCGAGCAGTGGATAATCCGTTTGTGAGCTGTTGCCAACAATTTTCAACACTCCAGCCTGCTCCAGAAACAGCTTAACTCGAAGTTCCCAGTTTGAATAATTAATCTCTTCAAATGGTTTTAAATTATTGACTTGCTGATTTGACATGACTTACAGCTCAAGCAAATTTTACAAAAACAGTAAATAAAAACACTTCCACTACTCACGCAATCACTATACTGGGGTACTGGAGCCCATAACCTGTTAAATAACAGGTCTAACAGACAGTTTTAAGTAGAACATTTTAATTATATTCACAGAACACAAACACAAAACAATGACTTAGTTATACATATGTATAAACAGACCTGACAGAGGTAACTTTTAAATACAGAATTGACAACAAACATTTTAACAAAGGGCACACGCACTAGTTGAGTAGTCGATGGAATAAGTAAACATAAGTGTTCAATTTTCATGAAATAAATTCGCTTTCAGAGCGACTAATCTGCTACGCTTGTATAATTTGAAATGTGGTTTTGGGAAAGTACCCGTCGCGAATTCAAGGCACATGTGAAGTCTCGTTTACGTAGATCTTAAAATGTGTGTGAATTCCTAAATTGTAGATAGATCGCCAACACCCTAAAAGAAATAGGGCAAGTGGAATAGTACCCCCCTAAAGTTATAATCAAAAATAGAGAACACATACATGCAAATTCCTACGAAGGTAAGTAGTATATTTTGTCTATGGTAGTATGAGGCACTAATAGATAAACTGATAAGAATTTTTATAGAAATATTTATCTCTTTCTGTCTACAAACTGGGTGGTTCATAATAATGGGGCAATAAGTAAACGTGCATCCAAGATGCAAAGTTGGTTGCTAAGTGGACACTTAACTCACTGAGCTACAACGCCCTAGAAATAAATAATAGTAATAATTGATACACTAAAGTTTGGCAACCCAAAATACTGGTTTAATTTTAAATAAGTTATTTATTCAAATTATTGTAAAACATGTAAAGGTGCTATATATATATTTACGTTCTACATTATAAACATGTAAAAATATAATTAAAAAATCTAAGTAAAGTAATTATTAACTTAGCATTAATCTTTGTATTCACTGAAATACATACAATAAATGCTTTATTACAGCTACCTCTTCTTCTGGGTTTCCTTAGCTTCCTGTAGTGTTTTATCGCCACTTTTTGCTTGATCTCTAGCTATCAATATCAATCCAAACAAAACCAACACCATACCTGACCACCACAGCAATGACGTTACTTCCCCAAAAATTAAAAATCCTATTACAGCCTGAAATTATGTCTGGTTAGTAAAAGTGACAACATTTAGTATTTTATTTCTATTAATTTTTCTTTACCGATAAAAAATAATTAGAAGCTGCACTAAGAACTGTTGCAGACAAAGACGAATTTGCAGTTTGAAGAGCTTTTACATATAAAGTCCATACTCCTCCATTGCAAATAATCATTAAAATGAAGAAGATGACCTTGAACATTATAAATGCTCCCTAAAAAACATTGACTTTTTACTGAAAACCACTGCTTGGTGTTTCCAATAATGCTACCTATGCATCATAAGAACCACAACAATATGACTGTATTTGTTACATCATAAAATACCTACATCAGCTCATTATTTATTTGATATTATCTTAAATAATTTGTTAAATACATAAAGCATATTAATTACTCTATTTCATAAATATGAAGTAGGTAGGTGACATCAACTAGGAATTTTGGTTTATTTATTATGAAAAAGCAGGTCATTTCGCTCTGAAACCACATTTAACTCTGAAACCATATTTCCATAGAAGACTGATTGCTAGATTAATAATATGCTATTACCATAATTTTAAATCCAACTACTGTGCTTATTAGCAAAGGAAAAGCTAGTATACTAAAAGTAATGTATATTATTATATTTGGACTTAATTTTATTGTACATACTTACTAACTGTTTTTTTCAACGCTCTATAATACTTTATTACTTAAACTGTTTTTATAGAGGTGCTGTCAAAAACGTTTTATAACAAGTACAAAACTAACTCTAGAAGACCAGGATCTCACACTGCTGCTTTATAAGCCACAACCCGCCAAATATGAGGCAAAAGTCCTTTTGCTTCATATGTAGTAGGTTGTTCCATACAAGGTTTGCCGAAATCAACTTTACAAAGTTAACCCTATTTCTATACACATATAGCAGCAGGAGAGGATGTACACTGAACCACTTTTTTCTGTGAATGCTTATAAAAAAAATATTATCTAATTAATTTCAAAAACTGATCTTCTATAGCAAACTCCAATGATTTATACAGCAGTACAGAGCATGAAACGTAAAAAAAGAGAATGCATTATACTAAAAACATTTACTTACTTACATGCATAGTGGTTCAGAGTACCCCAACTAGGGCATGCAATCCCGGACCAAATTTTAAACCCCGGGATTTCGGGATCAAGATTGGTTCATCCCGGGATCCCGAGATTCTAAAACCACACGATCCGACATCGTATGCAATCTTGTATAAGAAAAAAATATATAAGAGTTCGCATGCGATTGTGGACCGCCTTTTTCGACAATTGAAAGCATCATGAAAGAAAAATTTATCGGATTCATTATAAAATTTTAATAAGTTTTATTTGCAAAATGTATACATAATTATTCATATTATAAAAGTAAAAAGCTAAGTCTCGGTATTAAATGTTTTCAATAATTTTTAAACCAATTCCTTAATAAAATGAGTTTGTCAAGGGTTTTGTCCCCAAGCCTTGATCTAACTTTTGTGCAAAGAATACCCGCTGCTGAAAAAACTCTTTAAGCTTCGAAGCTTGTCGGAGGTATCGACAATAAATAATCCTACGCAAGTTGCAAGTTTAGCCCGCGGGTTCCACCACTTTCAAATAAAAGCATTTCTTGTTTCAAAGTTGTCGACCAAAGAATAATTTGTGTCTGTGAACAGGGTTTCATGGTTGTATATAAGGCTTTCCTTAATCTTTCCGTGAGTGTTGAGCTGGCTTCTGTAGGTTCTGTTGCAGTGAATTAATTTTTTTAATTTCCTGTAGCATGAATTTCAGGGCCATGTCGGAGGTGCAAAGGTTTGCGTCACGCTGACATAGAGCTTTCAGTGTCAATTTAACAGGCTCCAATAGCGCGACTAAATCTTTCAGAAGCTGAAATTGAGGGTCTGATAAAAGCGCCATTTTCAGATCAATCAGTGCTTTTTTGATGCTATTTTCCAAAAGCACAAAACGTTGCAATATTAGGCGCGTATGGCGCCACAGGGTTCCCACTAACTATCAAGAATTAGAATCCATGACTTTTCCAGGATATCCATGACCAAAAATCATACTTACCTATGACTTTCGACAAAAAAAATCAATAAAATTAGAGACGCAAAAAAAATCACGTTTATGCGTTTTTTATCAATTCACAAGATAGTCTGCGGCGGTCTCACTTGCATCTAATCATAAGCCATATTACGTTCCTTAAAATTTAACAAGGATAAGAAAAGTACCTAAATGATATTTTAAAAACCTTTAGCAGCAATTGTTTTATAAGCAGCAGTTTTAAAAATTCAATCGTAAAATTTTTAATTTTTTAAAATTATGTTAACACTACTGCAGGAAAATCAGGTTTTTTACTGTAAATCAAGAAAAAAATCAAGACTTTTGCCAAATTTTGCATAAAATCCATGACTTCCAGGTTAAAATTTTAATTCCCTGACTTTTCCATGACTTCCAGGTTATCCAGGGTCAGTGGGAACCCTGCGCCAGGAAAGTACAGCTGAACTCGAACAGAAATCAAGGTAAGGCCAATACCAAAAATCCCGGGATTGACTGTAGGGTAATCCCGGGATTTTCGAGACCAGAAAATTGGCCAGGATCCCGGGATTGCCGATCCCGGGATTGCATGCCCTAACCCCAACCATGGGGCGGCGGAGTCGAATTGTCAACCGACTGAAGCAGGTAAAATTTTTGAGAATCGAATTATCACCTGGGTGATTACGAATTGTCACCCGGGCCCGTATTACCACCCACCCGCACTAAGCTCACATATTAAACAAAGTTAAATACCAATAACAAAATTAATGAAGACACACAGTACTTAGCAACTTATTTATTTAAAAAAAATACAAAATGGTATATACAACTATACATACATAGATACAGTCAAGTTACATGAATTAAACTATTTTACAACTTTCAATCGGTATGACACTGCCTTAACAATGTCAATTAATAGTTATTTAAGTATCAAGGAATGTAAGGACGTAATAACATCCGAGGTAGGCGAATACGTCGCCTGCCGAGGATGTTATTAGTCGATACATTCCGTGTTACTTATTAAATTTTTCACGCTACCGGCAATGTAAGTAGGCCTACAGGTAGAAATTTAATCATATTTTTAAAAGTTCGTTTTGACAGCTGTCATCGGAATTATTTTTTAAAAGCTCCATTATTCTAAGTTGTCTGTGTTTGTTACCATATCAACGAACAGTTAAAATCAACATTATTTTCCTAGGAACGTAAGTGACACTATTAAGTTCCGTCGTCAAGGGTAACTAGTACACGAATGTTATCAGCCACTTACGATCCCTGTAGCTATGGATGTAAGGCCTACTTACACTGCCGGTAGCGTGAAAAGTAATATTTTTACTTTTTTAAAATTCAATTTTACTGTCTGTCTAAAAACTGTTTTCTTTTTAGCACAGCCGTGTCACAAATATTTCTTATTTTTTCTGTGATTTTTTGTTTGGTACAAGAATTTATTTGAAAATTTAAAATATATCGATAAATTGGTGTAAATTCGGATGTGCGCTATAAAAACGAATTAAATTTACTGTGGAAAAACTCACATGCGTTTGTGGTTCGTTGCAGAGATGACGAGTGTTCTGCCAACATGTGGGGATGAAACAACGCGTCTTCCGCTATATAGTTATCACGTAGATAATCAAAAAATTTCGTGGCGGCTTTATTTTCTGGCTGAAAGAAGGAAAAATCTATGGCAAAACAGTCACTAACATCTTCTGGATCCAGAAATGGCAATCCAAAAACATAGGTTAAATATTTGGATATTACGCTCTCCTTATTAATTATAGGTACCACATAAAGTACATTATTACTTCAACAATATTTATTTATTTTAACCCTATACCTATTTCAACATGTTCATATGCCATTGTCAAAGGTTATATTAAAAAGTAAACAGTTAGTGTTGTTATAGCAATAGATCTTGGTGAATTGGATCTCGGTAATCGTCTGCAGATGACTTGATTTCTTATTCCAAAATGTCCAACAGGGGTTAAGAGATCAATTTGCTCATTCATTAACGGTAGTTTTTAAATGTACAAAAGTGTAAACATTTTATAGTGTTATAACACTATAAAATGTTTACACTGTGATAAAGATAATAAACATAATTTAAATATACTAGAAGCTTTTCAAATTCACAAACATTGTAAAACTGTACAGGTAATGAATGAGCAAATTGATGTCTTAAATTCACCTCTATTGGACATTTTGGAATAAGAAATCAAGTCATCTGCAGACGATTACCAAGATCAACTCACCAAGTTATATTACATTTTATAATGTTATAACACTATAAAATGTTTACACTTTTGTGATGATAAACGTAAATTAGCTATACTAGAAGCTTTTGAAATTCAAAAACATTTAAAAACTGTACGGTTAATGAATGAGCAAATTGATGTCTTAAATTCACTTCTATTGCACATTTTAGAATAAGAAATCAAGTCATCTGCAGTGATTACCAAGATCAGCCACCAAGTTCTATTGCTATAACAACACTAACTGTTTACTTTTGAATATAACCTTTGACAATAGCATGTAAACATGTTGAAATATGTATAAAGTTAAAATAAATAAATATTGTTGAAGTAATAAAGTATTTTGTGTACCTATAATCAATAAATATAGACTTCAATGAAGTAAATCTAGAATTTATAAATACGCTCTCCTTGTTTTTGTACTCCACAGAGAGGCCCAGTTCTTGAATTTTTCTTCACCTAATAACGAAAAACCTTAATGTTATTACGATTTTATCTATAAATGAACGTTTTTCACTTACCACGACTGCCCAAATGAAAACGGCAACCTTTATAATGGTATCTGGCAACACTTCGTTGATACCCTTATGTATAGCGATCTCAAAAGCTACTGTCACAATAGCTGGCGTAAAGTGAAGTCCCATATTTTGACATTCTTCTTTTAAATAAATAAACGCGGTTTTATAAGTTGTTTCTAATTTATTTGGCAGCAAGAAAAACACAAGAGGCAGTAGTGGTTAGATTGTAGTCTGTGAACAGTAAACATTTGAAGGAAAATTTAGAACTGAATTGGAATGTTCCATCAACGTATATAGTACTTAACTTTAATAAAAACCGACGATTTGTTTTGTCAGAAATCACTACTATTTTTTTCTTCGTCGTTTTTTAATAGGAAGTTTTCTTCTTCTTTGTTTGTTTTAACAGGCCGTTCGGTTAATAACTGATGAACATCTGCAATTGTTTTGTGAATTTTTGGCATAACTGCCCTTCGAGCACAATACATATTATTTCTGATTCGTTTGGCATCAGAAACAGTGAGAGAATCAACATCGTTAATTTTTAATTCTTTATGTTTTATTTTCATCGACCATTCACATCAGTCTTTAACTGCTTTAAGTTTTAAAGTATTACTTAAAATTTGCTGGTTAAACAGTTCAGCACCTGTTTTCTCGTGATTGTGATTTAATGGTGTATCAATTAAAATTATATCTTCACCTTCCGTTTTAACAAACCCCTTACACAACAATTTTTGATAAACACAAATCCACGGATTAACCGTTCCACCAAACGTTTTTTGAAAACAAAACTTAAATCCATCTAACACCAACATATTTTTTCCTTTTACACTCTTAATAAGTTGCACAGAATTCATTTTTAGTTGTTACTTGAAAAACAAGACAAATAAAACTGAAGCAGCAAGAATGTTTGTAAAACCAAGTTTTGAAAAAAGTAAGGGTTGAATTTTCATGCAATCGTACTGGTCAAATTCATTATGATGACATACTTAACTTACCTAATAGTACATTATAATACAAGTGTATAAGCAAGCCTTTAAAGCACGCGCGACGGGTTTAAAAGCACGAGGCGAAGCCGAGTGCCTATTAACGGAGCAGTGCTTTAAAGACTCTTATACACGTGTATTATACGCTATTTTTTATTATACCTGCATCATAATCTGGAAAATAAGAAGAATATAGCTAGGAAGCAGCATTTTGATTTTGATTCATCTTACATAGTAGTCTATGATGTGAAGTCATATCATTTACCTGGAGATTGGTTAGCATTTTTTGTTGTTCATGTTGCTATGTGAATTCGAATTTTTTTTTCGCGTGTTTGTAATTTGTTGCTTCAAAATTGATGAAGTCATTGTTGCTTAGCAACTGTAAAACACTGGGGTGTTTTAATGTTGGGTTTACGCACGCTTTTTGGTTTGTTTTACGAGGATTATGATGCAGGTATAATAAAATAGTATATTATAATACAAGTGTATAAGCAAGCCTCTAAAGGCTCTTATACACGTGTATTATACGCTATTTTTTATTATACCTGCACTACAATCTGAAAATTATAACAAAAAAAGGAAATTGAAATTCCTTTTTCGAAGTAATCTGTGTCATTAATCGTTGATATAGAAACGTTTAGCAATTGTTGTTGTTTCGTTGCTATGTATATTCATTTAAGTAAATAAAGATTAGTTCTGATTACCTGTGTATTTATCATTGTTCAAAATTTGTAGGTGAATTTGTTGTTACCTAGGCAACTATAAAGCACTAGTGCTTTAAAGGCCCGATTTTGCACGCTTTTTAGTTTTAAAAATAGAGATTATGATTCAGGTATAATAAAAAATCCTTTTTTGCACTTCCGGCAGTAAAAGTACTAATTTGATTCTTTTTTCGAACACTAAAGTGTCACTTTTAACGCCAAAGGGATTAAATATTTTCCAAAAGTCCCAAGGGATTAAATGTATATAAATTGCTGAGATTTATATAAATTGCTAAGTTATCGACTACGTTTTGTTGCCATCAGAAACTATGATTTTAATTTTAACGTTTTAAAAAGCTGGATTGTCACGTTGACAACGTATTTTAAAATTTTGACAATTCTGATTTCAAATTATTCGGAAGTGCAAAACATAGCGTATATACGACAGGACTGAGGAGCTTCATTCAATCAATCACTGTGATTATTGCCCTCGCGCCTCTACACTACGCGCAGGCAATAAACTTTCACACTCGGGATTAAATAAAGCACTTCAGCTCCTTGGTATATAATATATTATAATGGTAACTTGACTTATCTAATCTATAACCCGTCTACCTGCTACCTCCGGTGACAATTCAAACAGCAAAATTTTGTTACTCGGATTAAAAACTGACTGTGGGTGACAATTTGTCCCCAGCCCCATGGGGTACAATGAATCAGTACAAAAAAAAACAAAAATTGATATTTTATGAGGTTGAAGAGCAATAAAAGTCGATAAAACAACCTTTTTCCATATCAATCATTGCTGTCTTCTTCACTACTTTCCTCAGATTAAAAAAGCTGCACCTTTTTTTGACTAATCTCTTTTCATTTTTCGCTTTTTCTTTTTCCTCATCTTCCTTTTTCTTTTCCTTTTATTCATCGTTTTTCTTGTATGGTTGCTTATTTTCTTTCTTCTGATGCAGTGAATAAACCACTAGTTCACAGTGCCCCGAATAACTTTGGTTCAAAGTTCCCCACATGTTAATATTGACTACAATAACAATTTTTAACTTAAATGCTAAGATGAATCAAAAACAAGTATTACAAGTGTCTAGGCAATGTATTACTATACAGGCTGTTCCAAGTTGCTAACTTTGTTATTATAGGAGCTACGATGTCGGTTAAATGGGCAAACTAGTAGAATTTTTAATGCTGATTATGATAGTGAAATCAAAAAAACAGTTGAGCATCGCATTTCCGAGATATTTGCCAAAACATGTTTTTTTTTAATAGAACACCCTGTATATTTTTATATAAATGGATAGAAAATTAAATTCTGAACAAAAATGCCCATATAACTTTCTTTGATAACATTGAAAATAACCGAGTTATTTGGAAATAACTGTTTTAAACCTTTTAAAATCAAATAGCCATGAAACAAAAAACATTGGTTGTTGTCAATTATCCTAATGTGTCAAAATAATAATTGTGCTCGTTAGTTTTTGCAGCTAAAGTAATTAAACGTTGTGTTTACTGTTATTTTCTATCTGAAAATGGTGTTTACACATTTACAAAAGTGTGATATGTTAGAAGCATACCTAGTATGTAATAAAAATGGAAGGCGAACCCAGGAATATTATAGCGAGAAGTTTCCTGAACGCGAGATTCCGGACCAGCGATATTTTTTGATTCTTTATAGAAGATTAAGAGAAAATGAAGGAGTTTTCAAGAAAAAGGAAAAAAGTAAGCAGTTTATTTTCAATGAAGAAACCGAAATTAACGTTTTAGGGTATTTTCAAGCGTATCCAAATAATTCTACCTGAGATTTATCAAAAGAAGCGGGTTGTTCTCTAGGCACTATTCATAGAATTTTGAAAAAACAAATTTGTTCCTTACAAGTATCAACCAGTGCAGAGTTTACACCCTGGTGATAACGAAAGAAGACTTGTGTTTTCACATTGGTTCATTAATGAATGTCACGAAAATCCCAACTTCTTTAGACATATCTTTTGGAGTGATGAATCTAATTTCTCCAATAGTGGGATGTTTAACAGGAAAACGCATCATTACTGGAGTCATGAAAATCCATTTCTTGTTCATCCTCGTAATCCACAAAATCGTTTTAGTTTGAACGTATGGTGTGGTATGGTAGGCTCTAGAATTGTTGGCCCATTTTTTTATCGTAGATCTTTAACAGGACAACGTTATGTTGAATTTATGAGTGAAATCTTAGAAAGCTTCTTGGATAATTTAAATTTGTTAGACCGGCCACTCATCCATTTCCAACAAGATGGTGCCCCCGCCCATAACTACCACGGTACAAATGAATTATTGCGTCGATTATTTGGAAATCGCTGGATAGGTACAAACGGACCCATTCTGTGGCCTGCACGGTCACCCGACATGACCCCATTGGACTTTTACTTATGGGGGCACGTAAAAAATGAAGTGTATAAGACAAGATATGCAACGGTAGATGAGCTCCAAAATGCTATCACTATGGTCATTAGAAATATTGATGGACGAACTATTTTGAAAGCAACTGGTAGTGTTCAAAAAAGATTAATGAAGTGTGTTGAGCAGGAGGGCAACATTTTTGAACATGTACTGTAAATGATTATGATATTCGTTACCTGCTATTTCGTTTTCTTTTTTTATTGAATAAAATACTTATTTTCTATGTGTACCTATGTAATTTTTTTTTAAATATTGTAAAATTAAGTCTATAACTTCTTTAATTCTGATTTTTTTGTAATCATGTAATAAAATTATTTTGTTCAGAATCGAATTTCCTATCGAACTGTGATAAAACATACAGGGTGTTCCATTTAACTACTTTAGCTGCGAAAACTAACAAGCACAATTATTATTTTGACACAGGATAATTGACAACAACGAATGTTTTTTGTTTCATGGCTATTTGATTTTAAAAGGTTTAAAACAGTTATTTCCAAATAACTCGGTTATTTTCAATGTTATCAAAGAAAGTTATATGGGCATTTTTGTTCAGAATTTAATTTTCTATCCATTTATATAAAAATATACAGGGTGTTCCATTTAAAAAAAAATGTTTCGGTAAATATCTCGGAAATGCGATGCTCAATTGTTTTTTTGATTTCACTATCATAATCAGCATACAAAATTCTACTAGTTTGCCCATTTAACTGACATCGTAATTCCAATAATAACAAAGTTAGCAATAGTGCAGACTTAACTTGGAACAGCCTGTATATTATGCCATTAAAATAAAAAATCCACAAGTTGTTTTTTGTTGATTTTTAACAGTACATAGAAAAGACAAAAAATGGTTTGGTAGCTAACTTGACAGACGCCATGAAGAACAATAACTACTAACTGCTAAAAGTGTATGATTTTAGAAACAATAACCAACAAAGACACAGTTTTAGACCTTTTTTTGCTATACTACATGGAAATCAACTTAATCAAGTTTGAAATAATACCAGCGGTTCAATGTTTCCCATGGTTCATTGTACCCCCTCCCCTTCCATATCTCTTAGACATAGATTTTTTTTGATCGTTTGTTACAGCTAAAGTACATTTATAAAAGAAATAAAAAAGCGCTGAAGAGGAAAAACATACAAGTGTAAAATAATTCTAATACAAAATAATAAATTTTCAGCTTTTTTGTAAGAGTCATCAGTTTTTTGGTGATCACCAAATTGGCCCCTATTCCACATCAAAATCAATAAAACATTGTCAAAATTTTACAGAAAGTAGTTTTTGCATTTTTAGTTTTGCCTTTCGCTTTTAATAGGTATAGCCTTTTGAATTACTGGTCTAATATTGTAATAGAATCGTATTTATACCTGAAATGTATGCCACCCTGAAAGCTTTCCACATAAACTGGCTGTAGCTGCACATCCTCCAGATAACATGGCATAGTGAGTGGTACTATACTGCATTTTGTTTATTAATATAAATTTTCCGTTTGCAACTCTTCTGCATTAATGTAAAAATATAGAATTAATTTTTTATACCTCTATACAACACTGAATAGGTACTACAATTATTAAATACTTACCTACAGAAAAGCACCTATTAGCATTTATTAAAACCTTTATTTTTTAACAATTCTTTGTAATGCACATTTAAACACAGGTTATACCTAAGTATTCGAAATAAATTCAATGGGTAAAATTAATTTGGTATTGTTTTTGAAATTCACCAAGTAAATGAAAATTGATCAATGCTGGATAGTATACCCACACTAATAAAGTTGTTGACAATGAAATATATGCCATGAAGTTGGTACGTTGTTACCTCTGCGTTGAAGTTACGGTGTAAATCATAGTGCAAATTAAAATCGAATCATGTAGTATATTCACAGATTTCTCAATAGTTGTCTGAACAAAGTTGGCTCAGGAAGAGGAATCTCCTAAACAACCTTTTAAAGTGTAATATATGTATGTATATTATACATATATGTATACAGGGTGTCCAAGATAAGGAGTGCATGCATGGGGATCTCGTAAACGGTAAGAGATAGAGATTCGGTTAAATGAGAAGAATTGTTCAGCATCTCAAGTACTACTATGATGCACATTCAAATCTTAGAATTGTTACTTAATTTTCAGTACAGACTGAAAAAACTAAAATTTTCAGTTTTCGTTTTTTGTGTATAATTTGATTATTATCAAAGATAGCGCAAAGAGGTTTTGACATTATTAAGACACTTTCTTGCACATAATTCGAATCTCAAATTAAATTTTTTATAGGTGGTTTAATTTTCAAGATATTGACATTAACTTTGCTTTTTTAAATATGCGTCAAAGGCGGCCATGTCATCATTGAATAGAGCTTTTTTTCCTTGTTTTTCTGATATAAGGTTTAATCAGTGGCGGCTCGTGGTGTGGCGTACTGGGGGGGGGGGGGGGGTCTTTTTGAAATATTTTTCGATAAAAATGTACTTACCCAGCCAAATTTTAGGTAGACTTATATTTCAAGTCGATCCTTCGCGTTGGAAAAACGATCTATCACTAATTCATTAAAATTGTCAATGTCATTAATTAACGATTTTTCGATGCTTAACATAGCTAACGCACTAACGCAGTTAACCTTTCTTGCCCTATCGTGTTACGCAAAAATGTGTTTTTCTTTTTAAAGTAGAGAAGCAACGCTCGCTTTCCACCGTTCTCATTGGCAAAGTACACAAAATTTTAATAAGTTTCACACTCTCGGTAAAAGTCTGGCAAAGATTATTGTTTACAAATAATTGTAGTATTGCAACAGCACCAGCACTTTCATAAAAATCCTCACGATCGTATACCACTTCTAGTTCGGGTTTTAATTTTAAATCGTTTATAACGGGGTAACTAGTCTTGACTAATTTAAAAACATTTTGAAGAAAAAATTTTTTGTGCTCTTCGAATTTATTTCCTTGAAATAACTGTGAAACAATTAAATGATTAGAAAATATAAATCTATGTTCAACGTCCGATACAATTATGTCGCAAATTTCTACTGCAATTGGAAGTTTTGAATTTTCATTTATTTTATTTCTTTTTCTGCATGTCGATGGAGCAGCTGGCACGAAATTATTAAGAATGTAATGTCTAACTTTTTCTATATTATATCCGCAACACTTTATGCAATCTATAATTTTATTTAAAATCTACCTATTTTTATCAACATTGTCATTAAAATTTTTAATAGATTATCGATAAGCACGGTGTAGTTGCAATCTGATATCCACATTACTAAGTGTGGCAAAATTCATAGAATTATTCATATGATTTGCTTATAAAAAATGTTTTTGTACTTTAATTTTTAAATGTTTTAAGTCAATTACGCCGTTTTTACACCACATTGCGTCATCGCAGAATAGCAGCCACGGGAAACAGAAGAAAGCTTTTCTTATATTACATCCACAAATCCCATTCAATAAACTCATTGAATTGACTCATTAAAATACCTGTTAACCTCTTCACTTCTATACAATGTTATTATTTGTTTAATAATTAGGGTTGGTTGTGGACGACTGTTTCCTTTTAACTTCAAACATTCTTCAAACTTCAAACCACGTTCAGCTATAAGTTCCATTATTTTTTGCACGGACATTTTATAGCACTAAATTAAGATTTACTACACAGTTATGATTTACTACACAAGAAAATGTCACAGACAAAACCGATCTACGAAAATATCCCCGAGCATTTTCTTACATGGCATTCACAATCCAAAATTGTTTTGCACGGACATCGTACAACACCACTAAATTATAATTACATAACCAACAACTGTTTTCACACTACTAAGTCGTATACGTGCGAATCCCGCAAATTAGGCGGCTATTGGCATGCGCTTACGACGGACAGCTTACAGCATAATTCTCGGAAGTGCTGGGTCCGTGACCCTGAAGTCTTTAATACGCAGATACTTCTATCCCCTTTTAGCTTGTGTAATATGAATTTTACTGCAATGAGCTTTCTATTTCACTCTTATTCATTTGAAGGCCTTTTAAGCCGGCGGCTGTATTCGATGGCGTATACCTGAATTGTGGACAAACAGCTATATGACCCTCGCATAGAATCGCTTAACGCGCTCGCGATATTCAAACATTCAAACGTTTTCTGATCCTGTGGCAGCTTTAATAAACGTTCTCGCATTGAAATCTTATACAAAAGTTAACTATAAAATATTTTTTAACGTTTATAGTGTGTAATATGTTATGTACTCAAACAAAAAGTAATTATTTTTTTCTAATTGCATTGGGAGGTCAATGACCATTTGACCCAATGGAGAAACCGTCACTGGGTTTAATGGGTTTATTTTCACAAATAACGGAGTTTCTCTCAAACACTATCAAAAAACACAAACTAGAAAGTTTAAATTTACCAAAGTTCTAGATTTAGTTTGTTTTAAGGTAAATAAACAAACTTTAATCGTAAGTTTAATAAATTAAAAAAGGGTTAAATATTAATACAACACGTTTTTACCTCCAAGGTAGGTTAAATTCTTATTTTTCGTTGCAGCTTTTGATTACTAACGTTAATGCCAAATTCTTTTTAGTTTTTCGTGGTGGCTGTATTGTGATTACTGATTATGATTACGAATTCATTGGAACGAGTGATTTGTATTGTCATCGTATTAAATGACTAACTTCGCGGTAGTTGTAGCAAGAATTCTGACTACAAGTTTATTGAACTGGATTGTAATTACGGGTAAACGTCAGAAGAAATGTAAACCGAGTTGCGGTATAGCTTGCTCGGAAAATAGTTTTTACAAAAAAACACTGCAGTATCCGGAGCTGCAGTGTAAAGTAAATGATTAATAAGTAGAGAAATGCTGTAAAAATGGTACGCAGTAATTTGTGCTTTGTTGTATTGAAGTTCTATCTGACATTTCATTAAAACTCGGGAAAATGTGGAAGGATACAATTGTGGCTAACGTGTTTAGAAAGGTGAGAGTATTTTCTTCGTACATTTACTAGTTGTGTAAATTTGTATTAATATGCCGAATATTTATTGTGTACAGTTACGAAATTATCCACCATGCAATGGTTTTATATGGTTCACGTTGCCTAGTTCCGGTTAGATTTTTCGAATTCCACACTTGTGCTAAATTCAAAAATGCATTAGTATTTTTATTCTGTTACAAGATCAAATCATTTTATGCTTAGTAGTATAAAAGAATTAATGATAATCGTTTGAATAAAAATTGAATCCAAACCATTAACAGCTTGAAAACCGGTGTTTTGGTATTTCAAATTTGTGGGTCATCGAGTTGCTGGAATAGGTCAGTTTCCTGCTTAAGATTGTGGAGGTGCAAAATGTTTTGAAAGCAGGTTTTCTTCACCTTATTGTACAGGGTGGAAAGTTTGAAATTGTACACTTGAAGTAGGTGTCATTATAACGTAATTTAATCTTTATTTTTTTTTATGTAATTAGAACTGGCGTAACAAAACTTGTATTCACTGCATAATTATAGGATTCGGTATTTAAGTGATATTTTCGGTTAAACCGGAAGTGACATTAATTTTAATAGAAATTAAGTAAAAGCGGAAACAGTTCAATTTAATACGACTAGTATTGCTGAAAACAAGTAATTATATGTACCTATTTTATATGATGTTGCAATATTACAGGACAAACTTTTTGAAAGCATCTTACTGCTAACACTCTGCTAGCCAACAGCATCCAAACATAATTATTTAAACCAGAGTGCAGAGCCGTCCCAAACTGGAGGGCACCGATGCTCTTTTCTAAATAAATCTTTTCTGATGATGTATAGGTATTTACGGGAAAATAAAAGATGAAAAAATTTCCGCAATAAAAATTACTGGAAAATTTCTAGAAGAAAATTACACAACTTAGTTTGGTTTTCGGTGCTTCTAAGCTGTTTTGTCAAAAAATATTTATTTTTCGTACAGAAATAGGTACCACAAAACGCAGGCATTGGAAGTAACTTACACGCATTATTACAGGTAACCCGTTATATTTTAAGTAACGAGTTCAGTAACGCGTTACTTTGCGAAACACATTTAAAGTAAAGGTAAATTTTTGTTACTTTTTTAGTTAGGTGCAGTACAACCTATAAATGTAACCACTTTTTTTCCGGTCTCTGAGAAACTTCTATCATTTTGAAATTTTTTTTTGATAAAGACTAAAGTTATCACCCGCCGCCTATTGTAACCAGTAACCGTCTTTTTAAAAAACGTGCTATTTAAAACTTACCATAATAATTAAGCAAATAATTTCTTACTCAGTTGCACTTAAAAGCTTTTTACGAGGGGTATCTCACTGGCGGCAATATGTGTATAAATTTACGACAATAGTTGAAAAATCACTCGGCAATCACGGCAATAAATGGGCAATCACGGCAAAAACTCGGCAATCGCAGCAATAACTCTGCAATCGCGGCAGTAACTCGGTAATCAAGGCAATACAACGGAAATCAACGGCAATAAATAAAAATAAATTGGCGACAACGAAAATATAGAGGTACCGGGTGATCGTAAAAAAATGGTTCAGAGCAGGCCATGACCGAAGTGTTAAAGTTGGCAATACGTAATATAAGCCAATTGTCAAATGTTGACAGCTGTAAAAATTTTTGGTTAGATACATTTAACTTAATGTATCTTACAAAAAATTTTGAGAGCTGTCAACATTTGACAATTGGCTTATATTACGTATTGCCAACTTTAACACTTCGGTCATGGCCTGCTCTGAATCATTTTTTTTACGATCACCCGGTATATTCGCCGGTAGGTAAAACACGTCATGTGAATAATGGATATCCATGCTGTAAAACGATCATTTAACAGTATTTAAACAGCCCGAGGTCGCTCGAAGGGAGCTCGGAAACGAACGTACATGATCAACGAGCAGAATGTCTTCGGAGAAAAGTTGCAATGAATAAAACTAAATTGTATAACTGAGGGGTGTCTCGTTGTTTAAAATTATGTACACATATTGCCGGAATTGCCGTGATTGCCGATGGTTGCTGTGATTTTCGACTGATTGCCATGATTGCCTAGTCATTTCCGTGATTGCCGACGTTATTGCCGTGATTATTGCCGAAGGTAGCTTCGAATTTCATACTATTTTCAATAACTCTCGTGGTATTGATAATGTTAGTATTATTACCCTTGCTTCGTAGCTCAAAAACGAGAAGAGAATTTAGTTTTTGATTGTTCTGGTTTGGGGTTGATTTAAATAGTGATTTAAATCATGACATAATTTAAACGATTTTTATTAAAAAAAATCCGATTTAAATCAATTGCTTTTTGGATGGGGTATGGTTTTCAGGTAAAAATTTTCAATAGGGACAATAACTTACATAGAATTGCATAAAAGTATTAATTTATTATATATCTTATTTGAACTGCGTTCATTATAAAGTAATGTTGACCTATATACAAATCCACACATAAAATAAAAAAATTAATGCTGCCATATAATTTAAAGGATCGGGAGATTGGCACAAAGATTGGCTACGCTCTTGTACACGGGTTCGAACATAGGATGGTGACAAAATTTTTAAAAATTCATGGCCCTTCGGGCAGTAGCGTAACGCAAACCGTAAGAGCCGCTCTGCAAACTTAAATAATAGACCCCCACCTTTAGTTTTGTTACAGTCAAATTTAAAAGACATACCTTTAACAGTCACATACCAGAATTATTAATAAACATTTTAAAAATTACTAAAAACTATTACACTTCAGCAAGTAAGTTTACCTTATTTTCGTTGGTAATAATCTTATGCAGTTAAAACACCATTTTTTCTATTAACAACGTTAATTTATAGTCAATTTAAATTATAGAAAACAAATTGCACGTCGGTTGGTATTTAGTATTGTTTACATATGTTCTAATTTATTGCCCGTTTTTGCAGTAAATTTATAGTATAAAGCCGAACACGATCTTTCTGAAAATTATCCTGCGTTTGCAAAGGCCTATTTTTAAAATGTTTGGTATAAGTTTACTTTTCCTTGCTCCATTTTTTCTTCTGAGCGTCGCTTAGTGGTTTAGCTGGATTCATATTTAATAATATATACTAGCAGAATCCGTGGGCTACGCTCTTCGAAGTTTTTTGGTACCTTCATAGTTCATCCCCGGCGCTTGCTGCTTCGAATGTTACCTCCGCTGAGTCGGTCTGAATAAGAGTCCAGAAAAACAGCATCGTAAAAAAAATTTGAAGAAAGCAAAACCGCCGTAAAATCTTCAGAAAAAACATCTCCCGAAAAAATCATAGCCCCAGAAAATTCCGTAAAAAGAAGCGGGAAAACAATTAGTTAAACTTATCATTTGTCCTGAATTCCAGGTACCTTAACGAAGATTTCCAAAATTGTTTGTTTGTAAATACACCAAAATGTTGTTAGATATTTGCATATCATTCCAAAATTAAATTCGCTCTTATTGATAGAAACCAGAGATGTAATGATACAATTAATATACATTCCCCCGATATCGGCGAGCTTAATCATCCTAGGGTGATTTTAACGTAAATATCAGGATCCGCGTAACGTAATAAATATCTGCTCAACATGATAATGAATGCGTCGTCAGTAAAAGTGTTGTTTCCACAGATGCATCTAGAATTTGTAGTAAATAGTTATGTAGTAAACACTTTGTAATAGTAAGCGGAACCTAATCCAGACTCCAGAGGGTAGCCGATGAATGATGGAATTCCCCTGCTATACATTTGTTTGTTGTCAGCGCGATAAATACATTTCAGACCAGTTAGAATTAAAGTACCCATTCTTTTTCTTCCTGTGCCTTCTCTGTTCATCATCAGAGGTTGGCGATTACGTTGGCAAAACTGTCTCGCTCTTCTGCAGTTCTAAATATTTGTTGGACATTCATTCCTGTCCATTGTCCTATATTCTTTAGTCAGGAGGTTTTTCTTCTTCCTCTTCCTCTTTTGCCTTCCATCTTTCCTTCCATTATTAGTTGAGGAAGTTGATATTTCTCATTTCTTAGTAGACGACCAAGATACGCAGTTTTTCTTCGTCGTCCAGGGAATCCTAAGCATTCGTCTGCATAGCCACATCACAAAAGCCTCCAGTTTATCCATGTCTTTTTTATTTAAAGTCCAGGCCTCCACTCCGTACAGCAGTATTGACCGTATGTATGCCTTCACCATTCCCAGTCTTATTCCTAAATTTAAATTTTTATCAGATAAGAGTGACTTCATTTTTATAAATCCTTGTCGTGCTACTTCAATTCTACTTCTAATTTGCATAGTTGAACTGACTTTAATCAGCATCCTAAATACTTGTACCCATAAATAACCAAATTATCTTAACAGAAATGACAGCAATGTAAAGTTTTATTGAAAAGAATCAATAAACCGAGCCGACATGTAAAAGCCCGCAGGTGCGTTATAGTGATAAATCTTTAGGAGTTACTTCCGGAAAACGCGTTTTTTTTTCTTAATTTTTAAAATTGTTAAAATTATTTTTAATTCTAATAAACTACTTCAAACAGTCTATTGGACTGTTTGAAGTTTATAAGTATTGGCTTTTGCGGTTTTGAATAATTAAGTAATCAATTTCAAATTTTTAAGAAACCTGGAGGGCGTCATAGTAATATTTAAGATATTAGTAAAAAATAAATTTGTAGTTCATTGTAACTGCATGAAATCATAACTTTCCATACGTCAGTAGGGGTATGGCTTGCGGTTTCTTACATCTCATGGGACCAGTATTTTTTTATAATACAGTAACAGCACAAACATATCGTAATTATTTATTGCAGCTTTTTGTTCAACAATTGCATGATGATGAACTTCAAGCAGGTTACTTCCAACAAGATAATCCCATTGTACAGTGCACACACTTCTCGTGGGATAATTGGCTTTCTCCGTGATTTTATTGACGAAAGAATGATCAATTTCCCTTCATTTTCCTCCGATTTAATCATCCTTGAATATTATGGATATTTACATTTTTTTAAAACGCACATTGAACATCATAGGAATTCATGTATGAGATCTCTTCATCTCTTCGGGGGGCTGTAGCTTATAAGGAAGCAATTTAAGACATACGTTCATGATACCTTTTTTTTGTTATTAGGCATAGCTATTAATTTCTAAATTTCAAACATTCATAGCGGGGCGCACAAAAATTAGGACATGGGGGAAAAGAATCAAACTGCAGCTCACTTATAGCACAGATAAGGTTAACACTACAGATATACGACCCCTTATAAAAAATGTCCGCTCAGATTTGGAAACGAAATTAGCGTTAGTGTGGCTACAACGCACCAGACCAATTTTAGGGCGCTGCTATAGCTATTTGTTTATTACTGTTGAAATGTGTTGGAAACTGTTTTATCGCGAATTTGAATGTATCTGTCACAGATGACGTTAAAAACCTGACCTTGTCTGGGATCTGGTTAAAGCGCGTATTTTATATTTTCCTTGTATTTACTGTTTACTGAAAATTGATATATCAGAAAAAGTATCAGTTCTGAATTGTGATAAATAATAAATATTCAACATGTCGACTGTTGTTAGTGGCAAGTGCTCGATTATTATGATTTATATGAGTCCTATAATAGTATATTAAAAAACAAGTTTCATAAGACATGATTTTAGAGCACGCGTCCAAGTTAGAAAACGAGCCGCTTGCGGCGAGTTTTCTAATGGACAAGTGCGCTTAAATGTCTTATGAAACGTGTATTTTATACTATTTTTTCTATTTTGGTCCAAAAAAGTTAAAAATTACCTTATTTTATATTTTAATTTAAAAATTTAATCGATTAGGAAAATTTGGTTTTTGTTTTTGATATGTGGCTGTTGGTGACATTTAGTAATTTCATACAATTCAAACTACTGTCAAATTAAAATTTAGACAAACAATTTGAAAGTGATTTAATTTTTAAAATACCTAAGATTTGAAGATAAGATGGAAGAAGAATTATCTTGCACCCCACCCGAGCTACGCAAAGTAGCGGAAAATACGCTAAATAATCTTTTTTAGAACTTACAATTTGAAGGTTATGTTTATAACGCGTGAAGGTTTTCTTGTCACATGTTTGTCACCAACCTAACAAAATAAAATTTTGAATTCTTTTAGGAGTTGCTTTATGAAATCCAAATGAGTTTCATAAAGTAGTCAGTAAAGAACCAAAATAGATAAAATTATGTAGATGATTTTGGAATTATTATTAAATTTAATTCACCACAAACAGAAAATAAAGTTTTAAAATTAGACTGTGCAATAAATGTGTATGATTAATGCTTGATAAATTAATTTATTTGCAATAAATTAAAAAACTAGGTACACATCATGAATATAGTTTAAGTAGAATTGGCGTCAATATTAATTATTTACGAAAAATTGCGATTTGACAGTTAAGCATGGCATATGGCTTTTGGTTTGAATATGTGCTAAGTAATCTGCTCAATTACAGTCATCTGTGACTTAATTATAAATTGTCATTGTAGCGCCATCTATTTGCAGATTATTAATCATATAAAACAAGCTGCCGATAGCTCCCATATTTACCGTATATCTGTAGTGTTAACCTTATCTGTGCTTATAGCTAGCTCTAATGTGCAAAATGGTGGAGCCAGTTTTTCACAAACATTTATTTTTATATTTACAGTGTTTGTGGTTTCAGAATCAATTCCCACAATGACGTTGTGACTCGCTAGTGTTTATACGACAAAAAATCTGGCAGCTCATTGTTTTAGTAAACGGGCTCTAAATTAACAAAAACTTTAAAGCTAAGAGAGTTCGGAAAAAAGCATTCAATTCAATTTGATGTTCTTATTCTAGTTTAAAACGTTCAAAATTCTATTTTTGCAAAAATGATACCAAAAACCCAAAACATGAGAGATGCACCGATTATTCGGCCGGCCGAATAATTAGCTATTGGCCATTTTGTGGAGCTTGCCGAATATTCGAATAAGTCGAATATTTTTCTGAAGCAGCTGTATATTCGCCGGATATTTGACATACGTATTATGCACTAAATGCAAAAAATACTCAATTACAAATTATTCGTAAAATTTGATACTATAATTAAAATTAATATACACTGAATCAAAAGCAGCCAAATGGGAACTGTTTCCGCTTACGAGACGTAACGAGCGCATGCATTGATTACCGGTAACGGCGGTAACATTTTTCCGTTTCCTAGACCGTGAGCGCTAGTGGTTGCGCTGACCAACTAGAAAACGTTCCACTTCGTTTCCTAGACAGTAGGCGTAACCGCAAACATATGCCCTGTTTCAAGGGAAACATAAATAACGACACCTTTGTTAAACAAATATATTTGTTTTTCTATAAATTGTAGTGACACTTCTATCTAAGCCAGCATTCAGCTATGGAACTTCTGGGTTTATACAAAAATGGAATTATATTGAGAGTTTTAGGATATGGGTCATGTTTACAAAAATCGAATGTTAATTTAACAAAAAATAAATGTAAATAAAATAAACAAAAACACTAAATTTATATCGACATATAATAATTCATCGATAATTAATCATAACGCAAGAGAATATAACGAATAAAACATTATGGTTAACCAAAATTATTTTATTGTCACTTAATTGTAGTTGCTATGATCGTAAGGTGGTTACAACGCAACATACGTAAATAAGGCAATACAATTTTTTGTTTTTTATTACCGCCGTGATAAAATGTAACTGGTAATTTTTATGCCTCTGATTAGTTTAAACAGCCACAATGTAACAAGTAATATGCTTATTATCACAGGTAATACCAAGTGTCGAGAATTTTTTGAGAATGATTTGTCGTTTCCGTGGAAATTGTTGCGTCAAAATTTCACAAAACAAAATCAGATCAAAGAGCTGGGTGACCCCAGTTCAAATTCCGTGACAGACCGGTTTTTTCTTAATTTTTTTTAAATTAATTTTTGACATTTCTTACTACTGTCTTATGTTTATAATTTATTTCAATTTTTATCCTGTAGTATCTAATTTAAAATAATTCTGCTCAGCTGAGAAAAATGTCTTCTCTACCTTGGTCTATAATTTACTATTATTTACTGACTTTTCTAAACGGTATTTAATTTCGTTCGTTCATAAAAATGGTTTTAACAAAGCAACTCCAAACATTTTAAATTTAAATTAAAACCCATTTAAATTTACATGCTCACTTGCTAATTTTTTTAAAATTTTAAATATGAGCAATTGCGGTAAAATAATAAACCGCGCAACTAAATAATAGCTCCGTGATTTGCAAACTAATCATCGACATGACGTACGTGTTTCAAATGCGACTGCGATTCAGTTTTTATTTGATCGCTATAATATAGTTTTTTTTAAATTTTCTACATTAATACGATGTTTTTTTCAGAATAATTGACGTCAAACATTGTTTTTTTTTACGTCAAAAAATAAATTTTAGACGTCCAAAAAATGATTTTTTGACGCAGAAATATTTTTTGATGCCAGTAAATGTATTGTTTAATAAAAAGTAAACCGGGATTCCATAGAATAAGAACAAAATAGTCGCCAGAATAAATACAATGGCGCGTCCAATTGTACCACTTGCACTGTCTATGTCGCGACCAATCTAAGTAGTAAGTAGTATTCTGGGTATAGAATGACTAAATCATTTTCCTTGTAATAAGCTCTTTGATTTTAGCAGTGGCGGTCCACCATATTAGGGCAGGGCAGGGTAGGCAGCGCCTACCCATAATTGTTCAAATAAAAAAACTAACATTTTAAGTTTTAGTTTAAAAAAAGTTACTTCTACATACAGTGTTTACTTTTTAACGCCACCGTGTAACATTAACTTTAAACACTGTTTTGCATACGCGAAGGCGAGGCTTACCACTCCCAGCCACCAAACAATCAATCAATCTGTTATTCTTCATACCACTGCATGCACATTGGTAAAGAGTACAATGATCAGATGCAAAGAAATAGTAGCGATATCACGCCGCGGTAAACACTGAATAGGCGCGCCTGTTACCAACTTCACGTAGTTTTTATTTGTATCACGATGAGAACAGCCAGTCAGCGGCAATCATATGCAGCGTGCAGGATACGTTATACTACACCAAGCAAGTTTCCATTTATTTTATACGTAGTTTGCACGTTTGTAGCGAAAATGGAAAATCTCGCGAATCAACTTTTAAAAGACATATTGAATGGATACTCTTTCGAAAAACAAATTGAAATAGTTTCTGAACTTTAACAAAGTAATAAGTGGTACAAGTGGATAGTGTATCGGAATAGTCAAATTCTCTCCCGCCATAGTCAGGTAGCAGCTTCGGTGACCAAATTGTCTAACAATCGTAGGTAAATTATCTACCAATCGTAGGTAAATTATCTCCCGGTCCCGATAATGATCTACAAAGATTAACGCAACTGTCATTAGGGTGACCTGTGGAATTTCACAAAATGTAAGACCCAAAAAAAAAGTCTGGAAAAAAGTCACGGAAAAAAGTTCCCGGAAAAAAGTCACCGGAAAAAAATCTCCACGAAAAAAGTCTCCACGAAAAAAGTCCCAGGAAAGATCCCATGGAAAAATAGTCCCCGAAAAAAAAAACTTTGGAAAAAAAGTCTCCTGAAATAAAGTCTCCAGGAAGAAAGTCTCCAGGAAGAAAGTCGCCAAAAATAGCGTTGGATATTGAAGCCCCGTATAAGAGTCGGTTAAAATAAACGACTTTACTTGATTTTGATATACGGTAGCCCTTTAAAGACCACTTTTAAATATAATAATGTAGCGACTTTTTCAATAGAATTTTTTTATTTATTATTAAATTAAATGTACAAAATGCAGTAAAACTACCATCGAATTAACCTAAAAAATACAGTGTTCCATTTCAAAAGTGAAAGATAGAACCGCTTTTCAGTTACACCGGAAGTCGGTAATTTTGCTTTTGTGCCTAGAAACTGCATCAGTTTTTTAAAATATTTGTAATCATAATAATAATCTAGCAATTCAAGTAGCTCGAATTTACCGCTATAATCAAAATATAAGCTTTTTAATAAACTCACTGCCAACGATGAACACTAAAAAAATGCAATTTTATTTTAACTTATTTTATATTAAAAACATTTCTGTTTTCATGAGTTTTTCCTCTTTTTCAAGTTTTCAGGTTTTCTCCCTAGAGACTTTTATTCTGGGGGCTTCTTTTTTGTGACTTTTTTCCGGACATTTTTTTCCAATGAACTTTTTTCCGGACCTTTTTTCTAGGAGACTGTTTTCCAGGGACCTTTTTTCCGGGGACTTTTTTCCGGCGACTTTCTTTTCAGGGGCCGCTTTTTCCATGGACTCTTTTCCGTGACTTTTTTCCGGGGACTTTTTTTCCTAGATTCAATGATAATATTAGAAAATTACTTTTATTTGTTTTAACCAACCAAAGAGAATGCCCCACACCCTTATAAACAATGTTCTTAAGTTTTATAAAAGTGCCTTTCAGTCTTTTGAGTTTTCTTTACCAAGCATTATGGCTTTTGTGCAAATTGTGAAAAGTGAAAAGGCAACGATATTCTTTTAATTGATAATTATAAATTTTCGTTTCTTAAATACCGGGTGTCCCAGAAGTTACTGACCCATTTTAACTGCAAATATCTCCGAACTAAGAGGCGATAGAGACATGCGGTTTTCACTGAACAATTTCTTTTTAAACAAAGTTTTTTTCGTTATAAATGGTTATTCAGTAAAGTCTTATATAGGGTGTTTTAAAAAAACGGTCTTTTTCAATTGCAAATATCGTCCATTTTTTTAATGGAACACCCTGTATATTTTGATACTACGTGAAAGGTGAACTCTTCCTCTTTCCGAAAATGTACAATTTGTTGCAGTTGAATTGAAAAATGAGTGAGTTATTTGGTTTTTAACGATAAGCTTTTATAGGTGTAGGCATTTACGGGTGTTAATGTTAAAGCATGCCTTGGAATTTTTATAATGTCAGTGAACTGACACAAGGAACTGTCAAAGTAATTAATTCTGATTTGAATAATTCTTAAACGGCTGTTGTTAATTTTTTTTTCAATAATGGTACGATTTACTTTAATTGAAAAATCAAAAACTGTGTTATTGTATGCTAAGTATGAATCGATTGTTGATACTAAAAGAAGATTTCGTGCGGTATTTAGGAAAAATCCACCTTCAAAAAACAGCATAAAAAAGTGGCACGCTGCATTTCTGCAAAGTGGCTATCTGGAAAAGAAGAAATATCAAACACGTGATGCTGATGGTTTTTTAAATAGACTCCTGCGTATTCAGGAAACATTAGAAGAACACAATAATCGAATATCTACTCGCAAATTAGCAAGTACAACTGGATTTTCTAAATCCGAAGTTCAGAGATGTATAAAGGTATTAAAATTAACTCCTTATAAAATTCAAATGCACCAAAAAATTTATGAAAGAGATTTTCAAAAAAGACTTGTTTTTTCGGAGACTTTACTAGATTTATATAGAGAAGTACCCAATGTTCTGCTTATAATGTCAGATGAGGCTGCGTTCCATTTAAACTGTTGCAGAAACATTTGGAGATAGGTGGATTGGGAGAGCCGAACCAATTGAGTGGCCTGCCCACTCACCAGATCTGACGATTCCAGACTTTTTTATATGGCCTTTTATCAAAGATAGATGTTATAATTCTATCCCAGAGACTCTGGAACAACTGCGATGTAACATTGTCCGAACATTTCAAGAAATTACCCCGGAAATGTTGCGAAAATCTTTTGACAATTTCTTGTTCAGGTTGCAAAAATGTATAGACCAAAATGGACAACACTTGGAACATCTTAAAGATTTTTATTAATGTAGCTAATTTAGAATGTTAATTTTTATTAAAATTAGAAATTCATCTTTCAATTTTGTCTTGTTCTTTTCTACAAATAGGTAGTTATCGGATTTCTAATGTCAAAACTTATTAAGGATCAACATGGATCAGAAGTCTGTACCTAATGAACGACCATCCTTAAAAACCAAATAACTCACTCATTTTTCAATTCAACTGTAACAAATTGTACATTTTCGGAAAGAGGAAGAGTTCACCTTTCAGACAGTATCAATATATACAGGGTGTTACATTAAAAAAATCGACGATATTTGCAATTAAAAAAGACCATTTTATAAAACACCCTATATAAGACTTTACTGAATAAACATTTATACCGAAAAAAACTTTTTTTTAAAAGAAATTGTTCAGTGAAAACCGCATCTCTCTATCGCCTCTGAGTTCGGAGATATTTGCAATTAAAATGGGTCAGTAACTTCTGGGACACCCGGTATTGCCGGTGATAAAATTAAAAGATGCATGTGCCATCCCGTAAAACTGTATGTAAAGCATTTGTGAAGACAGAAGGTGGTGACAATAGTGCTATAACTGAAGCTTCTCTAAATCATAATCACGGAAAAATCGCTACAGAATTATTACACAGACAACTTCGCAGTGCTAGTTTAAAAAGAAAGGCCGTGGATGACATCTGCGAAAAACTTTCGAAAACAATTCATAGTGAGCTCAAAGAACATGACGTCGAAACTATTACCACACATGACATCAAATGTCTTAGAAAAAATATTTATAATGTAAGAAGATCCATTATGCCAAAATTGCCTTAAGAATATTGAAGAGGTTCATAAATTAATTAGTGATTATCCTATAAAAACTAATAAGGGTGAAATGTTTTTAATAAAAAATGATGAAATAAACAATATATTAATGTTTTCGTTTGAAACAAATCTACGTTTCCTGTCAACTGTGTCCGAGATATACAGGGTGAATAAAAAGTAAGGAACATCGATGCTACAACAGCCTTAAATAATAACTTTAGGAAAAAATGTTTCTAACAAAAGTTTTCTATCAAGTTTTTTGCCACAATTGTACGTTTTTTTTTCAATTGTCGTATGTTTTAGCTATGACGTCATCGACATTTTTTTTAAATGGCAACCTATACTTTTTATGGCATGACCAGTTAGTGCTTTTTATTCTCTATACGGCCATGTAAAAATATCATACAGTTGCATAATAAAAATTTCAAGAAAAATCACGATAAACATTTATTTTTGTCACTGGCAACATTTTTCATCAGGTACACTTATTGCAAGATAAACAAACTACAATAGTAGGCAATTGTTTGAAAATGTTTAAAATTGAACAAATGCAAATCTGTAATGTCAATTCGGTGACAGTTAGCATTAATAAGTGATTAAAATTTAGTCTGTGTCCTGTGTTAAATACCAATTTCTAATCATGGTACGTTTAACAGAAACTGAACGTATTGAAATTTTGATGATGATCGGGTACGCTGATAACAAGAGAACTCACGACGATGTGTGCGCTTTATTTAATACTGTACATCCAAATCGTGAACCTGTTACGCGATCCACTGTAACCAAAATTAATAGAAAATTTAGAAAAACGGGCCACGTCAAAGATTTGGATAAAATATTGCAAATCGGCACAATTCCCGTTATTGGTCGCGACATAACCCACATTGGATGGAAGAATTACACACACAGTATCCACAAAAAGTAAACGTGTGGACGGGAATTATAGGAGACAGAATTCTTGGTCCTTTTTTCTTTGATGGCACATTAAACGCTGATCGGTATTTGGATTTTTTGAGGTTGGAACTTCTTCCCGCGTTAGCTGTTTTATTTCCAAATGCAGAAAATCCGGACACGCCGAACGGTAGAATTTGGTTGCAACAAGATGGTGCTCCACCTCATTATGGCATTCATGTTCGTCAATATTTAGAAGGAATTTTTTACAAATAGGTGGATAGGAAGAAGAGGACATATTGAGTGGCCAGCGCAATCTCCGGATCTAAACCCGCTTGGCTTCTTTTTATGGGGCCATCTTAAAAGTACAGTGTATACAAACAGACCAGACAATTTGGAAAATCTAAAAATTCGTATCCGCGAGCATATACGAGCAATATCACCTGCTACAGTTCAAAATGCAGTTCGAGGATTTTCTTATAGTATTGCCCACTGTCAGGCAGTGAATGGCGAACAGTTTGAACATTTGCTTTCTTAAATTGATATTAAATATGATTTGAAACTAGTTTACTAATTTGTGGACCTGGTATTGTCGTTTGTTTATCTTGAAATAAGTGTAAATTTATTGCAAGATAAACAAACGACAAATAAGTTAATTAAAAAACATTGTTTCACAATGTTTTTTAATTAACTCCGATAGAAAATTGTTTGTATAACAATTAAAGCTATAGAATAAATGCTCAATTAATGACATCTAAAATTAAAAATCCTGTAATTATCTCCATATAGTCCAATTACTTATAAAAGTTCTTCCGAAATAAAATCAACATCTAAGTTTCAATTAAAAAAACATTTATTTACAAAAAGTTTTTACAAAATTGCGCGCGCCAAATAAATAGACCGTTGGCTTTCAACACTGTTTTACATTCGCAAAGGGGCGAGCTTATCGGGTCAAATGATTCCAGCTAGAACACAATCAACCAATCTATTATTCTTCATACGTTTGCATGCACATTGATAAAATAATGCAACGATCAGATGCAAAGAAATAGTAGGGATTTCGGAACGCAATAAGCACCGAAAAAGGACGGCCTCTGTAGTTTTTACTTTACTTGCATCGGTCAGCTGCAGTCAGGGTAGCGTGAAGCTATTGTATGATTTTATTTATAAATTCTAGTTTTACCTCGTTGAAGTCCATATTTATTGATTATAGGTATATAAAATACTTAATTACTTCAACAATAACCTTTGACAATGAATGGCATGTAAACATGCCGAAATACGCATAAGGTTAAAATAAATAAATATTGTTGAAGTAGTTAAGTATTTTATATACTTATAATCAATAAATATTGTGTGATTATTTATTTATATGTAGTTTGCAAATTTGCAGCAAATATGGAAAATCTCGTTTACCAGCTTTTAAGAGAAAAATTTAATAGATACTCTTACGAAAAACAAACAAAATAAAATCATGGGCAATGTCAGGACCATCTTAATACACCACCAAGATGGTCCTGGCAATGTACTACAAAATTACTAGGGCTGTTACAGACAGGCAGTAGGAAGAAATCTATATCGTTTAATACTGAATGGTACAAAAAAAATGGGCTGGCTAACTGGTAGCAACATTAAAAATAAGCTATTTTGCTCTAATTGCTTACTGATTTCTGTATATCTAACCCTTCAAAAGTAAAGTCTGAAACAGGATACTCAGATTTAAAAAAAAATTCAGCTGCAATTACAAAACATGCGCCGACTAAAGAATATTTATCTGCAACCGTTAGATTAAAATTATTTGGCAAATCACGCATTAACTTGGCTTTAGACGAAGGTTAGCGTTATCAAATTAAAGTGCATAATGACAAAGTGAAGTTTAATAGGGATTTTATGTGTAGATTAATTCATTTAACAACAGGTCTTGGTAAAGTGGAGTTGCCATAATCTTTTTGCTTTTTAATCTTAATGTTAAATAATTTTTGGCGGCCTACCCAAATTTTGAACCCACGGAAGAACGCCACTGATGTAAATCTCGAAACATTGTTCAAAATAAGTTTGTAGCCGAGTCAATAGTTACATGTACGTATACAATACGTATACTTTACCGATAATAATTGTATATTTGGTCATGTTTATCGTTCGGTAATTTTCCCTGAATGTATTAATAATAAGCTTAATAATAATCTCTTAATAACCACGTCTGTCACATTTTCCTCTCGCATAAAACCGCCTACGTATCTAGAATCGACCTATTGTTATTGAGTGTGAAATTTTTTCACTTGTGTGAATAATTTACCTTCTAATTTTTTGCATGACTGTATCTATTAAAATACTTTTAAAGGCTTGTAAATTTCTAAAAATAACTCGTGTTGAAGTCTTGGGATAAACTCAATAGGTATTCAATGCTTACAAATTTAACTCGGATTTATTTACTTCTGTTGTGAGCTCACATATAATATTTTCGAATGTTTGCCAAGACAGAAGCTGCGTTTTCAATTTTGGTAGAAACCTACAGTCAAAATTCTATGGGGTGATAAATTAGAAATTAAACTACATTTTTACTTTCCTATACTTTCAGTATAGGGAAGTATTGATTTCATGCAAATTTTCAAAATCGAGATTTTGACGGAAATACATGTTTTGGGCTTCCAGGATCCTAAAAAAGTGGTTTTTAAAAAATGTCTGTCTGTGGGTGGGTGGGTGGGTGGGTGGGTGGGTGGGTGGGTCCGTTACGCTCCATATCTCCGGAACGGCTGGACCGATTTCGATGTGCTTTGGAATGAGGGGGTATATTAGAAATTCACCGACAAAATAAGCTTTTAAAAAAAAACCGAAACCGGAAGCGGAAGTTAGACATGTTTTTTTGGTAGCATTTTTTTCAGAAACTGAATTTTGGAAATTTTAATAGTGGAGATTAAAGAAGGCCTTAGGACAAATCAAACGATTTTTTACCGAACTCTCTAGCTTCAACATGGCGGCCGCTACGAATTTTTGAAAATTTCGACTTTAACGCCCATTTACTCAAAAACTAGTTGTTTGATTGGGATCAACTACAACTTGTTTGGTAGCCCCTTAAGGGTACTATACCATGAAATATCATTAATTTTGAAAATCGAAAAACGATCTCAATGGCACCACTCCAAAATTTTTGAAATTTTCAAAAAAAAAAATCTCAAAAACCGCCCACACGTTTTTGTTTAAACTTTTTAAGCTGATAGAGATAGGCATCTGCTACAATTTTGTTTTTTACTCATTGTTATAATTTCACTGTGACGCCCTCTATGAATTTTTGAAAATTGAAAATTGGTTCCCTTTTATTAATTTAACGGGGGTCAATAAAATATTTCTGTTAATGTGAAAGACCTCACCATTAATAGCAAAATCCGAATATCATAATATTTTTTTGATAATTTAATATTTAGGGGGGCTACTGTTCCCCCTCCCCCCCAAAATTTTCGCAACAAACTTAAAAAATTGATTTCTTCTTTTGTTTGCTCTAGGAGAATCTTTTTACAAAAAATCAGAAAATCGAATTTTTTGCCCCTTAATAATCTTTTTGTCCTTAGAAGAATTTCACATACTTTCTACAGCAGTTGTATTCTTGTACTAGTCGTTTAATGTTCAGTGTAGGCTAACTTTTTTATTTTAATCGATGGACTCGCAAACCCAAAAGCAAAGTTGTAGGGCAAATTCTTCTCGATTGTATTTAAGAAAAAAACTTGAGTTTCCAATTTTAATATGGCGGCCACGGTAAAAAATACCTTTTTTTTAAATGGAAACGTGGCATTTTGGCTTTAAAATCAGAAAGGTTTTGAAATTCTAAATACAAATTAATAAGAGTATTTTCTTGCTAAAAATAATACTTCTCGAGTTATTAATACATTTTCAAACATCAACACGCTTCCTTACTCGTGCCGCCGCGCCGGTTCATTTCAGTTCGGTTGTTTTACATGTACTCAGTTGCGGAGCCAGCGTGGTAATGGTACGTTTAAGTTACGCTCTTCAGGCTTGAAGTTTTTATAAACGCTGTTTACTTTTACTAGCCGGGTCTAGACAGGTGTACATTAAAAGTGTTGGAAAATATAAAACAATGTTAATTTATAAGTATAGGAAAGTCCAGGCGAAGTGTTTCGCTCATTTTTACGAATGCGTTCGTGAACGATACGTCATTTCGCTGATATCTCTCGAACCCGTACTTCGATTTTGATGAAAATTGGAATGCAGAGCTATATCAAAAATTCATCGACAAAATAAGGTTTTAAAAAAAATCCAAAACCGGAAGCAGAAGTTAGACATGTTTCTTTGGTAGCACTTTTTTCAGAAACCGAATTTTGGAAATTTGAATAGTGGAGATTATAGAAGGCCTTAGGACAAATCAAACGATTTTTTACCGAACTCTCTTGCTTTAAAATGGCGGCCGCTACGAATTTTTGAACATTTCGACTTTAACGCCCATTTACTCAAAAACCAGTTATCTGATTTGAATCAACTACATCTTGTTTGGTAGCCCTTCAAGGGTACTATACCATGAAATATAATTAATTTTGAAAATATGAAGACGATCGCAATGACATCACTCCAAAATTTTGAAATTTTTCAAAAAAATATTTCTCAAAAACTGCCCACACGTTTTTGTTTAAAGTTTTTAAGCTGATAAAGATAGGCATTTGCTACAATTTTGTTTTTTGCTCATTGCTATAATTTCACTGTGACGCCCTCTGTGAATTTTTGAAAATTGAAAATTGGTACCCTTTTATTTATTTAACGGGGGGCAATAAAATATTTCTGTTAATGTGAAATAGCTCACCATTGATAGCAAACTCCGAATGCAATAATATTTTTTCGATAATTTCATATTTAGGGGGGCTACTGTTTCCCCTTCCCCCAAATCTTTTCGATAAAAAATTAACAATCTGGTTTTTTGTTTTGTTTGCTCTAGGAGAATCTTTTTACAAAAAATCAAAAAATTGAATTTTTTGCCCCTTAATAATCTTTTTGTCCTTAGAAGAATTTCACATACTTTCTACAGCAGTTGTATTCTTGTACTAGTCGTTTAATGTTCAGTGTAGGCTAACTTTTTTATTTTAATAGATAGACTCGCAAACCCCAGAGCAAAGTTGTAGACAGGTGTATATCGAAAGTGTTGGAAAATATAAATCAATGTTAATTTATAAGTATAGGAAAGTCCAGGCGAAGTGTTTCGCTCATTTTTTTTTTAATTTTGAGGATGGGCTGACCTTATTTTCAAGATAAAATAGGTGAAAGGCTACCTCATTTTTATAAATATTTTATGCACAGATTAGACAATGTGGAACCTGTTATTTTGAGAATATTTCAGAAACTAGGTCCGTCTTTTTCTTCTTTTTATGAAAAATGAACCTTGGTTTCGCCGTTGCAATTTCTGGGTTTTAGGAGATTAACATAGTGTAATTCCGAGTTTTCCAAAACGAAACAATACTCTTAAACTTTAATTGTGAAAGAGCAATGACGAAAACCATAGTAAATAGATTTTTATATCAATAATGTTGAATTCTGTACGTATTAATATAAAAATAATTAAAATGTTTGGTTCAAGTTCCGTTAAATTTTAAAATTTAATGATTTGTAAATTGTAACACTTCTAAAATGAACATCAAGGTTCTTTCAAAAATCATATTTTAGATCCTATGTTCAAAAGGAGACAGTATAAGGTCAGCTTCTTCCATTCAAAATTAACGTTATGCGTTTCCGTTACAACCTTAAAAAATACCTAAAGTTGCAGACGGTTCTTAATTTATTCTAAACTACTTTCTTCTTTTGAGCCTGCTGATCTACTTTCCTCGTATTGTGCATCTATTAATAATAATTATAATTAAAAAGGTGCTAATAAGCTGCATCGTGTCAGTAAATAGACTACTAAGTAATAAATTCCTCTCTTCATTTCTTTAATTTTAAATTTAAAATTTTGGTTCTAGGTACAGTCAGTCACTTCATGTATTATAATTTATAAATATAGCTTCTTATGTAACACTTATATTGATGCTAATGGTATGAAAACTGATAAAATTTGTTCTAATAGTGATAATTTAATTTGCGATTCTTAGTTAATCGCTTTAATAATACTCCCAGTTATAATCAGGACTGATAAGATAACAAGGAGCCTATACTTTAACATTCTTCCGATAAGAAGTGACTACGTAGGTGTGTGCGTGCACGCGAACAAAACTGGAGCACAATAATTTGCTGTATTTTGTGATTAAACCATTGTTTTATGTGTAGGTATTATTTAAATTATGTGAACTTATGAAATTTAGAAAGTAGAACCTATACATTCTTAGCCACGTTAGAAGAAGGGAGTTTGGCCACCAGTTTACCTCCAAAAGGTGTCTTGCAGTATTTTTGATTATACAACTCGTATCTAGCGCAATTCAGTTTTACCTACAAACAATAAAAGTTTAATAAACAAATTGCGTGCTTGAAACCACTATGGGTATTTACAGAACAAAATTACGATTATTTGATCACTGAATCACATTGGAAAATGTTTTAGTCATTAGAGAGGTTTGCCGGGTAAATGATTAAATATAGTATTTACCCAGAAAATTGCGTTGTCATAAACTGTGATAAAGAGAATAATTAACTCGATTGATATAAGCCTTAAAAAAAATAAAAGTTACTGAATTCATTCCATTTTCAAACTTCGAACTGGGCTTCAATTTTTATGGTAACAACAAATAAATTTAACCACAAAGTTCAGTATAAAAATAATGTGACTGGTGGCTTATTGCACGAAGATTAAAATCATAAACCTTAGGCGCGATTATCATAGGCGTTGGTTCGTGGGGGCCAGCCCCCCACACGCAGGTACCCAAAAAATATTTTTGTATTGTTCTTTAAATGCACTTTACATACAAAAACGGCGCGATTTTCAAAATTCTTTATCGGGTATACGTTTTCTAGCTAAATAAGATTTTGTAATTATTTATTACGTTAAATATAATTTAATTATTAACCATCTGATTTGCTTTTGCACTTTGGGTAAGTTTGTTTATTATTATTATTATTACTATTATTGCTGGTTGCCTGTGACACAAGTCGTTACTAAAGTAGCTAGAATTTTGCAAGAACCCCGTGAATCTGGGCCTGATAAAGAAAAACAAAGTTAGGCGCCACTGGTGACTAATAGGGTGATTCAGAATTATGGTGCAATATTTATAGGACGCACTGAAATAAATAAAAAAGTTCTTATGAACGGATCCGAAAACGCTTCGTTGAAACTACAACCTCATGAAGAAGGAATAATCACTTTTTTGGGGGTAACTTCCGCAGTACTTAGTTAAAATTTCGAAATACTGCTTAGAAATACTCATTTAGCTATTTTAACTAATTTCTGTATGAACTACATGTATCTGGCATGGGTGGTTACGTAATATTTTAGATATTGAAGTTTTGTTTATAAAATATTCTTCGTACAATAATACACACAAAATGTACCCTTGTTGAAAGTCGCAAAATCTAATAGTTTTCGAGATAATTGAATGTTTTTGTGGTTATTATGTAATCGAGTTGGCATGAACGTAAGTGTTTTCTCAAGGTGCCCAAACAGTCTTCAAAAACTGTGAGGGTAAGTTCTGCACTTTGCCAACAATGAAAAGAGTTCCTATAAAGCCGGATCAGGAACCGCTTCGATAGAGAGTTACAGCCCGTTTTGTGTTCCATTAAACTTTTTATACAAAAATGTCGACTATTCCCTCTCTCGGAGGTTGTAATGAAGGGTGCATTTAGTTAACTGCGGACGCTCATAGGTGGTCACGTAAAGAACCACAGCCAGTTAAGAGTTGACTAGTAAGTAAACAGAGCGACCGTAGCTCAGTGGTAAGAGCGTGGCCTACCAATGCAGCGAATCCTGGTTCGATCCCCGGCCCGGTCGTTCTCCCTCGCAAGGCAACGGGAAACCAGCGAGGTGGATTTTTCCCCAGGAAAACCTCTCTGGAGAAGAAGTGCATGCACTTCCTGTGGTTCGGAGCCCACGTTAAACTGTAGGTTCCCTAGGTCTGTCTGTGCAAATTATCTATCGCCGCGCACCAAACACAGACATATGAGAGAGGTAGCCAACGCCCTGAATAGGGTATGGCACTATACAAAACAAGTCCGTTTTTTCCATCACTGTAATAATTGTCTAAATGTCTAACCTATTTTTACTTTCCTATACTTTCAGTATTATTTCATGACAATTTTCGATGTAGAGATTTTGACGGAAATATATGTTTTGGAACTCAAATAATTGATTGCAGGAACCCGTAAGTTTTTGGGATACGCTACCGCTACAGCGGTAAGAATGGTGCGATTTTATAGTCACTGTTAGCGCCTAAAATGTTGATCTAAATGTTTTTGAAAATATTATATAAGTACTGTAATGTTTGGGTTCGTAGTTATTAAATAAAACACTTTTTGGAGGAGAAAGTTTTAATGAAGTTTTCACTTTACAAAATCTTTTATGAATTGTTTTTATATTAATGTACATAGCAACCAAGTCGCTAAGTTACTAATAAAATAATACAACCAGGTTGCTACATTAGTACCCCCCCCCCCCCCCCTTTGCAGAAGAAAAAAAGCTACGCACCAAACGTGAAGCGCATGCTATCTTAGCTACAAAAACTTCTGATCTTTTCAAAAAACAATACAAGTAACTAACTAATTGAACATAGAAAATAGAATTAGTTTGAAGTTGCTTCTAGTCTTTTCAGGTGCGTTTCCAATTCTTGAGGTTCTAAAAGCAGAGTCGAAAAAGTTCAGTTCACTAAAAAAAAACAGAACAAAAAGGGAAAAAAATGTGCAAAAATAAAAAGAACATAATATCTAAACAAAAATATTTAAACAAAAAAAGCTGGTTTGAGGCGATCTAGAGAAACAATTCCATTTCTACCGAAGCCCTCCAATACCATATATTTTTCCGTTCGAGAGATCACTTTGAATGGACCCAAATAATTCTGCTTTAAGCCTAGCGTATGACTGTCGTTGCGTACATACACGTGTGAGCACGATTTTAATTGCTGATCCACGAAAGTATTGCTATTATTAAAAATCTTAGTGAAAAAGAACTTGGCGTTGTGCATGTGTTTTCGTAATTTAAAAACAAAATGTGTTAACTCGGTGCGATCGTCAAGATCTACGTCTTGAAAAAAATCTCCGGGCAGACGCAATTGTGTTCCGTATAGAATATCCGCAGGGGTCACCAATAATGTAATGTTTGGTTCGTAGTTATTAAATAAAACACTTTTTGGAGGAGAAAGTTTTAATGAAGTTTTTACTTTACAAAATCTTTTATGAATTGTTTTTATATTAATGTACATAGCAACCAAGTCGCTAAGTTACTAATAAAATAATACAACCAGGTTGCTACAGTACCAATTACTGTAATATAGGAACTGTAGGAAAGTTCAGAAGAGGTGCAAACCCAACAATTTTCTTAAACATTTTAAATCTGTTCTATAGAATAAGCAGCTTTCGTGTATTGTGGTTATTAGACGAATTATCAAAAGCACGGCGTCCTCGATTGATATCGACTGGACGTTTCTACACTAGCGTCTAGCGCCTTGCACTTTCAGGCGATCCTGAATTGCGCAATATCATCTAATATTGGCTCGCATATGCGCGAGTGTTATATTTACATCGAGATTTGCATTGTTAAAGCCGATTTTTTCATTGCTAATAAATTGCATTGAATAGAAAACAACAAATCTTTTTTTTTTTTAAATTATTACCAGACTTGCGTGTTAGTATGCCGTCAGTGAGTGAATGCAAATTTGTCTTCGTATTTTTTCTTTAAAAATATAACTGCTCTTAACAAATAACCTCGCGTAAACAGCAAAACGCAACAACAGTGTTTTAAGAAAAAACTATAAAATATAATAGTATATTAAAACACAAGTTGCATAAGGCATTGTCTTAACGTACGAGTCCAAGATTGAAAAACGAGGGAGCGTAGCGACCGAGTTTTTCAATGGACGAGTGCGTCAAGACGCCTTATGAAACGAGTTTTTTATACTATTTTTTCTATTGAGGAGAATTAATGAAAAAACGTTATAAAAAATTGCTGCGATCAAATTTGGTAAATTTAGTATGTATATGTTGGCAGCAAGTTTCAAATTGCTGCCATCAAATTTGGTAAATTTAGTATGTATATGTTGACATACATACTAAATTTACCAAATTTGATCATGAATATATCATGAATACCAATCTTTGTTGGTGAAATTTTACTAAAAACAATGCTTTAAAAGACTCTCTTAAAACACTGTTTTTTTAGCTAAAACAGTGCTTTACGAATAACCTTAAAAAAAGAAATAGAAAAAAAAATTTTTGGTCCTAACCGAGACTCGACCCCACAACTACTTATGCAGTAAAAAAGGAGTACAACCGAACACACCCGCATATCCATCTGTGCCACTACGAAGTTGTGGTTTACACACATTTCAGCTGCATGCAAGTCATGTGAGGTAGGATCGGCTCTGTAAGCAAGGAGCTAGACGCAAATCGTTTCTACTGCCTGCCGCGGCACAAAATATTCTGATTTAGGAAAAACTTGTTCGTCATCTAGCGGTTTGCGGTGAAAGCAACACATTAACATTAAAGCAGGTAGCCGTACTTATCAGTTCACGCAGGAAGTCATTTCTTTGCTCATAACAACTGTAATTGGAAGTAAAATGCAATTTTACGTTTTCTTTTTGTTTTTACGCAAAAATCACTAACTTAACGTCAAATAATATGACATTTGATTTTGATGCAGACGGTATGGAGACGTTAAGTTGATGTTAATCGAAGAGGCCGTGGTCAAAACCTTAGAACCATACCATATGTTCAAATAAAAAATACATACGAGTTTGGCCATGGAAAATAAAACTACTGTCTTTGCATGCTTTAGAATTTAAACAAACAAAACATAGTGTCACTTGAAATTTGTACGTTAAATTTGTTATTTGTAGATAGTATTTGTACGCTGACAGAGTGATGCCAGTTAATAAATTCTAAAGCATGCAAAGACAGTAATTTTATTTTCCATGGCCAACTTTTATGTATTTTTTATTTGAATATGCGGTACAAATGTATCAAACGGTGGTTTTCCGAAAAGTTGAACTATATGCAAAATGCGTGGGAAACTATATTTTTTTAGATTTTATGTTCTTAGAATACTTTGCATATGAATTTAAACTATATTATTGTTATTAGTGCCGTTTAGTCAAAGAATAATAATTTCTGCATTTAAAGTTATAAGCAAAAACTAAATAATTAACAAATTCTAGACGTGTCCTTTTGATCCAAGAGTAACAACAAGACTTTCTAATTTTTCAGTAGCGACGCGGCTACGGGTGCTGCCTTGTAAATAGAAGTGCCTAGTTCTAATCCTGGGTAGGACGATCTTTTTTTAATTTTTTTTGTTATTTAATAAATTTATGAACTGTTTTCATCTTCTCATAACTGAAGTTTTAATTTTAATTTATGTTATAATAATGAAATAGGTATCAATTTAATAATTTAATTACCTGAAGTATTTAAATTATTACATCTTACTGTACAAAACGTGTTCTTTTTACTATTTGAATGTAGAATATTTTATTAATAAATATTTCGATTTGTGGTTAATTTTAAATGTAATTTTTTTTATTTTTTTTTACTAAACGGCACCAATAAGAACTAATATCAATAATACAGTTTTCACGCTACAGGCAAGGTAAATAGTCGATACATCCATAGCTACAAAAGATGAAAATAGCCAATAACATTCGTTTACTTTTTGCCCTTGACTACGGAACTTAATAGTGTCATTTACATTCCTATGATAATAATTAAAGCAACAAGGTACAGATTCCTATATTTTATTTCAACAAGCACAGGCAACCTAGAATAATGGGGCTTTTAAAAAATAATTCCGATGACAGCTGTCAAAACGAACTTTTAAAAATATGATCAAATTTCTACCTGTAGCGTGAAAAATTTAATAAGTAACACGGAATGTATCGACAATTAACATTCTCGGCAGGCCACAAGACTCGGCTCGTATTTACCTACCTCGAATGTTATTACGTCTTTGCATTCCTTGTTACTTAAATAACTATTAAATTCTTAGCCAAAGTATCCTAGGGACATAAAATCTGGAAAAATATAATTTTCACGCTACCGGCAATGTAAGTAGGCCTTACCTAGCCTAATTACCCTTGACGACGGAACTTAATAGTGTCACTTACATTCCTAGGAAAATAATGTTGATTTTAACTGTTCGTTGATATGGTAACAAGCACAGACAACTTAGAATAATGGGGCTTTTAAAAAATAATTCCGATGACAGCTGTCAAAACGAACTTTTAAAAATATGATTAAATTTCTACCTGTAGGCCTACTTACATTGCCGGTAGCGTGAAAAATTTAATAAGTAAGACGGAATGTATCGACTAATAACATCCTCGGCAGGCGACAAGCTTCGGCTCCGCCTCAGCTAGTATTCGCCTACCTCGGATGTTATTACGTCCTTACATTCCTTGATACTTAAATAACTATTCTTATGCATTTTCCATATAGTTCAACTTTTCTAAAAAATCCTATATACAACCTGAGTAAAAAACACAGATTTTTAATATATTTCTATTAATTGAGAAGATAGTTAAAAAATTTACTAATAAAAGTTGTGCGAACCAACACTTCCTATAAACTAACATATGAAAATATACACATACATAAAACAATTATTCATAAAATAATACTTTTCTTAAATGGAATGCTCTGTATTTTTTTATCTCAGTGGTAAGGCCATTTAATTCCCAACAAAAATATGATAATATATTTTTTTAAATGCCTTAGTTTCCGTTGAAAAAAAGTTCAGTTTTATTATATAAATGTCATACAATTACTTTATTCGGTCGTAACTTAGTTTATTATTGTGTTTAGTTGAATATTAAAACATTTGTTATAACTTATTAACTTTTAAAAACTGTTTTCTTGTTAATGATTTGTCACCGTCATTTGTTTTTCATCACGCGTCACGATTCGCTTATTGAGTGTGGATCGTGAGCGCGCAAGCTGTATGACAATATCTATGAATTTTTGTTTCTCGAAAACTATGGCTCTTACAAAAAAAGAATAATTTTGAGAGTTTTTGTTGGGAATTAAATGCTCTTACCATTAAGATAAAAAATATGGGGCATTCCGTTTAAGAAAATTATTATTTGTTATGCACAACTTTTTTATGGGACACCCGTATAAGATTTTTATACGTCAGTTTATTGTATGTGTCGGTTTGCACAGCTTTTATTAGTAACTTTTTCACTTAACTTGTCAATTAGCAGAAATATATTTAGTCCTGTATCTTTTGTCTCGGGCTGTATGCAAAAATAGGGGCGCCTAAGCTCTCATGACCACATCTGCCTCCTATGTAATGTTGTGGATCTAAGTAGGTTTAATTTTATTATAACTAGGTACGTTTATATCGATACAAACAATTTGTGCAAGTTATTTATCTGTATCTCAAAGCGAGGGTCGATTCATTCCCGAAAAATGAGCGAAACACTTCGCCTGGACTTTCCTATACATTTAAATACATTGTTTTGTATTTTCCAACACTTTCGATATACACCTGTCTAGACACGACTAGTTAAAGTAAATAGTTCTTATAAGTTGTAACATCTTGAAGCGGTTGAAGAAAGACCGACAGCTGCGCTGCAAGCATAAGGTTGGGTAAAATATTCAGACGGAATCAACGGAAGCGCGGAAATTGATATTTGAAAATATATTAATAACTCGAGAAGTATTATTTTTAGCAAGAAATTACTCTTATTAATTTGTATTTAGAATTTCAAAACCTTTCTGATTTTAAAGCCAAAATGCCACGTTTCCATTAAAAAAAAAAGTTATTTTTTACCGTGGCCGCCATATTAAAATTGGAAATTCAAGTTTTTTTCTTAAATACAATAGAGAAGAATTTGCCCTACAACTTTGCTCTTGGGTTTGCGAGTCTATCTATTAAAATAAAAAAAGTTAGCCTACACTGAACATTAAACGACTAATACAAGAATACAACTGCTGTAGAAAGTATGTGAAATTCTTCTAAACACAAGAAGATTATTAAGCGGCAAAAAATTCGATTTTTGATTTTTTGTAAATAGATTCTCCTAGAGCAAACAAAACAAAAAACCAAATATTTAATTTTTTATCGAAAAAATTTTGGGGGAGGGGGAACAGTAGCCCCCCTAAATATGAAATTATCGAAAAAATATTATGTTCGGATTTTGCTATCAATAGTGAGCTATTTCACATTAACAGAAATATTTTATTGCCCCCCGTTAAATAAATAAAAGGGTACCAATTATCAATTTTCAAAAATTCATAGAGGGCGTCACAGTGAAATTATAGCAATACGCAAAAAAACAAATTGTAGAAGATTCCCAGCTCTATCAGCTTAAAAAGTTTAAACAAAAACGTGTGGGCAGTTTTTGAGAAATATTTTTTTGAAAAATTCCAAAATTTTGGAGTGATGTCATTGCGATCGTTTTTATATTTTCAAAATTAATTATATTTCATGGTATAGTACCCTTGAAGGGCTACCAAACAAGATGTAGTTCATTCCAATCAGATAACTGGTTTTTGAGTAAATGGGCGTTAAAGTCGAAATGTTCAAAAATTCGTAGCGGCCGCCATTTTAAAGCTAGAGAGTTCGGTAAAAAATCGTTTGATTTGTCCTAAGGCCTTCTTTAATCTCCACTATTAAAATTTCCAAAATTCAGTTTCTGAAAACAATGCTACCAAAAAAACATGTCTAACTTCCGCTTCCGGTTCCGGTTTTTTTTAAAAGCTTATTTTGTCGGTGAATTTTTGATATACCCCCTCATTCCAAAGCACATCAAAATCGGTCCAGCCGTTCCGGAGATATGGAGCGCAACGGACCCACCCACAGACCCACACTCGGACCCACCCACCCACCCACAGACAGACATTTTTAAAAAATTACTTTTTTGGGGCCCATAGACCCCCCCCCCCCCCCGACTATTTCCGTTAAAATCTCAACTTTGAAATTTTGCATGAAATCAATACTTCCCTATACTGAAAGTATAGGAAAGTAAAAATATGTACACCTACTTCGAATTTTGCTACTTCTAGGTAATTCGAATATTTCGAAGCTACTTCGAGGTACTTCCGAAGAACTTCGAAGTATTTCCAATGTACTTCGAAGTAATTCGATGTACTTCTAAGTTACTTCAAGGTACATCGAAGAAAGAGTAAAATAGATTTCAATAGGTTATCTATAAGCACATGTGATGTTGTGTTTAATAATTTCAACACGATTTTCTTGCTTCATATAAAAGGACTCGTATCATATCAATTGTATTGGTAGTTAGGTAACTGTTACATTCTAAATAAGAGTTTTTATTTAGTTTTCAGGTTCATTTTAACGATTTTCATGCATATTTTCAGCAAAAACACCCCAATTTCAACATAACCCCCAAAAACATGCGTTGAATCGCGAAAACCAACCCGTTTTTAACCTCATTTTTCTAACTCACATTTTTAAAAAACATCAAATTTTAAGCAAAATGACCCTGTTTTCACGTTTTTTCCGTGTTTATAAAACGCATCTAATCATGAAAGCTGACCCGGCCCGTTTTTAGGGGTTAAAAATTTAGCAAACGGTTCAAACGATGTTTTGTTTTTGTTCAAAATATGCATGAAAATCGTTAAAAGACCCTGAAAACGAAATAAAAAAATCTGATTTAGAATATCAGATGTTATATTAATTTCATTATCTAGAAATTCTAGATTACCACGAAGGTAATCGACTACTCAACGTAACACGCGGTTAATTTGCAAATTTAGTTTTTACAATTTGAAAACTAGTAACATTACAAGATTTTTAAGCGGTTTCAAAACTAAATATAAGAGCCAAGTTAGTTTAATGAAGTTTTCAATTGTTCCAATACACTTGCTGACAGTTAATATTGAAAGTACTAAAATCAAATGGACCAGCCTTTATTAACATTTGAAACTTCATCATACTCGTATAAAATCGCTTTGCTATGCTTCTTTTTAAAGAAATACAACAAATCATTTTTATATTCACATAAATACATTATTATTCTTGATGGTAGACCTGGGTACAAGTCAATAATTCCATATGCTTTCAGTCAATATAGAGTACAACATTCATTAGGTTCCAATTCTTAGAGTAAACACTTTTCCGTTTCCTTCTTTATAAATTCCTTCGATAAACAAATTACCAATTTTATGACCCCAAACACCATATTTTTCTTCATTATTATAAACTTTTATATATTCATCTCGAATAAAGAGAATTAAACTCATTAATGAAAAATCTTGGGGACACCAAAAACCTTTATCTTTAAGACTGAATTTCATTGAAACAGGCTCTTTTATTGGATAATCAAATACAATTTCTATTTCATTTTTATCTATTATAATATTATTTAATTATTTGTAATAATTATGTATTCTTTTTAGAGTAAACAAATGAATTGAACCACTTAAATATTTTTTCCATTTTATTATACAGATTATTTTTTAAGCAATCATTCTAGTATCAACTGGTTCAAATTCAATTTTACCTTGTCCTTTATAAATCATATTGTAATTATTTAAATATTGAGTTTCTAATTTATATTTAGTAATCACATGTATGTAATATTTTGGAATAAAAACCGCAATTGAATCATCAACGTAACACGCGGTTTATTTCCGTATTTAGTTCTAACAATTTGAAAACTATAGTAACTTCATTTGGAATTCCAATTCCTAGTTCATTTAATTTCTTATATTCATATGATTTCTTCAACTGTGATAGAACTGGATCACTATTTAATATAATCAAATAGTTTTCAATCAGTTTCGAAACTATAAGAAACCAATTTATTTAATAAAGTTTTCAGTTGTTCCAACACACTTACATTCGGACAGTGAATATTGAAAATACTAAAATCAAATGGTCCAGCCTTTACTAACATTTGAAAATTCATCATACCCGTATAAAATTATTTTGTTGTTCTTCTTTTTAAAAAAGTACAACATTCCATTTTTATATCTTAACGCTTCTATTACATCCGATGGAATACCAGTAATCAATTCATTAATAATGCCATGTCTTTTTGCTTTCAAAGTACACTCGTCCAATTCAATATAATAATAATTATCGTAAAAGCTGTATGTACGTCCAGAATATGTGTTGAAGATGGTTTGAATTTTTTTATTCTTTGGTACACCCAATTCCTAAACGATTCCAGATTGTTTTAGTTGAAAACTTGGAAATTTAATCAAATGAAATTTATTTTCATCTATAATTACAACATCATTAAAAGGTCTTTGATAAACATGTGAAATTTTCGTTACAAATGGTAAATATTCAGAAATTAATTTTGAACCTCTATATCGCTTATCATTTATATTCATTATCCAAACCCATTTCTTGTGAAATATATATATAAGTGGTGATTTGGAGTTATTAATAATTGATCTGGATATTTTATAGAGCACAAGTCAATATCTAAAGAAGTCGGTTTGTCTGGTTTTTTAGTTGTAGTACCTATTGCTAATTTGGTATATATATATTTGGAGTCCCGTACAAAAACTGAATTGCAAACACATCATCTTGAGTTATGTTGATTCCACTTGAAAAATAAGGATACATTAAAGCCGATTTAACTCCAGAACGTTCAACTCCAAAACTATGACCAATTTCATGTAACATTACTGTATATAAACTAATTTGATCATTAGGAGGGTAATCGAAACCCAAATACCAATTTTCTGATTTATCAAAATGTATTTCTCGACAACTATGTCTTCCAATTGGAAATAATGCATGAGCTAGTATTTTTTCTTGTCCATCAAAGTAATAAGAACAAGTTCCATTCATACAACGAGCATTATTACTAGAGTTGGGCAAATGCATATTTGCATCTTTTTTCCTATTGATCATAAAATGTTAATTTTTCGTATATACACGTTTCGTGATGTTTAGAGTTATAAAAAGTAAATTTTATTTTACATATTTGGCATATATTACAACTTTACGGCATACGGCATATATTAGTGCATATTTTAGCTTTTAATGGCATGAAAATGCATATTCTAGCAAAAAAAAAATTTCAAATAAATTATCAAATAAAATATTCGTAGTTCTTAGAAGAAATTGCACAATTTCTTCTAGTGAAACCACATGAACCCTAGACTTGAACTTTCTAAATTTCCAAGTAGGGGTAGAGGAAATAAAGGATTAACTGACGAAGGTTGTATTATTTGGGTAGGTCTTATTCCTTAGGTACAAATTTCTTTGAAAATAATATTTGGAAATTTTTCTTATACTTATTCTTAGAAATAGTTATTTATAATTTTAGTGCTTGACTAGTGCATTTGTTGCCTTGACAGAGAGCTGTAAAGTGTAATTGTCCAGTCTATACCCTGAAAATGCCTAAAGTTGCTAGTTCAAAAAACGATTTAATTAAGAAGTGGTTGAAGTCGTATACATGTTTTAAATACGATGGAAGTGTTGTGTTGTGGGTCATCTGTGAAAAAGAGGTATTTATCCGTTTATTTTAATTTTGAATTAAAAAAAACTGTTTACTCTGTTTAAAGTTAAAAAAAACTCCAAACAAGCCAAAACAGCGAGTTAAAAATTTAATACTAATTTGTTATTTTATTTTGTAATTAAGCAAACAATTTAAGAATAAAATTAGAAAGTTTTTTTTGTGATATTGCAAAGGATATGGCACAGGCCACAGGGCACATTCAATTATTTTCCTTTGTGTAAGCTGTATAAATTGTACTTAAATATTGTTTTTACAGATAAACGTTAATAAAAAGTTTCAACTTGATCAGCACGTAGCCACCGGTCCGCATCAAAAAAGAAAAAATAATACAAACGAGCCATAACAACAATTATTGCTGAACTGCTTAAATAAGAATGTCAACAATTTCAACGACGATTTGTGTAGAATGATGGTTTCATGCAACATTCCATTAAATAACATAGACGTTCCCGAATTTAGAAATGTCTTAGAAAAATATACAAAACAAAACGTAGTTTCCCGGAGAACAGCTTCCAGAACGTGCATTCCAAAATTATAGGTAGGAAGAAAATCTTCAAAAAATAAGAAACGTTGTTTCGAATAATTGTATTTGGTTTAGTGTTGACGAAACCACCGATGCTAAAGGAAGATATATAGCGAATTTTATTGTAGGTGTTTTAAACAGCAGTCCTTCTTCCAGTTATTTAATTGCTGTTAAACAACTAGAAAAAACCAACAATTTGACAATTTCACGTTTTGTCAATGAAACTCTTTCGTTGCTTTATTTGCCAAATCAAATACCACCAGAAAGGATTTTATACATGGTGACTGATGGTGCCGCATACATGGTAAAAGCAGGTCAAAATTTAAAAATCTTTTTCCCAAATTTAATTCATGTAACTTGTTTGGCCCATGCGATGAATAGTGTGGCCGAAGTGGTTAGAACTGAGTTTCCTTTAGTCAATAAATTAATTAATAACGGAAAAAAGGTATTTTTAAAATCACCACTTCGCGTCGAAGTTTACAAAGACTTGCTTAAAGATGTGCCCTTACCTCCACAACCAATTCTCACCAGGTGGGGAACGTAGATAGAAGCCGCTCTATTTTATTGTGAATATTACAGTGAATTTAAAAATGTTGTTAACACCTTTGATTCAACTTCTGCTCAGTCTATAGCAGATTGTCAAGATATTTTAAAGTGTACGGAATTGCAACCTCAGTTGTCCTACATAAAGGCTTATTTTTCGGAAATTCCTAGCATCATTAATAAATTAGAAACACAAAACCTGCTTCTCACTGAATCTTTAGAATTAATCGAAAAATTTCATTCAATTTTGAATAAAAATAAAAATAAAATATGCAAAAAAGTTAGCAGCAAAATGGACGATTTAATTAAGAAAAACAGCGGACTTTCAACTCTGAATTCCATAAAAAATATTTTAAATGGAGATTTCTTAAGCAATGGCCACAATGACGAATGTTTTGCAGTTAAAAATTCACATTTATTTAAATATTGTATAGTAACTTCTTGTGATGTAGAAAGAAGTTTTTCCAGCTAAAAAAATATATTGGAAGATAAGCGGCAAAATTTTCTCGTTGACACCATTGAAAAGCACATGATTATTTATTGTAATAAATAGGTTGTGTTATTTATTGATTTTACTTCTACCTGTATTTTTGTATATGCAAATAAAAAATGCAGTTTTAACTGAAAATAATAATGCGTTTCTATATTATGTAAGCCCTTTTGATTTTTTGAATGTTGAGTGTTTGTAATTAAAAATAATGAAAATCATTAATTGTATTTATCTTTTTCTTTCAACGAAAAATTACGTTTGATGCAAAACGTGCTTTAACTCATATAATAATTACTAGTATTAAACTGCATATTCAAATAAACATCAGATTTTCATATTAGGCACTAAATAAACAAACTAATTTTGTTTAGTGCATATCGCAAAAGGTTACTGCATATTCTTGCATATATTGAAGGTTTTATGCGGCATATTTTAGTGCATATATTGACGGTTTTATGCGACATATGTTGGTGCATATATGCACTATCGTTACAGCATATTTGCCCAACTCTAATTATTACTATGCTGAAATGTCTATTAGAAAACGAAATAATAATATCTGGTTTTGTTGGATTGTATTCGAATGTTAATGTAGATACACTTTGCCATGTATCAAATGCTCTCTGAGCTACTTGTCTCTGTTCAGTATTTGCTAAACTAAAATACCATTTTAAATGTGTCTTGTGCCATTTCTCTGTGTGAATTCTAAAACGATTAGGATCATCTTTAACATCACAACGAGGAGTATTTATTAATTTTAAAGTTTCTTCATTCGATTCTCCATCTGCAAGTAAATTAAAATATTCTTGAAATGTAATCAGTCCAGAAGACACGTCATCTGTAATAGCACCCTCTATATATCCATATTTTAATAATTATTCTTTTAGCAAACTAAACTAAATAAAGATAGTAGTAGGATAATCATTTATTTTCATCAAATTTATTCAAATTAATCATAACACTAACGTTGTTTATATTTTCACCTACTTGTCCTTCAAAAGTAAGAGTTAATTTATCAAACAGTGCAATATTGTCTTTAAAAGGAAAATACATAACACTAGCTGGTTTTATATAAGCAGCAAACGAATTTACTGCAAATCTAAATATTGATCCTTTTACAAAATTTGAATATACACACAAATCAATTGTGTCAATCGATTTAGATATTTAAAAAATTGATTCTTGATTTGGTTTTATAATTGTATCGTTGGGTATTCCAAACAATTTTTCAATATTAGAATCTGATGGATATGATAGTTTTATTTTTATTGGACTAGTAATTCTTGTATTTTATTTATTTGTTTTTATCATAAAAAACAAGAGCAACTCTTTCTTCTTGACTTTCAATTTTAAACTTATCCAATATTGATTTTATTCGTTCATCAATTACTATTTAAAAAGTTTTTAATTGATTCAATATCTTTATCATCCGCATCTTTTGTTTTGTCATTAAGTAATATTTTTGCTATAATAGAGTTTGAATTTTTTATATCTAGCTCGTACAAATTTTTAAAATCATTTAAATTTGACATTTCATGAATCATTTCTAATTGTTTGTGTAAAATTTTTATAATCTTTCTTTCCTCTAATAAAGTCTGCTTATTTTCAAGTTCAAACTTGTAATCCTCTATCTTTAGTATTGATTTTTGATTTACAATTGTTGATTTCAAGTAATCTTTAAAATGTTCAGCTTCATTTGGTTTGTTACATTTAAAAACGTATTGGCCTGGTTGAGATTCTTGTTTTACGTCTTCAAAGACATCTGAAGAAATACTTGCAAGTACGTCAGTATAAAATAATTCTACATGTTCTTTATCATAGTAAACTGTAATATGATCATTTGATTTACTATTATTTTCAATTTTAAATTAATCTAGATTCTTTTGTCTTTCTTTCAATTCAAAGTCTTTCAAATTCATTTTAATTAATTCTTTAAATTTATTAAAATTTTCGTATTGACTTGTACTATGTTTAAACGTATGAACTCCATTTCCATACCAAAACGTAAAATAAAAATTTGAAACAATTAATTTTCCATTAGTATTTGCTTCTGGAATATACATATACATCTACCAATCCAATTTCCCCATACTGTACATGTTTAAATTTATCAAAACTAAACGAAACGCAATCTTTCAAATTTCCCTTTAGTTTGTACATCATATAAAATAAAATAAAAATATTCAATAATATTGAACTACTCTATTCATTACCATATCATAACTAACAGTTTTCTGATTAACAAAAATCACATAACAATTTAAACCACCAAATGTTTTGTTTGAATCGGCTATTAAAATTTTTGATAACTTTTCAACTGTAGAAAAATTCTTTGGTTTGTTTCTCAAGTCAAAATTATAAAAGCAATTGTAATTTATAGAATCTTCAACCGTATGAAATTCAGAAATGATTCTATTAGCACCATACAAGGCTTTATCATAATCGGAACTTGAATAAAATAAATCATAGTAGTCTCTATTATCAATATCATAATTTTGTTGTTCTGCTGAATATCTCTCTTCTCCAATTAACAATTGAATGTTTTTAATACTTGCGTGCATCCATGCAGTTGAATTTTCATCTTGACTATTCAAAACATTATCAGGTAAAAGGAAAACAAAAGCCCAATCAGGTTCTTGAGTAAAAACAAAATCAGTTAAATTTAAACGTAACGTATTTAAATTTTTCATTTCTCTATACTCTACATATTGGAAACATTTATAAGTAAATATGTAATGGCCACTTCTACTAAATTCTTTTAATTCATTCACCAATTTAATTGTTGTGTTTTCATCAGATTCTATATACCAAACTTTTAGTTTAAAATGATCAATTGTAATTTTTGCACCAACACGATCCTTCTCTTCTTTCTTTTCATTATAGGTAAACAATGGATCATTCAAATTATCTTTACATTCATTACAATATGCATATCTACACCAAATATAGGTTCACTTACATCATCAAAGAACCAGGAATTAAATCACCCATATCTATTGCTGGATAAAATAGTTATTTACGATATATGTGTTAAAAGTGAGATTTTATTTTGTGAGTGGGGAATTTTGCGAAACAAGCGATAGCGAGTTGAGCAACCCCCATGAGTTAAATAAGCCGTGGACTTAGTTAATAAAAAATATATTTATTTTACAACACTACATTCAATATGTTGGAGTACATATAAATTAAATTAGCTTATTAGCATCGAAACATGCGGCTTGAATAATAATATAAGACTAACTTCTAAAACTGAATTCACATAATTATATCTATTTGTTATCACTAGCGTCTAGCCCCTTGTTATCCTGCCGATCATGAATTGCGCAATATCATGTAATAGGGCTCGCATATGTGCGAGTGTGATATTTACATCGAGATTTGCATTGTTAAAGCGGATTTTTTCATTGCTAATAAATTGCATTCAATAGAAAACAACAAATCCTTTTTTTAAATTTATTACCAGACTTGTGTCAATCAGTGAGTGAATGCAAATTTGTCTTCGTATTTTTTCTTTAAAAATATAACTGCTCTTAACAAATAACCTCGCGTTAACAGCAAAACGCAAGAACAGTGTTTTAAAAAAAACTATAAAATAAAAAAAAATTTTGGTTCCAACCGAGATTCGACCCCGCAACTACTTTATGCAGTAAAAAATCAGCACGACCGAACACACCCGCATAACCATCTGTGCCACTACGGTGTTGTGGTTTACTCACATTTCAGCTGCATGCAGAGGAGGTGCGTAAGTCATATGAGGTATGATCGGCAGGAATAACAAGGGACTAGACGCTAGTTTTGTTATCTAGCTTCAACGGAAGCGGTGTAATACTATCCTACGAGAACTGCACAGATAAGCACTAGCTAAATACATAACTCACGAACAAAATAAAATAACTTTAACATGTATATCGTACACTATTTTTTATACAACTGTTTATATTTAATTTAAAAACGAATTCATATTTTTTTTTAAATTTTTTCACAAAAATCAGCTATGTCGTGATGTAGTCACGTTAATGCAGTGACAATTGAAAATTGTTTATTAGAAACTTCAGAATACGTTTTGTTCGCGTTTTTTAAAACAGTTCGTATTGATACTGCAATAGTATAAATGGATTGTGATGAAATCGAATTTGTTATATCAGTAATTGTTCTAATTCTAATGCGTATGTTACTACCGGGTGATCGTAAAAAAATGATTCAGAGCAGGCCATGACCGAAGTGTTAAAGTTGGCAATACGTGATATAAGCCAATTGTCAAATGTTGACAGCTGTAAAAATTTTTGGGTAAATACATTAAGTTAAATGTATCTAACCAAAAATTTTTACAGCTGTCAACATTTGACAATTGGCTTTTATTACGTATTGCCAACTTTAACACTTCGGTCATGGCCAATTTTTTTTACGATCACCCGGTAGTTATAAATAAATTGTGAACTAATTACCACTAGTGTTAAAAATCTTTTTTTACTAGTGTTAAAAATATTTTTTTGTACTCACTGCGTAGGAAATGACATTACGCACACTCTAGTGGCAAAGCGAAACGTCAATTTCCCTATCTACTTACCCAGGAAAAATAGCAAAAAGCACTGGACCTCTCAGGCATTTTACTAAATAATCGTCTTTACAATAATAAAATTTAGTTTATAAAGTACCATTTCCGCGATTTTCATTTATTAAATGTTACAAATTGAAGACTAATCATTAATAATAAAATTCTTCAAAAAAAATACGAAATGTCAGTCGACAACTCCATAAAACAATTGCTATCAACCTATTTTGTTTGTACCTCTATTGGCTTGAAAATACAAGCATTCGCTTGAAATTCTAAATTACTAATTATTTTACTCTATTAATGTATTTCTGTTCGATACCTAAAATATTGTACAAATCTTATGCGAGAAAGCTTAATCCGCGCATTCGCGCATATGAAGGCATTCGCTCGCTCATGCTTCAACACAGCGCTCATGCGGGAACATTGCTTTCCCGCATTTGGTTTGTAAATAATTATTAACATGCTACCTTATAAAATTGAATTTCTAACCCGGATAACTTGAACTAAAAGTGTCATTTTTAATGTCAGTTGTATAAAAATAACCTTTGTTTTGTTTTGTAAATAATCCATATTTATCGCCTGCTATGAAACCACTAGCCATCTCACTTCCCGTACTTTTATTTGAATTATTTGCACGTTTTTTAATGTACTAATATGACCCACATTATCATATCGATCTAGATCTGAATTGAAAATTTTAAGTTGGATTATAGACCGTAAGTAAGCAAAATAATTATTCACCAAATAACTTTCAGATTCAGGATACACACTTCCATCTTCTTTTGTAACATGAATTTTAGGTAAACATCTAGTTAAATTAGGAATAAAGCCATGTTTATCAGAAAATTTTATATGAAAATCATATTCTTTTCCATTATTTTTAATTTCTGGATAATCATACTTGTACTGCACTTTGACAGCTTTGTTTTCATATTTGATAACAACTGTTTCGATGCCATTTATTTAGCGTTATTTTTTTCACTTCTTTTTAGTCTTCGTTTTGGAACAACTGGGTGCTTTTATGAATTGTGATTTCTTTCCACCACATATTGCACATTTTGCTTTCGTGATCCATCTACCATTTTGTTTATCTGTATGTTCACACGTAGATTGAGTTTTTTTTTCGTACACTTTAGGCAATATATTAGTGTCATTTATAAATTTGAAAATATAGTCTTTATTTTGAGACATAATAGGCCTAGCCGAAGTTAGAAGAAAAGGCGAAGGTTTCATAACTCAACAGTCAGGAAATGCTCTGCTATACAAAGGACACAACACCGAAAGCCAGTGGGGCGTAGGATTCCTAGTTAAAAAAGAGCATATACAGAATATAGTCTGTTTCAAAGGAATATCAGAAAGAGTGGCATATATAATCCTAAAGATATCAGATTCATGTAAGATAAAGATCATACAAGTATACGCACCTACCTCTACGTACGAAGATGATGAAGTCGAACTCACTTACGAAGATATTGCAAACGCAAGAAAAGAAGTAAAATGCGAACACGATATAATAATAGGCGACTTTAACGCCATCCTGGGACAACAACAAGATGAAGATGAAAGATACATCGGGAGGTACGGATTAGGTACCAGAAATCATAGAGGGACGATGCTGACAAATTTCTTAGAAAACCAGAGACTATATGCTATGAATACCTATTTCAACAAAAAAATACAGCGAAAATGGACTTGGATAAGCCCAGACGGGAAAACCAAAAATGAAATTGACTATATTTTGAGCTCCACAAAATCAATAGTACAAGATGTAACAGCTCTAAATTCCTTTAACACAGGAAGCGACCACCGCCTAGTAAGGGCAAAAATTATCATAACAGGAAAGAAGAAAAGATCGAAGCACAAACCAAAGCGAAGAAACCTAATTGATGTAGAAAAACTCAAAGAAAACAGAGAAACACATACAAGAGAAATAAATGAAAAAATAGGAAACATTGAACATATTAAAAAAGATATAAACCAGCTATGCCAACATATAACAGCCTCAATAACAGAAACATCATTCAAAATCGCTGGAAGTACAAAACAAAATTCGAACAAGCTAACAAAAGAAACTAAACAGAAAATAGAAGAGAGAAGAACACTATATAAAGAAGATAAATATGGCACAGAAGAATATAGAAAAGTCAGAAGGGACACGCGTAAGATGATACGGAAAGATCTAGAAAGAAACTATGAAAGGTTAGTAGAAGAGGTAATTGAAAATAATAAAAATATGAAATGCCTCAGAAAGCAGAATGGAAGACGCGAAATTATAATGATCAAGGAAAATGACAGAGAAATACGAGACAGAGAGGAAATACTTCGAGTTATAGAAGAATTCTACAAAACACTATACAGTTCCCAAATACAGAGAACACACATAAATAACAAAGAAAGGAGAATAATCAACGTAGGATCGGAAGACATACCCGATATAAGTAACGAAGAAATCATATATGCCCTACAGAATATGAAAAATAACAAGGCACCGGGAGAGGATGATGTAATAACAGAAATGATAAGAGGCAGAAGAAATAATAATACCGAAGTTGAAGATTCTGTTCAACATATGCCTAGAAAAAGGAAAAATACCGGAAATTTGGAATAATGCATCCGTTATCATTTTGTTCAAAAAAGGAGATCCATCACTCCTACAAAACTACCGCCCAATTAGTCTAATGTCACATTTGTACAAACTATTTACAAAAATTATTACAAACAGATTAACAAAGAAACTAGATCAGTACCAACCAGTTGAACAAGCGGCATTCCGTAAAGACTATAGTACATGCGATCATCTACTAACGGTAAGAATACTTATAGAGAAAGCAGTCGAATATAACCTTGAACTCTACATGGCCTTTGTAGATTACGAAAAGGCATTCGACTCTATCGAACACTGGGCCATAATAGAAGGATTAAATCACGCAGGAATAGACTATCGTTATACAATCTTAATAAAAAATATATACAAACAAGCGACTTCATCTGTGAAAGTACATGAAAGCACAGGAAAGTTTTCGGTCAACAGAGGCATAAGACAGGGGGACACAATATCGCCGAAACTATTTACATTGGCTATGGAGGAAATATTTAAAGAACTAGATTGGTCAGATAAAGGAATTAACATATGTGGAGAACGCCTAAACCACTTAAGATTTGCCGATGACGTAGTTCTATTTTCGGATAAAAAGGAAGACCTAAAGAACATGTTAACAGAATTAGAAACAAAATCAAGAGCAGTAGGTCTAAAAATCAATCTGAGTAAAACAAAGACAATGTGCCCTGAAAATCCAAAAATAGTTATTGGAGAAACACCAATAGAGAACGTCAATACATATATATTGTAACGGTGCAGGGACGGTCTTATACCGGTGCCCGTGTTTTAGCCTGATCGTTAGGGTAAATCTCAATTTATTTACCTTTATTCACCTATTGACGAGTTCTCATAACTCGCCAGAATGTTCTAATGGACCTTACGTTGTGTTATTTTATCTTATTAAAACCCACGGTTGACAATGGCAAAACGAAAATATTATTTTAATAATGAAATTAAATAAAACACACTTAAAACCTTTTAATCAGCATTTATTCAATTCTTTCGTGGAATTCATTAAATGATGGTTTGCCGTATCGTATGCGTGAGGAAATTGTGGTTTATTATTTCCCTCTTTTTCTATTTATTTTTAATTTCCAATGTTTCTGTGCAATGAATGTAAGAGCATTGATATATTTTTTTTATTTTCTTAAGCTTAACAGCACCTTGTGTGAAAACCTCGTCTAATTCAGACTCTCACCCTGAACTACACGTGATTATCGATTTGACGCTAGAATAGCTTTCTTTGTAATGATTTATTCTCCTTTCTTTTTATGAGTACTTTCATTTGCGTGAAAACCTCGTCTAATTCAGCCTTTCACCCTGAACTAAACGTGATTATCAATTTGACGCTAGAATAGCTTCCTTTTTATGAGTACTTTTATTTTCTTATTTTGCTTATTTTGGTTTTATCCACGATATCTTGTCCATTACGCCTAAGTAACACCTCCTCTCCGCACCTCGCCTAATTCAGGTTTGCCCTGTAGTAGCGTCGCGACGCCTAACCAGGACTCCCCTAAAGAGTAGCGATTGGAGAGAAAATGCCAGAGTAGCGTTGCAAGACGTCTCTTAATTCCGCCTAATGGTAACAAGTCTCGCCTAATTCAGGTTAGTCACGTAGTAGCGTCGAGACGCCTAACCCAAAGAGCAGCGATAGTAGACCTATTACCAGAGTAGCGTTAATAATCAACGTCCAGCTTTTTATCCGCTGCAAGTTTGTTCAATTCCACCTAAGTAGCACCTCCCCTCCGCACCTCGCCTAATTCAGGTTTGCCCTGTAGTAGCGTCACGACGCCTAACCAGGATTCCCCTAAAGAGTAGCGATTGGAGAGAAAATGCCAGAGTAGCGTTATTAATCAAACTTGTCGGACTTGTACGTGGATAATACCCAATAATCGTTTCAACACTAATAGTTGACAGAGCTTCCAGTCTTAACAGTTCGATCTGATCGTTTTGCGATCTGAGAAATCAATCTCCTTTTCTTCCTCTAGCTCGAGGTTTTATCAACTTTTTTAACACCAACCCTAAAGGTTGTCAATACGCAAACGTCCAATTACATTAGAAACCCCACTCTTTGCATAATTTTGGTTGGGCAAAGTTTCATTATAGAACTGCCCAAACTTTAAGATTCCCACCAAACACTTGTTATGTTATTAACCTACTTAACTTGTCAATATCACCCCAATTTATGATAATGAGTGTCATTAACAAATTTCTTAGGAAGGCGTTCGCCAACCTTTGCAAACGACTTGAATATCCTCAGACATACGATACTACAACCCCAAACATGTATCGGTCAAAGCCGACTTGACCATCTGTGTTTTTCCAGTCAATAGACTGAAGGTAATAAAATGTAATTTTTCTACATTTGGCACAAGAAACACAGTTTCTCACGAATGCGTTAGCACACGTGTTCTACATTTCATTAGCAATCAGTTACAAGTACAAGATATCATTTCTTATAATAAATATAACCACTTTTCACTATAATGCACTTATAGTCTTTAATCAAAATATCTACCTGAAAAGAAAAATATTAATACTCCTGAAAAATAAGATTGACCTGAAAAATAAAATTCACCTGTAAAAAATAAATTAACGCGTCAAATAAAATAGTTTTTAAATATTTGTTTCTAGTTGTGGTTGTGCACCTTTACAATATATCTTGGACAAAAAATTAGGCATTTCCACGTGACGTCACACACAGCTGCTTGGGGTCAACAATTGTACGCAATTCAGTTACTTGTTACAGAGTTTAGTTCTGAAAAGTGAATTAATATATAATAAATCGTAAGTCTAACTTATTGTTGTGTGATCACATGTGAAATAGTGACAATTTGTAATATAACTATGGGCTTATATAGGTGTTGAAAAAATGACGAGATCTTGTGCTGTTTTCGGATGTTCTAATAGGAGTAACAGAGAAAAAGAAAAGAAATATTTTGTTTTCCTGCAGCCCGGATTTCCTTTTAGGTAGAAAGGCTAACCCTAAATATAAAAAAGTCCATAATTACAGCTGAAGTTAGTTTTGGTAAATCATCCAAAGACAAATTGAATTCTTTATTGTCGATAGCATAAGGGTCTTGACCAAGTAATTGTAATTTCTCTACATGCGTCTGATGCTAGAGTTTCAAAGAAAAATATTTAGCCATAACAAAATGACAAACGTTTGAAGTAAAGAAGTCTATTAAAAAAAACTAAGAATTAAAGCAAAAACAAATGAAATTAGGTGTTCGAAATGTTCACCATTCACTTCTTGGCACATAAAAAGTCGGTTATGACATTCCTGCCTTACATTTTCATAAGTTTCTGGAGTGACATTTCTGTAAAAAACGCATTACAGAAGTTTGCAGAAATATCACTCCAGAATCTTATGAAAATGTAAGGCAGGAATGTCATAACCGACTTTTTATGTGCCAAGAAGTGAATGGTGAACATTTCGAACACTTAATTTCATTTGTTTTTGCTTTAATTCTTAGTTTTATTTAATAGACTTCTTTACTTCAAACGTTTGTCATTTTGTTATGGCTAAATATTTTTCTTTGAAACTCTAGGATCAGACGCAGAACTAAAAGACCTTTCAAATGAGGTGTCACTCGACCCCACTTTCTATTTAAAAAAAATTTTCAAAATGGCGCCCAGCCGCCATTTTGAATGATACATTATTTAATTATGAGCTAAAAAATAGTATTTAATTTCCCATTAAAGCACACCAAATTTTGTAGTAAAATATTAAGTCGTTCAAAAGTTAGTGAGGGGGGCTTTACTTTATGGACACAGTGTATATATCTTTTCTTATTTTCTTTAAAAAGGCCCCTAGCATAATCACTAAGTTTGATAGTGGACGACATATCTAGTGAATTCTAAAACAATAAAATATTATTGCAATAAACAGGAAAAAACGTGGGTAACGCTTATAACCTGAAATTGTTGTTTACCGTCTCAAATATTATAGTTTTTGCACTCTGTCTTCAATTTAACCACTAAACACTAAACAGTCACTAAACTACCTTATATTTGAATAAAATGGGTATTAAGGCAAGTATTTCGCGATAAAAACTTGGTAAACCTTGTACACACCATATAAACGCTAACATAAAGTGACCCCAAGCAGCTGACTGGGCGGAGCTTGTGACGTCAGTGTGACGTACTTGGAAAAGCCTTATTACATTAAACAAAGAAAATAAAGAAATGGAAATAGAACGCAGAAGACGATTGCGATGGGCAGCATTCATAAAACTATCTTATATACTGAAAAACAAGAAAATTCTCTTGCATTTGCGGGCCAAGGTTTTTGATCAATGTATCCTCCCCGTCATAACATACGGAGCACAAACGTGGACCCTCACTAAACAGATGAGATCAAAATTACAGATTACACAAAGAGCCATGGAGAGGTCCATTTTGGGCATAACACTAAGAGACAGAAGGCGGAACGAATGGATACGACAAAGAACCGGAACAACGGATGTAATTGAGAGAGCGGCACATTTGAAGTGGGACTATGCAGGACACATAGCCAGAATCAAAGATAACAGATGGAACGCCAGAATAATACAATGGAGACCGTGGTCAGGGAGAAGAAATAGGGGGAGACCACAAACAAGATGGTACGACATCAAGAAAATTGCAGGACTACCGTGGTTAAGAATCGCACAAGACAGAGAAAGATGGCGACAGATAAGGGAGGCCTATACCCAATACTGGGTGCAAGAAGGCTAAAGAGAGAAGAGAGAGTTTTTATTTTATCTATACCAGCTTGTTTGATTACACCTGACTACTTAAAATTCTCAACTCTCAATAAATATAAATCTGCTATGCATAAATGACCACAAAAAGGTGAATCGTTTTGTTTCTGAATTTTCTTTTTATTACAAATCAGTTGTGATGTATTGAAATAGGTTTTTAATTCTGTAGGTGCATCCATTCCATTTGATTCAAAATACTATGTTTTATTTTTATATTTGGAATAACAATCCCACTGATAACCAATATTTACAATTCCACATTCACTTCTTTTAGGCTCATTAGGCAGTTTATCAATCGAATATATATTTTTAAAATTCGGGATCTTTAATTTTTTATATATTGTCTAATATCTTTGTCTGATGAGCATGTAAAATTAAATTTTCAACTTCCTTCTCTGATAGAACTAGTTGTACACTTCTCTTGTTTTTCATTCCATCAATTATTTTATTTGCATTTCCATCTGATAAAGAAGGATACAGCATATAATTTTATTTATAAATTCCAGCTTTACTTTGTTAAAGTCCATATTTAATGATTATGTGTATCTAAAATACTTAATTACTTTAACAATATGTATTTATTTTAACCTTATACGTATATCGGCATGTTTACATGCCATTGTCACAGGTTATATGAAAAAGTTAACAGTTAGTGTTATTGTAGCAATAGAACTTGGTGACTTGATCTTGGTAATCGTCTGCAGATGACTTGATTTCTTATTCCAAAATGTCCAATAGAGGTGAATTTAAGACATCAATGTGCTCATTCAGTAACGGTACAGTTTTTAAACGTTTGTGAATTTCAAAAGCTTCTAGTATATTTAATTTACGATTATCATCACAAAAGTGTAAACATTTTATGGTGTTATTCGATGTCATTGAATGATTGTGTTCTAGTAAGTGTTTAGCGTAATTGGATTTATGTGGGTGTTTGTATTTGTAATAACGTACGTGTTCTTTATACCTAATATCAAAATTTCTAATTGTCTGGGCTATATAAACGGAATTACAATGCGAACAATTTAATTTGTAAATGCCTGATTTTAGCAAATCGTCTGTTTTTTATTTAGCATTAAACAAAGTGTTTAAGATGTTTGTAGTTGTTTTAAAGCTTACTTTATATTTATTTGATTTGTTTATAAATAATAATAAAATTTATTTCCAAAAAGATGGTTTACCCATGGGAAGTCCAATTTCACCCCTTTTATTACCACAATGGAAACAAATACAGCCTTTTGTTTTCTTTATTTTTGTTAATTTCCAGCCTACTACAAGAAAACAATTTTTCACAGCCTACTATAAAGAACAGTTTTTTACTTATAACTCCGTTATTTGTGAAAATAAACCAATCAAATCTTATATCAAAGAAAAGGAAAAAAAGAGCTCTATTCAATGATGGCGTGGCCGCCTTTAACGCATATTTAAAAAAGCGCAGTTAATGTCAATATCTTGAAAATTGAACGACCTATAAAAAATTTAATTTGAGATTTGAATTCTGTTTAAAAAGGTGTCTTAATAATGTCAAAACCTCTTTGCGCTATCTTTGATAATAATCAAATTATACACAAAAAACGAAAACTGAAAATTTTAGTTTTTTCAGTCTGTAATGAAAATTAAGCAAAAATTCTAGGACTGGGATTTGAATGTGGATCATAGTAGTACTTGAGATGCTGAACAGTTCTTCTCATTCAACCGAATCTCTATCTCTTGCCGTTTACGAGATCCCCATGCATGCACTCCTTATCTTGGACACCCTGTATATGTCCATTTTGAGTATTTACTAGATGCAGGTCCTTTTTTGGATCAAGATCTCTAAATATTGCATTGGTTTTATAAACCAAGACTTTATAATTTTAAATATTGTCTTCATCATATACCTACTTGTTCAAAATCATCTGGTACTCGTTTATCTGGTAATAATTTTAATAGAGGTTCTGTAAGTTTTATTTTAATTGGTATGTTTCTTTTATGATCATGTGCGATGAAATAATCATCAATTGTTATTTTTACATTTTGATCTCTCAACATTATTCTGTCATCATTTTTTCTATCACGCCAGAATCCAAAATTTGAATCAAGTAAGTGATGCTTGTATTTATTTCATAATGGACCTCCCTCCTTCTCTTTGAATTCTAGGAGACATTGAAAATGTTGGTCTGGATTGAGGAGATTCAAATACTTCCTCATATTCTGATTCAATCTCTCCTTGTGAATAATTTTTTGAAAGTTGTAAAATTTCATTCGGCTTATCACTTTGATCATCTCTAATAGGTTCATTCAATGTGCTAACCAATTGTTTGATTTCTTTATTTGTTTCATCTAATCTAGACGTGATTGGTTTATTTTTTTCCTCTAAATCTATACTCTTTTTATTTACATTTCTTGCATTTTGAAATGTCTTTCTTAATTCATTTTCAATTTTTTCAACTTGTTAAATTTCTTGTGGAATTGTTCCCATTATTTAATAAGTACTTTTAATTTTTTTTTAATCAATCCAGTTTTCATATCTACACGTTTAGGTGTTGTATTTAACAAAACATTTGTATTTGGCAGATCTGTATCTGAGAACACATCTGTATCCGACAACACACTTGCTTTATTTCGCAAGTTTCGTCCCATTTATTTAAATAAAAGTAATTCATTGTTTTTGTGATGAAAATATTTATTTTTTCTTGTCTTTTCAATTTCTAATAATTCATGTGATTCTGACCAGGCAGATTACATAAATTATTAAATTCGTTCAGTGTCAATTCAGAAGCCTGTTCGTCATAATTCTTTCTTTTATTATCACCAAACTCGTTAAAAATAATCCAAAGATTTGAATTTTTTCTAATTGTGGGATCTATTTTAGTATATTTTTGAAATAACCCAAAAGCGCTAATATTTGTATGTCTTTCTTCACACCAATATCTAATTAGCTCTTTTTGTTTTTTCAACATTCCATCATCAAAAATTACTAAACTGTTTGGTTCACATTCATCTACAGAAATTATATTATCCCAATCATTCTCAAATAAGTAATCTACATCATATTTATCCTTTTTCAATTCTTTTTCCAATCCTCTACAAGCAGATGATCTATATTAGGACTATAAACATATAAAATTTTAAATGGGATCCAACCCTTTATTATGCTGATAGTAAATAGTGTTTTACCACTACCTCAACTATACTTCCACGTGATACGTCTGGAAAAAAACTGGCACCTCTTTTATAATTATCAATAAAATTAAAGTGCGTGATTCTTAGCCTTTTACTCATTTATAATAAATGGAGATGTATCTAGAGAAACGATTATATGTGTATAAAAAGAGTTTTCACTTTTCTAAAAATATTGGAATAGGATTGAGTTGTGGAAATGTAATATTTAGTACATCTAGTTTATCTGGAATTGTATACCACCATTGATTTCTGTAAGTTTAGGTGCTGGAATAATTGTAATATTTGAAAGGGGTTATAAAATATAGAATAGCTTATAAATTTTATAAACAAATGTTAAATTTATTAACAGCTGGAAAGGTACCTGAACAATAAGTTTATTTGAAAGTAAAGATTTTATAGATAATTTACAATTGTTTCCTAGAGAAAAATATATCATACAAGCTGGATTAAATGGATATTAAGTGTGTGTCCATGAGTAGTCAACCTATAATTATAAATTACCATGCAGATCAGTTTATTAAAGAATATAAAGACAACGAAGAAAAATTAGAAAATATAATTGTAGATCTTCAAAATAATCTATCACAACTAAAAATTAGAAATGAACAATTGGAAAATAGGAATCAAGAACTAGAAAGATATTCGGAAGATATAGCTCCGAAAACACAAGCTAAACATGTTTGTTATATTTCAAATAAATAGTGAGGAATCAAATTATAAATATTATGTTATTAGAACACAGAGAAATGAATATAGACGAGCCTTAAGAAATATCAGAACTAAATATCCAAATTGTGAATTGGTATTTGAATTACAATACAATCAAAATGGCATAAACGTGTCCAACAGAATGAAAGAGTCTTTATTATATTTAGATGTTTATTTAAATCATTTCAATTTAAAAAATAAAACAACTGAAGAGTTGATTCAAGATGTAAACTCACTGATTGTTTAAAAAATAATCTGTTGTTATATCCTTTGAATAATTTTTTTTACATATCTTTTCAGTGGGGTCAAAGTCCCCAGCAAAATATGTAGTCAAATGCCATATTTATTATTATAAATCGAGTTGGAGGGTGAAATACCTTCCAACTTAAACAACTACATCTTTATTTCCTTTCTTTCTCAAAACCTTTTCGACTAGATAATGATTTGTATATTTAGTTTTCATCAATTCTTGTTCATAGAATCTTCCTTTAACTTCTTGTCCAGTTATATCTTTTAAACTATAATAATTTGGATTATCTTTCACAACCTGTATAATTATAAATAATTCTGTACTCCAATTAGCTGTATATCCCTTTTCAAATATTGCTTTCAACTTACTAACACGAACTATATCCCCCACTTTGAATTTTGGTTTTGTAATTTTAAAAAGTTCTGGTTTGAATACCATTTCATAAATAACTTTTTCATTTTCTTTATAAAGATACTGGATATTTTATAGCGACCAAATTATGTAAAGATGGAGGTAAAATATTTAGAGATTGGATAAGGAATGATACTTCTAAAGAATGAATATTTGAAAGTAAATGATCTATGCGCAGATCTGCACTTAGATGTTTTTTATTAAATTCATGGAAAAGATGAAATATTTAGAGGAACCTATGTTCATAAAAGATTAATAACTAATATTGCGTGTTGGATATCGGTAGAGTTTTATTTTAAGGTTGATACTATTGTTCAAAATTATTATAGTGATGAGTTTATTAAAGAATATAAAGACAACGAAGAAAAATTAGAAAATAAAATTGTAGAAATTAAAATAGAAACCAAGAACTTGAAAGATATACAGATGACATAACTTCTAACACAGCTAATTATTCTAAGTTACCCATGTTTGCTATATTTCAACATAATAGTGAAAAATCAAATTTTAAATGTTATGTGGTTCGTACACAGAGAAGGATATATATGAAGACATTAAGAAATCTCAGAACCAAGTATCCAAACTGTGAGATAGTTTATGAATTGCATTATAATCCAAATAGTATAAACTTGTTCAATAGAATGAAGGAATCTTTATTATATTTACAAGTTAGTTTCAACCATTTCAACACTGAAAATAAAACATTTGAGGAGTTCATTCAAGATATCAATTTATTAATTTTATAGAGATTCCAACACATCCGAGAGTGATGGTGATTAAAAGAATAAACATTGAATTTTTTATTTTCTTTTCTCAACTGATCAATTTTTAAATTTGCCTTGATTAATTCTGTATTAATTTATTAACAAGAGAAAGAGTGTTTGCTAATCGTCTTTTAACACGTTCTCGATTATTACTTTTAATTACTGGGTTTTTGTTTAATAGAGAATTTATTTTTTCTTCGTCATAATTATTTACTTGTTCCAATTCATTTTCTAAAATATTAGTTTTATTATCTTTCAATTCAATCTCTTCGTCCCTTTTTTCAATTGTATCAAGAGCCGCGACACCCAACTCTTTTAAAATTCTGTTTTCCATATACAATTGATTCGAAGTTTTTACTTTATTACCCACAGATAGGTTATTGAATTCGATACAATCTTTTTTAATTTTACTTTGAATAATTTTAATTTGATTCTTATCAGTTAAATCAATTAAAGGCATTATTTATTAGATAAAGAATTCAAAGATTTACTAAAATTTTGATCAAACTCTTCATTCTGATTTTTGCATCCAGCTGCTTTGGAATGTGTCTGGGACGTGTTTGATTTACGTTTCTTATTGTATTGTTTAATATTTTTAGATTTCTTATTGTATTTAACTAGTGTTTCACCAGTTAGAAATTGTATTTGATTCTTAATTGTATTTTCACCAATTTTATTTTGTATCGCAAATTCCTTCAAAGTTATTTTTTTTAGAGTTTGGATCTCCTCTTGTTGCTAAAAAATTTAAAGCCGACTGTCTCGCTTTTATATTATTCCTTACAAGGAGGAATACTAGGTTCTGTTAATGTAGAATATATTATATATTCGTTTGTTTAAATTTATTTTTGGTTTACGTCTATATACTAATACATTTTCATTATCTATTATATCTCTGTCTTCATACTTTTTACGTCGTTCAAACTGTTCATATCTATTAAGTAATTCTACTTTACATCTATTTCTCCCATTTTCTATTTGTTTTCCATATACAGAGTTATTCATAAGTTTGAAAACGTTTTTTTTCAAATTCATTCGTAGCTGCTTGTCTTAGTTTAGTATTTAAATCAATATATGGTTTCAACCAAGCCTTTTTTACTTTTTTAACTGATTTTAAAATTATTCCTTGCTTTATACATTCCTGTAGCATTTTGTAATCACTTATATAATTTTCTTTTGGTTTCAATGTACATATGAGTTTAGTGTACTTTAGATTCTTTCCAATTTTTTCTGATATCAATTCTTTTTGATATGGAGATAGCTTTTCTAGTTTTGGTAAGTAGTGTTCAGGGAGCATTGGATAGTCTTCAAATTTATCATGTAATTTTTTTGGAATTTCTAAATCAACTAGAAATGTATATCCACGTTCACCATCCTATTTTAATTTTAAATTTTTTTAATATTGAAATCATGTTCATGTTTGAAATCACCAATAGGAAGTGGTTCACTTAGGGCCTTTCCATATAAATTATTACAGTCTAGGTAGAATATATAGCTTACATGTTTCTTACTATTCCATATTCCTTTAAGTTCAGCTTCTTCTTTAGATAGTTTAACTGTTTTACCCAATTTTTCATCATTACATAACAGTACCAATTATTTGCTAAGGCATATCTATGAGCAATCATTGATATTCCGCCTCTTATTTCTGATTCATATAGCTTATATAAATCTTTATTTGTAAGTAATTCCAATTTTTGACCAGTCTTTTTTTAAAGAAGTGCATCAGCCAAGTGAGGAGCAGATATATAATACACTGCATCTATTTGATAATTTTTATAACACATTTTTCTAAAGTTGGTCCATACATCTTGTAATAGAGTTGTATCCATTTTTAAATATAGATTATGATAATCTATAAACTTGTTACATTTAAAATGTTTATATGTATACTTTCTTAGCATATTGATATTCAGAAATACTTATTCCCTTTCCACTTAAATTTGAATACCAATCTTTGAAATCTGGTTCATACATTTTTTTATACGAGTCTACCCATTCATATGGATAAACTCCTTTTTGTAAAACTAGATGCCAGTCTTGTTTTTTAAATCTTTTTATTGTTGTTTCAAATTTTGAATAGCCTACATAATCAAATAATTGATTATTACAATTTTTAAATTTTGCAATCATTTTCATCAATAGGAAGTAGTAGTTGGTTTATAATTTCTTTTTGAGATTTACATTTTACACAGTACATTTCTTTTTTGATTCCCAATAAATTTTTAACCAGAGTATCTAAACTCGAATCCATAAATCTATAAGTATCAATAAATTTCAAGTCCATTAGTGCATTATTCGTTTGACCATTTCTTTTGACAAGTGTTTTTAAATTTTCACGTTTCTCTACAATTTTATTTTTAAACTCTGCTTTACATTTTTTACATTTTGAATAATCAGTTCAACTACTTTAACAGAGAATGTTATATAATTTTCTTTTGTATTTGGAATTATATTGAAATCTGTCTCTTTCGTAATTTTATTTTTCACGTATATATTTCTCAATTTTAGAATCCATCTTAGAAATAGTTTTGAAATATATTTTAAATTATGAATACATATGGGAATAAACTTGGTAACTGGGTAATCTTAAATTTATATTACATTTATTACAAGCAGGTTCTCTATATTTACCAGTAGAATGATCATGATCTCTAACCTTAATACCATCTTTTAATTCGTTTCTACATATGTGACAGACTGTTCCATTTTTTTAATTTTCTATATCTTCATCAGTTATATCCAATGGTTTGTTTATATTTTTGTATTGATTATATTTTTTTCCAATTTGAATAAGTATTTCATTAAACTCCTTCATTAAATTTTCTAAATTTCCATTATTTATTAAAAATAGATCCTCTGGCATATCAAAGCAAAAACTGTTTGGTATGTGTTGGTTAATTAATGTATTTAGTATTCTTTTTTATTTGATCTATTAGTTTAAAAAAGAATTTTGAGACGACATCAAGGTAATGTACTTCAAGTAATTCCACATGTATTTGGAGGTACTTCGAAGTAATTCGAGGTACTTCAAAGTACTTCGAGGTAATTTGAGATGCTTCGAGCGCTAGTGTACACCTATTTCGACAAGTGAAACACCCCTCGTCTCAAAGTTCACACACATTTTTTGTATTTCAATATAAATAAATGTCTAGGTACTCTATTCATTTTAAATCTGAATTGTCAAAGTGACGTTTGTTGGTAACATTGCGAAATTATCTTAGTTATTTCTGAATTTGTTTTATGCCAGAACTGTTAAAAATTTGTTTGAATTTTGTACCGTGCGATTCAGAAAATATGGATTTAGAGCAGGCCGTGACTAGGCCCTTAAGGTTGATAACGTTACTTCTCATGTTTTTAAATTTGATGTCAATGGTAATCTGATTTGTAAACTGTAAAATAAACTTGATAGTTTAAAAAAGAATTGAAGTTTATATTATTGGAATCTTTTATTAATGAGTTACATCCAGATGAAATACAACAAGGATATTTGCAGCAAGGTAATGCCACAGCTCACACTGCGCATGAAACAATCGGATTACTTCGAGAATTCTTTGACGATAGAATTGTTGACTTTCCTGCCCCAGCTCTGACCATTCTGGATTATTTTCTTTTTCCATTTCTGAAAAATACGATCTTTACAATATGGAATATTTGAGCACTTATTGTAAATTATTCAGTTTTCAACAATTTTCTTATTTCGCAATAAATTTTCTTGTTTAGATCCATTACTTGTTTTGTGTATTTTCTACGTAAGCTAAAAACATTAAAAGTTATTACATTTATCGTTATAAAACAAAATTATAATTACTTACTTTTATTTACAAAGCAGTCCACAACACAATTGTCAAGTTTTATTTTGAAGTCTATCAATGACATTGCCATTGACATCAAATTATTAAACAGGAGAAGCAGTGCTACCAATATTCAAAATATAATCACGACCTGCTCTAATTCTCTTTTTTTTTCTGAATCGCACAGTATCTGCGTGTCCATAGCAACGTAGAAATATAATTATGAGGGTCGGGCATAGTGACTCGAGTGATCACGCGTTTGGAGGGTACACAAACGTTTGACTGTTGTTTGACAGTTGTAAATACCTGGCAGCTATTTTGACACGTGCCTGGGGAGTAACCAAAAAAATGCACTAATTAATTACTCATGCCGTGCATTTATAATCCCGTTGCATCTGTACACGTGTTTTGTGTTCTGCTATATGTCTACAACGGAATTACAAATGCAGGGCATGCGTAATTAGTGCACTTTTGGTTTCTCTTTAGTCACATGACAAAACAGCCGCCTGGTATTACAACTGTCAAACGTATGTGTACCCTTCAAACACGTGATCACGTGCGTTACAAGCCCGACCTTTATTATCAACAAATAACGAAACATAACTTATCTGTTATATTTTTGAGACTAGTTACATCAACATGTCGAAACGCGTCTAACGTATGTGTACCCTTCAAACACGTGATCACGTGCGTTACAAGCCTGACCTTTATTATCAACTAATAACGAAACATAACCTATCTGTTATATTTTTGAGACTAGTTACATCAACAACATGTCGAAAAAATAATAATCACAATATAAAGGGTGGTCTTCATTTGAATTTGACATTGACAATTCAGATCTAAAGTGTATAGAGTACGTCTTCTGTTATAATTTTGTAGAGTTTTAAAGATAAGGCTTCTTCTTACATATTGGTGTCCTCCACATGTTAGAACGTGTTATAATCTTATATATAGTAATAATAAAATAAATAATATATAATCTATAATAAGGCTCGGGCATGTGACGCAAATTAATACGTGTTTGGAGGGTACACAAACGTTTGACGTTTCTTTGACAGTTGAAAATACTTTGGGGCTATTTTTTCACGTAACTGGAGGGTAACTAAATGCACTAATTACGCATGCTATGAGCGTTTTTATCAGAATTCGCTTGCAGGGCATGCGTAATGAGTGCATTTAGTTACGCTCTATACCCAAGGTATTTTCAACTGTCAAACAAACGTTTGTGTACCCTCCAAACACGTGATAATTTGCGTTACTGTGCCCAAGCCTTACTTTAATGGTAAGACTTGCCCCTAAAGTACCTACCAAATTTATTGTATAAAGTTAATGATTATGATTAGGATTACATTTCAGAGAAACTTATAAAAGAAATTATAAACATTTTTATTGTTACAGATTTAACTAACATTAACCATTAAATACTTACAATAACTGCCACAAAATGGAGCACTCAGACCTAATCCAAGAAATGCCCCGCATCGAACAACTTCCAACTCAGGACCGCCTAGCACTTGCAAGAGGGCGGAGAACACATCAGCTAAAAGTGTGGCTTCAGAAAGAGAAAGAGTACAATCGTAAACCTCCTAAAATGTACAAATCTTCAAAACCAAATATACAGTTCAAAGATAGTGTAGTACTCCTAGAGGCTGCTGCAAGGAATGACATTGACGAAGGTAGGTATGATTGTGGTAACTTTTTGTAGAAAATTTTTAAATGTTTTATTCTTCTTGCAGTTAGGAACTTGCTGATGCGAGGAGTTAGTCCTGATTCTTGTAATGAAGATGGTCTAACTGCCCTACATCAGTGTTGCATAGATGATAATGAAGCCATGTTGCAATTACTTCTGGAATATGGTGCTAATGTTAATGCTGAAGACAGCGAAAAATGGACACCCTTACATGCAGCTGCTACTTGTGGACATCTTAGATTAGTTAGGTATGTAAAGATGTATAAATATAAGTGATCGATGTTTCTTGTACCATTTGGAATGTAGGAAAAATTTTCAAATACAAGTAGTAGGGGATCAACAGGGCCACATTTTAAAATTATTTTCAATGGTACAAGGGGGTTCCATATAAGATTGGCATACCAAACTTTTTTTTTATAGAATACTCTGCATATTTTTGCATATTTTTATACGATTTTTAATTGCCATTCTGTTCTGTTTCGTTTTTGAAATTGCGTTTTAAAACAACAAAAAACATTTTAAACACTTTGTTTAATGCTAAAGAAAAAACAGACAATTTACTAAAATCAGGCATCTACAAATTAAATTGCTCGCACTGTAATTCGGTTTATACAGGACAAACAATCAGAAATTTTGATATTAGTTAAAATTGTGTGGGAGGAGCCTCTCACTTATTTTGCAACAAGGTCAAAGAATCCTAGCTATGCCACTGTTTTTATTTTATGATAGGGTCAGATATGACAAACCTCCAAGCCCCAAATACATTGTAGGAACAAAGTTAAGACACGCTTTTTTCGTTCATAACCAACCCCAAATAGAAATTGTTTTGTTCACACATTAAAAGAAAAGTTGATTAACAGATTTTTTTTTAAATGAGTAGATTCCCCATTTACAAGGCAATGTGACAATTTTGATAAAAAAATTTTGATTTAATGTATTTTTATAGGTGGTGGCATTTAGCTATGAATGTAATTACAGTTTCAAGTGTTGGCTTGTTTTTTAATTAAGATAAATTTAATTCTCAGGATACTAATCGCACGAGGAGCAAATTTACTAGCCGTAAATGCAGATGGTAATATGCCGTATGATATTTGTGAAGATGAGGCAGCTTTAGACTACATTGAAGGAGAGATGGCTAAGAGAGGTGTAACTCAGCAGCTTATAGACGAAACCAGAGCTTTAACTGAAAAACAAATGCTTAGTGACCTACAGCGACTTGCAGCAATGAATGGGAATTTAGAAAAATATGATACTCAAGGTGCTACTCCTGTAAGTTTGTTTTTTATCATATCGTTCAATCAAATCATTTGTGTTACACATATGCAGTTATCGCCTGGTAACATTTGCAAGAATATTTTGTTAAAATTTAAAGCTTCAAAGTACAGTTGGTACAGTTTCGGTATTTTTCCCATATTTTTTAGTCCATTATTTTATCATTCAAGATTATAACTGCTTTGGTTATTCCGATTGTCAAATGTTTGCTCAAATAAGCATTTACGATAATCCTGTTGCAAAATTGTTTATTTTTTAGATGTGAATTCTTGGGTGAAAAACACTATGATTGACCAAAAATATTGTTATCAAAAAATGTACCCTAAAGAGTGACAGCTTGTTAAAACTGCAGAAGAAAAATAGAAGAATCACAATTACTTCACAACAATTTAAGTTAGAGTGATCAAACTTAGCAAGAGCTTTTAGACCTACTTTTGGCATAATTTGATGCAATGTGAACAATATTCTAAACAGTGATGGTAGTTTAGAGATGATGAACCTTTACCCCCCTCAGAATTTTTTACTCTTTAGAAACAATAGTTACACCATTGAGAAGCATGATTAGATTTTTATTTATAATGCATCAAATTATCTCTATAGTAGGTATACAAACTCTTGCCAAGTCGGGTTGCTCTAACTTAAACTGTTCAGAAATAATTGCAATTCTTATGCAACTGCGACGAGCTGCAACTCTTCAGGGAAGTAATTTGGTTAACAAAATTTTTGTTCAATCGTCATCCAAGAATTCACAGCTCAGTTTTTTTAATGTATTAAATAGACGTATTGCACTTCATATACGATGAGTCAAGAACCTCCAAGTAGTAAAAATGCCTTCAATACAAGACATACAAAACATTCATCTTAGTTATAACAAAATTTTAAAATAGCTGCAGTAAACAATTGGTGAAAAATATCAGTCTCAAACAGGCAAGAACAGATAAATTGTTTTTTATATCAAATTATTATATTTTACTGTGTGAAGTTATCTGGATGTATTGATCATCTGGATCTCCTGTGTTTTACCTGATCTGAGTTACCAAGACTGCACTGTTGTGTGAAATACTTTTAAAATATAAAATAATTATCCTTTCAACAGTAAACAATTTTGTTTTTATGTGTGAACATAAATACGTGTCCATCAAATTACAGTTACATATAGCATCGGCCAATGGTTACACTTCTGTAGTTGAATTTCTTCTTGATCACAATGTACGAACTGATGTAAAAGATCGAGATGAATGGCAGCCTGTTCATGCTGCTGCGTGCTGGGGTCACGTAAGTTAAAATCAAGATGTAACTGAAAACACATAACTAAAAAATTACATTTATAGCTGGAAGTATTGGAATTACTATCCCAATTTGGTGCAGATCTCAATGCGAGGAACAAAAATGATGAAACACCTACAGGTCTGTACTTGTATTTTTCATGGCTTGGTGTACTCAGCACTTTACTTTAGAATTTAACGTTTTACTAAATGTTTTAACAAACACATAAATTTAAATTAAAAAATTGTTTTGTGAATTTATAATAGTTAGTAGTAGAAAAAAAATCAAAATATTTATTATTGCTTCATAGTGGACAGTAGAAGTATGATTTTTGTTGTTCGCTTTGTTTAATAATTATTGGTTCATATTTTATTTTTTGGAACATCAATTAAATTTAGCTAATATCTTTTTGTAGATATCTGTGAGGATCCTGAGCTTAAAGATCGGATACTACAGTTAAGGACTGAACAAGAAAATAAAAAACAAGCAGAAGCACAAAGAAAGAGAGTACGGAGATCTCAAAGTAGTAATACTCGAGCTCAGTCTGTGCGAAGGACATCATTACGAGATAAAGGTCTCACAGCTAGGCGAGATGCCGTCGAAGAAGCCAGACTGCGAATGCAAGCAGAAAATACAAAGGCAAGTATTTTAATTGAATCTTTGTTTTCAATACTTGGAGTACTTTTTTTATAAAATAATAAAAAATTATTCATAAAATAATACTTTTCTTAAGTCGAATATCCCATATTTTTTTTATCTCAATAGTAAGACCATTTAATTCCCAACAAAAAATCGCTTTTTTTGTAAATATCATAGTTTTCGAGAGAAAAAGTAATTTCATAGATATTGTCATACAGGTGGTGTCATACGGATCATGCGAAAACACGCGTATTGATGGAAAGCAAATGAAGTTGACAGATGTGTGGTTCAGTTTTATTGCATAAACGTCATGTTTTTATTTTATTCATTCTTACGTTGTTTTTGGGTTTTAAAACTGAATAACACACCTGTCAACTTTATTTGTTTTCTGATTCCCTTATTTGCGCGTGCACCGTGAGCGTGCGAGGCGCGAGCTGTATAGCAATACTTATGAAATTGTTTTTCTCGAAAACTATGGCATTTACAAAAAAAAGTTATTTAGATTTTTTGTTGAGATTTAAATGTTGTTACCACTAAGATAAAAAAATATGGGGCATTCCATTTAAGAAAAGCATCATTTTATTAATAATTTTTTTATAGGATACTTTGTATAAGACTTCATATGTAAGTTTACAGTACGTATCTGTCGCACAACTTTTTGGCAACTTTTTTACCTAGTCAAATATCAGAAATATATTAAAACCCGAATTTTTTGATTCAGGCTGTATAAATGAAACATGGTTCGCCTTTGTTTTTCTTTATTTGGTTATTTAAGGTGACAGAAGTCTTATATAAAAATGCAGCTACTGACAACTATACAATAGTCTTGAACAATAGTCTATTTTAAGCTACTAAATGACAATGTCGCATAATAAAAACAAAAAAAGATAAAAAAGTGCTCTATGAAATAGATGAAGAAAACGATAGGTTTGTATTTAAAAAAAAACTTGTGTTAGGTCATAATTTAAAAGCAGTTGAACAAAAAGAATTATGCATTTGTTAAATCAGAGAAAAGTTGAGAAATTTTATGCCCACTAATAATCTAAAAGTAAATCTTACTTAGTTTCTAAATGAACTGACATTTTGGATTTTTTGTTTTGGGCTATAACTCATTTGTCATGCAACCCGCCATGTCTCCAATCATCATGAAATACTCCAATGGATTCAGCAAAACCCTTGATACTTTTACAATAAAAACTATTAAACTTTGATTCCACTGATCCAATTTAATCTCCAAAATCGATTTCACTATCAAACTCTTTTTTTAGTCCCAGATACTATTGTCTTTAAGGTTCTCCACATCTTTCCTAGCATATTTCTATTGTTTTTTCTAGATTAGCTTTTTTTCTAAACTTTTATCAAACCCAACAACTCCATTCCTATACACTTTATATTAGTCCCAAACATCCTCAGTTCGACTAAATTTAAATCGCCTGTAAGCAATGTCACATGTTTTTTGCGCATTCCTTACTTCTCTATCATACCATTCATAATTTTGAGAAACACAAATCTTTTCTCGTTCAGGTGATATTTTATTCACTACACTAGTTATGTTGAATATAAAAGTGTGGTACAGTAACTCAACATCTGTAGATTCGTATTTTCAGTTCATTAATAAAAGTTTCTCCTTCATCTTATTTACATTTGCCGCAGTCCAGTTTCTTACTTTGTACATTTTTCTATCTTGTCTCGTAGTATAGCTGTTATGCAGTACCAATAATATCATGGTCAGTGATTTTTGGCCATTCTTTATCAATAACTAGCTTTTAATGTTAAATAAATTAGTTATAATAAGGTCAATAATACTTTCCCTATTATTCACTATCCTAGTTGGTTCGGTTACAATTTGGATTAAACCGGCAGCATTAATAATGTTCACAAACTTCCTTGTAGTACTGTCACTGGGTTTTTTCTTCGTAGTGCACATTGAAAACTTCTTAAATGATCACTTCCTTGGTTCATACTTCTGACCATTTAAGAGAGACTCCATGAAATTTGTGGAAGATCCACTTGGTGAGTTATACAAACCGAGGGGTGGCTCACTAGGTAAAATTAAGTACACCTATTGCCGTAAATAGGAGTAGAGGCAGGCATAGAAGAGACTTACGGATTAGGAAAAAGAGAAATGTTGATCACGGTAGCAAAACTGGAAGGTTTCGAGACAAAAATGGAGATAGGTACTAAAGAATAAAAATAGGCTAGGACGCAAGGAAATATATATAGAGTGTGATCTAACGCAAGAGGAACAAAAAATTCAAGCCGCGATCAAAAAGGTGGCAAGAGAGGAAAAGGCCAGGGGAAAGAGAACCAAAATAAGGTACCAAAAAATCGAAATTGATGGAATCAACTTTAAGTGGAATGAAGAGGAAGGAGGAAGTTTAAAAAGAAGTGACGATCTTGGGCCAAAAAACTAAGTACAATTGAGAAGGACGGAGGAACGATAAAGAAGACAGGCAAGATAATGGATATGAGACTGGTTATAAAAAATAAAGCAATAGAAAACAAAAGAAGAGTGGAACTAGGCTTCTGGAATGGACAAGGGTTATTTAAAGATGGAAAAATGAAACAACTGATAAAAGAAGCAAAAGTGTACAAAGTGGACATTTTGCTAGTACAAGAAACAAATATAAAGGAAATCTGATCAAGGAAGATAGAGAATCACATCTTCTTCAATGGAGGAGGATAACGAAATAGACTAGGAACTGGCTTCCTAATAAGAGAAAACCTGAAAGAGACGGTGACAGATTACAAGGTGATAAGTGACAGATTAAGTTAGCTGAGAATAAGAGGGAAAGTGAGGAAGTACTGTCTAATAAACGTGCATGCTCCAACTGAAGGCAAAGAGCCGGAGGAAAACTGAATTCTACGAAAGATTAGAAGAAGTGCTAAGTGACTTACCAAGGTATGACATAAAGATAATTGCAGGAGACTTCAATGCGAAAATAGGAAAAGAAGAATGGGTGGCTGATGTGGCAGGAAAAGAGAGCTTACGTATGGAAACTAACGATAATGGTCAACGACTAGTCAACTTTGCAGCAAGCAAGAACATGATTGTCAGAAGCACCTGGTTTAAAAGAAAAGACATACACAAGGCGACATGGACAAGCCCAGATTGAAGGACCCAAAACCAGATAGGCCATTTACTAGTGACAAAGGTTAATATGAACGCAATAGATAAGGTGAGATCGTACAGAGGAGCTGAAATAGGGTCGGACCACTTCCTAGTCAAAGCCAGATTAAGAGAAGTTATGCACCATGCCCCAACGAAAAAGACAAAGAGAAGTGGCTGGGATCTGGAACTTCTAAAAAACAGCAGGATCAAGGAAGAGTACAGCAAAAGGACAAAAAGTTTGATAGAAAATGGCGTACTCCCGACGGACATAGAAGAACAGTGGGAAATGATAAAACAATCGATATACGAAGGTGCCGCGGTACTAAAAGTAGAAAGGAAAAAACTGGCAAATGACTGGTTTGATGAAGAATGCGAGAAAGTAGTAAAAGAAAAAAAGAGAGCAAAAATTAAAATCTTACAAGTGAAAACTGCGGAAGCTCAGGGAGAGTATAAGATACTAAGAAATAAAGCCAATAGTTTGTGCAGAGAAAAGAAGAGAGAAATGGTAAACAAAAAACTGGATGAAATAGAAGAATCGCAGAAGAATAAGAACTCGAGGATATTCTACAGAAAGCTGGCGAGAGAAAAACAAACATCTTACCAAACCACAATTGGACTAAAAGATAACGAAGGAAAATTATGCCTGGAAGAGAAAAAAATACTGGGAATCTGGGTGGAACATTTCAGCAAAATGATCGTAAAACAAGGACACAATATTGAAGGGATGCAAGACGTTGAAAGCGAGAATCGAGAAATCAATCACCCACCTTGGAGGAGTTCTTGGAAGCAGTTAAGAAATTGAAAAACAATAAAGCCCCTGGCACAGATGACATATCAAATGAGTTATTAAAAAATGCGCGATCCCCCAGGATTGGAGAACTGCAATTATAAGGCTGATACTAAAAAGGGGAGACAAGACGATACCAGGGAACTATAGGCCGATATCCCTATTAAATGTCACTTACAAGTTACTAGCAAATATGGTAAACAAACTTCTACAGAAAGAAGTAGCCGACAAGATTGGACATTACCAGTCCGATTTCAAGGATGACAGATACATGAGAAATGCAGCAAGAAAAACATACTAGTACACACAGTCTTTCTGGACTTTAAGCAAGCGTATGACTCCATTAAGAGGAATTAAATAATCCAAGCAATGATAGACCTAGACCTACTTAGGCGTCGAGTTCACAAGCGAAGGTAATTATGAAGATGAAATTAAAAAAAGAATCCTGGCAGGATCTAAAAGTATTGGGTGTTGTAGAGGTGTATTTAATAACAAGATCACATCAAGAAAAACAAAATTAAGAGTGTATAAAACGATAATACGTCCCACAGTGACTTTCACAAGGAAGTATGGGCCACATCAGAGAGTGAATAGAAAATAGAAAGTTGGGAGAGAAAAGTGCTGCGCAGGATCTTCAGAGGAGTGTGTGAAAGCGGGGTCTGGAGACGTAGAACAAACAAAGAACTAGAGGAGTGCTACAAAGATACATCGATAGGAAGCGTAGTAAAACAAAGTAGACTAAGGTGGTTAAGGCATGTGGAGAGGATGAGTAACAATAACCCAGTTAAGAAAGCGTTCAAAAGTGAAACAGGTGGTACAAATAGACGTGGTAGACCTAAAAAGACTTGGTGGGACAGTGTAAAAGAAGATTTGAAGAGATACAGCATTAAAAAATGGGAGAAGAAAACTAGGGAAAAGAAGGAATGGAGGAAAATAGTAAAGAAAATAAGCCAAAGGCCTTCTGGCCTGTAGTGCTGTTTTATATATTTCCTACTGATTGCTTAGTTATTGCCAACGTTGTTGCCGTGATTGCCGACGTTGTTGCAGAAGATAGCCACGAATTTCAATGCATTCAAGATTATTTCGTTTTTGATTGTTCTGGTTTGCGGTTCATTTAAATAGTGATTTAACTCATGATTGAATTTAAACAATTTACATAAAAAAATCAAGTTATAAGAATATACTACAGGATACTAAATTATTGTAAATAATATAGGAAGTTTTGATGTAAAAATAGTAGTATGAACTTTTTGAGTATCTTTGATTTGTTACAACTATTGTTGGGTATTAACAGAGATAGTCTTACTTTAACAGTAGTGTGTTTTGTGTAATTCAGTCATACCTGTTGGACTGTACGCTTCAGTCTACTGAATATCTTATACAAGCTTCACAGAGACGTGTAAAATAATCCGGCAATTTTGCATCTATAAGTATAAACCCGCGATTGCCGAGTTATTGCCGCGATTGCCGAGTTATTGCTGTGATGCTCACTTATTGCCGTGATTGTCGAGTGATTTTCCAAAGATTGCCTAAAATTTGTACACCTATTGCAGCTAGTGAGCCGCCCCTCTATATAAACATCCAACCACTAAAAGTTTATTTATAATTTTAAATTGAATCGAGATTAACCAGAAATCGTAGTCTACACTAACATTATCCACTATTTTATATGCTAAATCTTCACAGACATAACAGATGGTACCTCCTGTATGTCTACTGTTAGAAATACATCGTGTCAGATTATACCCCACTACTACAAATTCATCCTCTGTAATATGAGTTTCGGACAAACATTATTATTGCTTTAACTTCCATGATTAGTTGACTGACTCACTTCCACAAAGTTAGTGGTTAAACCTTGTAGATTTAAGTGCAAAACCAGTTTTTGTTTCTTAACCTCCACATCTTTATTAAACTGCAATGGCTATAAGTAATTAGTTTGTTTTATCTGGAAATCTCTTGCTCTTTTGTAACATGCACAATTAATATCCCAAACTGGATGATTTGCATCAATCTGTACACGCAACTTCTCCTTAGCTTCTCTACAGTTAACACATCTTCTCTCATTTTTAGTGCATTCACTTTCATTATGCTCCCCAGCACACTTTGGACATACAGTCTTATTTTTACATATTCGGGCACTATGTCCAATTGTACATACTTACAGCAGCTGAAACGTCAGCAGTTTTACATCTAGCACCATCTAATCCGCATAATTAAAATTTCTTCTTTCATTACTGACTTAAATGTGTCTTGGTCTACCTCGACTATTGCCTTTAACCACTTTAGTCTTATGTATGAATTCACATCTGAATGTTGGTTGACCTTTGTTCATTCCATTATGGTGAATTATTCTATCTACTAAATCATCAGTATCATCTTCTACAAATATTTCCAGTATCTTAATTTTAGGGTTCTTACTAGCCGGTACTTTTACTTTAAAGTCTACTCCCCTACTTCTGTTCAATATTAGTCTTAACTTTTTCAAGCAATACATTATCTTCACATCTTCTAATCAAGACGCAGTTTTTAGTAGATCGTCCCATTGTCACTCTAACGTCCAGTGACACTGGATCTATTTGTTCTTTAACATCCTTTTTACCCATACTCACATCTTTTTTTAGCCTCCCTGAGTTCAACTATTAATACTGGTGTACCTTTAGTTATATCACTGTACGGTCTCATTAAATAACTCATGCATCAATTGGCTATTGCTTTTCATTTCTCTCGCCTCGTGTATTACTTTCTTTAATGATTCCCTTAATCTAGACAATTTTATCATTACTTGCCTTCCGTATACTCTCATCGCACTGCTTTATTGCATCTTTCAACATTTCTTTACACACTTCTTCGTTTGTTTTTCCACCTAACAATGCCTGCAGACACTCATCCCAAACAAATTTTAGAATTATCTTTTTCTTTAGCTGTAAGACTCGTGTCCGATGAGGTAAATTTTTCCAACGAACATGTTTCACATATTAAACTTTTAGAACCATCCCAAGCAGAACATCTGTCTCCAACAAGTTTCTCTTCTATTTCCTTGAAATCACTCTTAAAGCAATTCATTTTTGGTTTCAATTTTTTATTTTACTATAACCTCACTTAAAGTGTTGTAAATAAAAGTAATAAATTTTCAAAACACTTATGAACTTTTAATTCACAACACAGCAAATCTTGCATCAATTTCGGTAGATTTTGTTATAATATTATTATCCTAGTAATAAAATAAGAAGTTGACTCAGCAGCATAACCGTGTAACAAGGAGATGTATAGATAAAGGTTTCCGGAAAAACTTTAATTTTAAACTTTTTTTTTCTAAAATGAATATTAAATGCCGAAAATTTGTGTGTCCATATTTACGACTTGCTCGCACGAGTATGTTTGCGTTGGCTGTAGATCTAATTTTGAATTCCTTTTTCGTAGCAAATGCAATTTGCAAATTTCACAGCTTATTCAGATAGAAATGTATTTTAGATAATTTTTAAGTATACCTATTTTTCTTATATGTTACTATCAGTCTCTATGGTATATGCTGTTTATGTTTTGCTAGCCAAAAAAAATGTGCGAGACATCCGCTTTTGTACGTAATTTTATTAGATCCATCTATTCTTCAAGGGAATTTTCAACTCTATGTTTAATTTGGTCTTATCCAAGCATTACTAATTTGTATTTTTTACAATTTCAAACATTGACATCTACAATATGCCATGAGTGAGAACACTCGCTGGTTTTCCCCGCCTTAAACAATTGAAATTTGAAGTGATTAATATACACATAAATTCCTATTATTTGATGTAAATTTTCATTTTCATCACCCTGTATATTTTGACATTTTTGGAATCAGAATAAAATTCTGTGTACGATAAGAGATGAGTCTCCTTTAAATGAATTTTTTGGTCCTAAATTATGTTTTTCGTCAAGAGTACCATGACTTGCATTAAAATAGGTTACAGTGAAGTAAAATATTAATTTAAAATTAAAATTTTAATTAAAATGTTATGTGCTTCACTATGTGAGAGATTAAAGTGCCTGAAAACAGTTTTTTTTAATGGAACGATATCGGCATGTTATGTTCTTTAGAAAGAACAATTTGTAGCATTTTGTATGAAGCCATATAACTCAATATTACTCTTCAACTAAGTGAAGTTGTTTGCATGACAATCCAAATTTTGTTTTAAATTTCACACATCATGTCTATTTGTAATCAAAACAAATAAAGAAACTTGAAAAAATGAACTTCTACTAAATTTTGGCAAAAAAATTAGATACACACACATTCATTTGTGTTGCCACTACATGTATGAATGTATTTGTGAAATCTACTTGATATTTTAAATTTTTAACGAAACTTGATTAATACTTACTTCTCTAAGTTGTAGGCTTTCGCGGCCGTTGTTAATAACATCTAGGCTTCCGGGTTAGAGCCGCGTCATCAGTGCTTGAACTGCCGACGTTTCGTCCTCGGTTGCACGGGACATCTTCAGGGCTGTGGTCGCTTTGGGATCTGGAACACAACTGGCGAGACCGGTGCAGGCACCGGGTTTATAAGGGACGGGTGGGTAACGGAAGGGTTCGTTTAGTCGGAAATAGTAGTTTGTAGGCATTGTGGAGGGGATAGCTGTGGTCTCGGTTAATATTGTTAGAAGTTTTGTGTATTTCTATGGACCGCTACCTAAACGCACATTCCCATCATCATCCCGCCCAGAAACGTTATGTCATTAATTCCTTAGTTAACGGAGCCTTTGCCATTTCTGAACCATCTTAACTGAAAGATGAACTCAATCACATTACAACTCTCCTTTCGCAAAACAGCTACAACAAACAAGACATCCAACACGCTATTACTCAAAAGGCCCAATCCGCAAACACAGAACGTACCAATACTCTTACACCACGTACCTCTATAGCATTCCTACCTTACATACACCAAACCACCGACCGCATCAGCAGACTACTTAAACAACAAAACAAAAACCGTTTTTACACCCTTTCAAAAACTTTCCAATTTCCTTCCTCCGACCAAAGACAAGTTACCTACCCTCCAATCCTGCGGTGTGTATAGTGTACCTTGCTTCTGTGGGAAAGCCTACATCGGTGAGACGAAGAGGCTGATCACGAGCGCTGCACTCGACTGAAACGTCCCGCAGAGTCGGCTATTGCAGAACATAAACTCGATACAGGCCATAACATTCAATTTGACAAGATCTCAATCGTGTGATCCGTGAATCCATAGAAATACACAAAACTCCTAACAATATTAACCGAGACCACAGCTATCCCCTCCACAATGCCTACAAACTACTTTTTCCGACTAAAAGAAAGCCCCGCCCTGCAACCGCTACAGCCTGACAGCCAATCACAGACCCAGCAGTCACACCTTTTTACCCACCCGTCCCTTATAAACCTGGTGCCTGCACCGGTCTCGCCAGTTGTGTTCCAGATCCCAAAGCGATCACAGCCCTGAAGATGTCCCGTGCAACCGAGGACGAAACGTCGGCAGTGCAAGCACCGATGACGCGGCTCCAACCCGGAAGCCTAGATGTTAATACTTACTTCTGATTCAAGAAAAATTTCGAGTTATAGTATTTAAAGAACATAATGAGCTGATATTGTTCCATTTGAAAAACCGATATATTTCAAAAAATCCGTTTTCAGTAACTTTAACCTCTCACACAGTGAAGCGCATTTAAATTATAATTTTTATTTATGATTTAATATTTTACTTCATAGTAACGTAAAACGTAATTTTAGGTGAAAAAAATTTTTTAATCCAAAATTTTATTTAAATAGTGCCATCATATGTAGTACGATTCCTAAAATTATAAAATATACAGGGTGTTTTATTTAAAATAAGAAATTTGTGATCATTACTGGTGAACCCGGAAATTAAAGAAAAATGAAATATAAAGTGAAATAACAGGAATTTATGTGTTTATTAATCACTCCAAAATGTGATTTGTTTGAATTGATGAATAAAGAAAGAAAGAGAGTTTCATTTACACCAGGGTTGGGCATGTAGAATATTACATGTAAAATATACTTATTATACATGGTTATTCTACATGTAGAATATTCAGCTCTTTTTCTGCATATTCTACAACTAGAATAATACCGATGCAAAATCAGACAGTTTAAACGTAACAAAAAGAAATTTCATTGTCGGTGCAATCTTCGCAAAAGAGCGGCCGCTATAGGGGTCTTTCAGACTCCGCACTTGAGTCCTAAGCTGCTCTTCAGTCAATAAAAGATGGTAAGGATGCGTTAGCGTTAGAGCAAGGAATTTGGATAAGGGATGATTTCCGTAGATAGTACTGTTCCAGTACGGCCGGGCCACGTAATGACACACAGGTCTCTTGAATGAAAGGTGAACGCGCTTAGCGCGGAGCCACCTTTCTCGATTTTAAATGTAAATGAACACGTATACGACTTATCAAGTGCCTCCCCTTCACCAAAGTAAAATAATTTATATTAATAAATTAAAATTTAAAATATCTTAAAACAGTGAAAAACTGAAAACGTAAAATAATTGCGACCAGTACCGGAGTTATGGTGGGGGCAAGTGGTACTTCCGCCCCAGACGTAATTATTTAAAAAACGCAATTTTATTGTATACTTTTTTATGGAGCCAACTGTCGTTTAATAACTGCTGACAATTAAAAACATTTTGCAGTGCGGTACGTTTGAATAGAGAAAAGGCCGCGCGGTCGTACCGTCTCACCCCCTCCCCCTCTACTATGCACACACGCGTTCATCTACATAGTAAAGTTAACACAATAATTTTATGCAGGTGTTTTCCTAGAATCTTTTGGTACATATTTTACATATTCTTCAGAGATGAAAATGTTAGCCAGGCAACGATTTATAGGACAATAAGAGAATGCGAAGAGGGTATACCTTGTACTAATTTGCCGAAAACTGGAAGACCTCGTGTTTTGGGACAAAACTGGATTAATAGACTGGTACAATCCGCTCAAGACAGAATTGGAATCTCTAGTCGAAAGCTGGGTCGCCGTTTTAGGGTCTCATACAAGACCGTCCAGAGAAGTTTGTCCAGAAATGGTGTACATTATCGAAAAAGAAGGAAGTGTCCCAAATACACCCAGGCACAGCTGGAAAGAATACCTAGATGTTGCAGAGCTTTGAGACGAAGGCATTTTGTGAGGAACCGTGTGATTATAATGGATGATGAGAAATATTTCACGCTGTCACATTCTGAAATGAAAGGTAACGATGGATTTTACACCTCTGATATTGAAAACTGCCCAAACGAAGTAAAATTCAAAGCAAAAGCGAAATTTGCTGACAAAGTTTTAGTTTGGTGCGCGATTTCTGAGGCTGGGATTTCAACACCCTATGTTGGCCGAGTTCGGGGAGAAGCTGTAAATGCTGAGATTTATACCCAAAGATGTTTACCGAAAATGCTTAATTTTATTAATATCCATCATCAGAACGACGATATAATATTTTGGCCTGATCTTGCTTCGTGCCATTATGCCATGAGGACTCGGTTATGGTTGGAGCAGAATAACGTCAATTATGTACCTAGAGAAGATAATCCCCCAAATGTCCCTCAAGCTCGGCCAATAGAAGAATTTTGGTCATTATTGTGTCGAAAGGTTTATGAAAACGGTTGGGAGGCCCAAAATGAAGAACAGTTGCGGGCACGAATTTTTAGAAAAATTCGGGAAGTGGACCCGAACATCGTCCAAAGGAAGATGAGACAAGTCTTAGCCAAATTGCGTGCCATTGAGGACCATGGTCCGCTATCAGTTTTGTAGATTAGTTTTCATGTTGCCAAAAGATGTAAAATTAACCATTAATATTTAAGTTTGAATAAAATTTCGTTATTTTGCTGATTAAGCCTGTTGATTTTTTTCTCAAAACTTATGTCCCATTTAGTTAACTACCAAAACACAACCTCAACAGACCTTTGTTAAGACAACAGTTTTCTAAAGTGTTTCCATAGTTCTAACTATAAGTCATTTGGACAAAAGTAAAATTAGTGGAGCTTAGTGCGAACATACAGATACGCAAAACAATTGTACTTTCACACCATGCACCTTGATATTGTTAATACTAGTATGCTTTTGAACTATCAAAGAGCTGCCACATTATTACGATATTTGCGTTTTTGTTAAGAAAACTGGTTTTGGTAATAATGGACTCATTTAATAATGGTGGGGAATACTCCCCTTTTGACCCAGCCTGTGTCAGAAACATTATGGAGAATTAACAAATAGTTGTATCAAATGTGATGCAACGAGCCTTAAGAACCATAAAACTGGTGCACAAGAAAGGGCTTATCGGTGAATCCGGCAAAAACCTCAGTTAGAACTTACAAAGAGAGTTGGAGGTCAAATACTTGGGAGTCTTTTTGGACACGAAATTGACCTTAAATTCCCATGTGGAACTTATTAAGAACAAGGCGAACATGGGCCTGTAGAAGAATAATTGGAAAAACATGGGGACTAAAGCCAAAGATGATGCATTGGTTGTACGCTAAGGTGGGAGTACCCACAATTACGTATGCCTCGTTGGTTTGCTGACATACAGCCAGAAAACCAGTTGTAAAAAACAAGCTTGGCAAGCTACAACGACTTGCTTGTCTGGGAATAACAGGGGCAATAACCACAATGCTTACTGCATCCTTGGAGGAGCTGTTGGACTTGCCTCCACTACATTTAGTTGTGGAATTGCAAGCAATTATACAGGATGAAAACAAGTAGAAATGGAAGGATCCTCTAGAGGAGGGAAGACCATACCGTGATCTTTCATAAAATAGAAGAAAACTGCTTTCTAAGTATGCGGTCAGATAAGATTAGCACTGTTTCTGACTTCAGGAAGCCTTTAAGTGTGGTGATACCTGAGAGGCCCTTGGGGGACAGAATTCAGGAGCTGAGGAATCTGGTAGGAGCCTTCTGATTTACGGACGGATCCAAAGTGGAAAATAGCACTGGAGCCGGGATTTTTGAGGAAAGCACACGGAATGGCTTGAGTATGAACCTGGGCAGACTCACAACCGTTTTCCAGGCCGAGGTTTTAGCAATCACAATCTGTGTGCATGTTATGGTGGAGAGGGAATTTGTTAATAGACGAATCTTCATCCTGACAAAAAGCCAAGCGCCTTTAAAAGCTCTGGAGGGCATACAAATACACTCCAAAGTAGTAAAAGAATGCCTTGAAGCTGTGGTGGCACTCGCAGAACACGACAGGGTTACCCTGGAGTGGGTACCAGGACACCATGGCATAGGGGGAAACGAGGAGGCAAATCAATTAGCCAAAAGAGGGGCTGAGAAGACTCATGTTGGTCCCGAACCCACATGCAGTGTTTCGTACCAGGTAGTGAAAGGGGCTGTGAAGGACCTGCTATGGGAATAACATTGCTTACACTGGATGGGGGCTCCTGAACTGAGGCAATTGTGGATGTTCGTGAGGGACCCACTCGTGGTAAGACAAAATAAATTTTGATATTAAGCAGGAAGCAACTGAGAATGGTAACAGCACTACCAACAGGACACTGTTGCTTCAGTAAACCCTTAACACCATTGGGGTGGTGGAAGATCCAACTTGCATACTATGTGGAGAGGAAGACGAGACCTCTCTACACATTCTCTGTGAATTCCCTGCTCTGGGGGTCAAAAGACTAAAACACTTTGAGGTTCAATTCTCAAATCCCGAAGAATTGGCTACTGCACTCGTCAACAGCATCCTAAGCTTTATTAGTGAGACTAGCTTGATGGGGTAGAAAACACCTGCGGGGTACAATAAGCCAATGAGGTCTAGTATAGTGGGTTTTTGCACCATGCCTCACGGCTAATAACAAAGAAGAGTAGTATGTGTTTAAGTTCAGTTTACAAGGTGAACGAGAATGTGCAAATTATTAAATGGGTTTACAGCAATAATTAAATACATGTAACATGGATTTTATTTTAGTTAAGTAAAAATGATGTGTCTCTTATATCTTATTTTCTATATCATTAATTTATTTTATACTGCATTCATTTCAAGGCTTTTAATTTGTAATGTTTTTGTTAATAATTATTACTTTGCAAATTTACAATAAATAAGCTCTTTTTTGTAGTACTTTAGTTACAAATGACTGGTTGTTCTTACTACACAAGTGGACTGACTACATTTAAAAAATAATCAAGATACATAGTGTGATAGCATAACTGTTTTGCATGTCCCTATGTTCGCAATAGCTTCCAGCAATCTGCATAAGAGCTGAGTTAACTTATTAATTACTCATTTATTTCTAAAGAATAGTTCTGTATGTGTATTAGTTCTAGTTATTTAATTGGATTATTATTTAACCAACCTATTTTTGTCACTGCAATACAGTATACAAGTGTCAGTTTTATTTATGAGAGAGTAATAGAGCACACTTATATGCAAAATAAATGAAATTGTCTCAGTATATTACAGTTTTACAGATAATTATGAAAATATTAGTGATAGTGACTAAGAGAGATTGAAGAGTATCTAGATCCGTTTTAAAAATTGTTCTTCCAAAAACTCCCTTTCATATTCCCTCTTCTTGTAACATGAAAGGTTACCAAAAGTTTTGCAAAAAGTGACAAAATTTGGTGGATTATTATACACTGTGTCCATAAAGTAAACCCCCCCCCCCCAACTAACTTTTGAACGACTTCATATTTTTCTACAAAATTTGGTGTGCTGTAATGAGAAATTAAATACTATTTTTCAGACCATAATAAACTTTTGTATCATCCAAAATGGCGACTGGCCGCCATTTTGAATTTTTTTTTAAATAGAAAGGGGGTCGAGTGACACCTCATTTGAAAGGTCTTTTAATTCTGCGTCTGATCCTAGAGTTTGAAAGAAAAATATTTAGCCATAACAAAATGGCGAATTTTAAACAAATGGACTCACTCAATTCAAAATTGTTTTGAATTTTTTATCCAGGGTCGAGTGACACCTCATTTGAAAGGTCTTTTAGTTCTGCGTTTGATCCTAGAATTTCAAAGAAAAATATTGAGCCATAACAAAATGGCGGATTGTAAACCAATGGACTCACTCAGTTCAAAATTGTTTTGATTTGCTTATCCAGTAGTCCACTTTTTCATTTGCAGGGCTAAATTTTCCCAGAAATATCTCAGGTGGCTTGAAATAATATTGAAAACGTTATGTTCCAACAAGACGATGCGCCGCCTCATTATTATAGGCCTGGTTCTGACTTTCTCAACGGACATTTTTTTGGCAGATCGATTGGTAGGCGGGGGCCTGTATAATAGCCGGCTCACTCCCCAGATTTAACTTTCTTAGATTTATTTCTATGGGAATATCTGAAATCGAAAGTGTACAGAACCCGTCCAGAAACAATTGAAGAACTGGAGCAACGCATTACAGAAGTTTGCAGAATTATCACTCCAGAAACTTATGAAAATGTAAGGCAGGAATTTCATAACCGACTTTTTATGTGCCAAGAAGTGAATGGTAAACATTTCGAACACTTCATTTAATTAATTTAAGCTTTAATTCTTAGTTTTTTTAAATAAACTTCTTTATCTTCAAACATTGTCAGTTTGTTATGGCGGAATATTTTTCTTTGATACTTTAGGATCAGACGCAGAACTAAAAGACCTTTCCAATGAGGTGTCACTAGACCCCCCTTTCCATTTAAAAAAAAATTCAAAATGGCGCCCAGTCGCCATTTTGGATGATACAAAATTTTAATATGGTCTGAATAATAGTATTTAATTTCCCATTAAAGCACACCAAATTTTGTAGAAAAATATCAAGTCGTTCAAAAGTTAGTTGGGGGAGGGTTACTTTATGGACACAGTGTATATTACCGATTATTATTACTCGCTCATAAGATTGCTTATAACCTAATTTCCAGGAAATACGGATTATAGACAAAGCAAAATCAATGCTTCCTTCATCCTTGTTATAATGATTAAGTTTAATTCAAATAAAATAAATGTACTTTCTTTTGTAGGTTTTAATTAGTATTTAATTTTATTATTAACATTCTATTTCAGAAATACCCACAGGAGCCTAATAGGAATTCAATTTTAGTACAAAGGCTACATACAGTATTTTTTATTGTAAATAAAGCAATTCTTAACTTCAACAGGTTTTGTATTTTAGCTTTATACGTATTTCAACGTGTTTACATGTTATTATCAAAAGCAAAAGTAAAAGTAAACAGTTGGTGTTGCTATAGGAACAATAAATCTTCATAACTTGATCTTGGTTTTCTATATCTGCGTTCAGATGACTTGATTTCTTATTCCAAAACGTGTAATAACGTAGAATTTAAGAGATCAATTTGTTAATTCCTTAAAGGTACAGATTTTAAATGTTTATGAATTTCAAATGCTTCTAGTATATCCAACTTACGTTTGTCATCACAAAAGTGTAAATATTTTATAATGTTATTAGATGTCATTGAATGATTGTGTTCTAATAAGTGTTTAGCGTATTCCGATTTATGGAGGTGTTTATACTTGTAACAATGTACGTGTTCCTTCTACCTAATATCAAATTTCTAATTGTTTGTCCTATATAAACCGAATTACAGTGCGAGCAATTTAATTTGTAGATGCCTGATTTTCGTAAATTGTCTGTTTTTTCTTTAGAATTAAACAAAGTGTTTAAAATGTTTTTTGTTGTTTTAAAAGTTATTTTACATTTATTTGTTTTGTTTATAATTTTTGCAATTTCTTCTGATTGATTGCCAAAATATGGAATTAAGGCATATTTCAATTTATCTGATGAAGTAGTTGGATAAATTTTCTGAATTACAGGAATCACATTCGTTTTCATTTTAGTATGGATTTTAAACAGTTTTAATTAAACAACTTTTTGAAGCAGAACTGTGAGGTCCAAATACCGAATAATCTGTGCAATTCTATTAGCACAGTTTCCATGGTTAGCATTTGTTGAATTATACAGGATGCACCAAAAGTATGAAATACTGACTGTAAAGTCTTGATTATTAATTTTATAACAAATTTTCTTCGGAAGGGTATCCAAATTTTCATACAAAGGAATCTAGTGATATGTTTAAAAAACTTTTGAACAGCCATTTAGAAGTTATGATGTCATATATATTTTTTAAGAAACATTTATCAAATTTGGTGTCGGAGAGAACATTTTTGATATCTATTCAGTGATATGAATAATTGGTTTTTTGTTGTGCCCAAAAATTAGAAAAATGTCAAAAGATGAACTAAAATGCTGAAAGCCAAAATTAAATTCCATAACTTGAACATGACAGGCTTTAAAAAACATTTCATTTCGGAATTAGAAAACATAAGAAATAATGGACACTTTCGTAAAAGCATCAAATTAACTAGTGATGAGCGGCTGGGAAAATTTTCAAGTATTCCCAAATATAAATTTGGCGCCAGAACATCAAACTAATCTTTGTGTAAAACTATAAACACTAAAGACAGTTAAATAGTAAAATGTGAAAAACTTAAAAAGGTGAATTTTAAAATATGATCAGTATGCTAAGACAGTTTGGCAATATTTTTAAATTCATTTTTAATTTTTTTATTTAATTCAAATTTATACAGCCCGAGTACAAAATAACATACAATGTATTTGTAAATATTGGTTCTATGAAAAATTTGCCTTAATAAAAGTTGTTTGTTAAATTTCAGTACTATTGATTCGTTATTTGGTTGCAACTAGAAAATTGTTAAACTTTAAAGGTATTTATTTCATTCAAATATTTTGTTTCAGAAAGATAAACAATTGCTAAATTCAAAAACAAAAATATATAGCGCGCCATTTAAAAAGCAAAAGCTGGTTACCACTGCAACCAAATAACTAAACATATAAAAAAATTGAACATGTCAAAGTAAGAAATTTAACAAACAACTTTTGTTATGGCTACTTTTTATAGAATCAATATTTACAAAGTTGCAGGCTTTGTGAGTTACTGTTTACTCACCCTGTATAGTTTTACTTATTTTTCTTTGTTTTCTTGGCATTTTTCACATTTTGCAAATAGGAAAAATCAACACAATATTATTAATTATTATAATTTTCATGAAAAAAACAGGAAAACTTAAGTACAAAATAAGGATATTTGGTATTAAAATAAATATCTTTGTGCAACAAGTCTGATTATAACCAAAAATAAGAAAAATGGTCATTGGGAATTTTCCCAGGAATTGAACTTAATTTATGCTCGCAGCATTTTTGTTCATTTGTAATATTTTATTTTAATTTTAGAATTTTTCAAAAACCTATTTTTTTGAATTGCATTGGCATCTCAGATAACCTAAAAATTGATTTATATTGATCTGTATTTTTGCTGCAGAGTAAATCCTATTTTCTAATTAAATCAGTTGTTTTGTCACTACTACAGGAGTCACCTGATGATTAGCATTCCCCTTTCTATGTTTACACTGTACTGTAGTATGTTTATCTTCTCAAGGCCATCACATTTAATAAATATATGTATAATTATTAAATTATTTAAAAATAACTGAATAGTAAATTTGAGAAAACACCTTATTTAAATAACGTTTGTAAAAATGAATCATATGAGTAAATATTCAGTTTCTCTTAAAAAATTAAAAAGTAAAATTAGTCAAAAACCATTTTTCACTAACTAATTTATGAGGTGTGCCAATTAAAAATGCACATGATCCTCATAAGAGTAGTAGAAATCACCAGCAAGCAATCATTTCCTATCAATGAGCAAATAGGATATACTTAAGCAAAGGTGAATTGAAAGTCTGTGATTATCCTGCAGTTCTTGTTGCAACTCTTACAGTCTGTTACACAGGTGGTGTGCTTGTTTTAAAAATTCTTCTAGTGAAATTATTCTTTTTAATTAATATTATTGTACAATTATTTTTTTCTAACAGCATAACTTTTATTTATTTCCTTATCGACCACCGTGGTGTTCATTACATTTTGTTTGTAATGTAATTGGTTTAATTAATTGAAAGTTAATAACGCGATGAAATTTAAAAAGAAACATAATGTAGTTTGTATTTCTTATAAAGTGAGTAATTTATGGGTAGTGAAACAGCTTGATTACCTTTAAATTTGTTGTAGGGTCTTGATACTCCCGACACCACAGCACAAAATACAAGCCCTAGACCATCCATAATATCAGGTGAAATAAACAACGTTGAAAATGAAGCAGATGAACGAAGAACCTCAGATTCCATGGCTCTAGAGCTTATGGAGAGTCGTAGGGCACCTGAAGGTAAAGACAATGATTCCATAGAAGACAAAGAAATTTTAGAAACCAAAAACGAAACGACCTACACAACTGATGTAAATGGTAAAGTGACGGTGGTGCATGTTGTGGTTACCATCAATGGAAATGGAACTCTGGCTGATTTAAAAAAGCAAAGAATGCAAATTCGGAATAGTACTGGTGATGTTAGCTTGACATCTCCAGTAAATGCTCTTCCTGACAGTGATTCGATTACCACGCCTTCTTCCAATGATATTGTTCGATTTACGGGTGATACTGATGAAATTGTAGGGTATTCTAAGTCCAAGCGATGTTGTGTTATTCAGTAGGTAATTAGGATATGTGTGTCAGAGAGGGTGTTTATATAATTGGTTCTACTGATGCTGCCATTATTACTTATAGAATTGTCAATAAATGTGACTTCACTAATTGCTTTAAATAACTTTAAAATGTTGAATTTGGTTTTGCTTTTTTTTTGAATACAATTAATGATACTTATCAAAAGAATTAGGCAGTATTAACAAGAACAAATCATTAAATATACCTCTTGTTATAAAATCAAAAATTAAAAGGAAACTGTGATAGAGTGAAAATATAAAAGTAATTTTTAATTGAGAATTGATCAAATAAACTTAGTTATTTATAAGCAATTACTCTTCATGGTGATTCATGATTTTAAAGTTACTTAAAGCATAATTTTCCCTAAATAGGTAAAGAACCCATTAAACCTCTTTAGTAAGTTTTCAAAAATTATTTTAATTTGCATGAGTTTTTCAATTATGCAGTGGATTTTTATACAGTGCAGGAAGATATAAATGTGTTGATGTTGAAGAAATGATAAACAAGTATTTTGTATTCAATATTATTCAGTAAAGTTACAGATAGTTGTTTGACTTTATAGGTTGAACAATAATAAAAATAAAAAGTCTACTGACAATTTTTGCCACACTACACGGTAATATTGTAGGTGGTGCATATTGGTGCAAACTGGAGACAAAAAGCCCTCAGCCATTTTGCACATTCTTGTCTAATTTTCTCAAAAAATAATATTGAAATTTAACTAAAACAATTTGAGAACTGCTGAAATTATCTTTTTATGTAAAAAGATTGTAATTGTGTCTTATAGCTACTTTTGACAGAATTCTCATTAATATTGTAAAGTTGTAGCCGTTTTTAATTTCACGACAGCAATGCTTCATGGTCAGAGGACATGTTCAATGTAACTGCAGTTCAGCCTAATACACACATGAGCTCTGTGCTACAAAAAAGACGCTCCTACTCTTTCAAAAATTTCAACATTGCCGTGGAAACAATTGTATTTTATATTCTAAACATATCTTGATTTTTTCACTGGTAATACAAGTGACTCCGTTTTTTTTTTGAAGAACTTGGTTTGATTGTTAATGAGTGCGAGTTACCAATAAACATAGTCTATCACAGAAAAATCACTTCACATGTTGTATTCACACAATTAATTATGACGTATTATAAATTAACAGATCGCATCAAACATGATCGTTGTTTCTCGTCTGTGGTAATGATATAAAAAAATATTAGTGTCATCAATTCTTAAACTATTTTAGTTAAACTTTCAGAAAACTATGCATTTAATAAAGCGCAAAATGGCTAAGGACTTTACCATTCCATTTTACCCCAATATACATCACCTGCAGTTTTGCCATATAGATTACATACCCTGTGTATATAGTTGTCACTATTTTACTGAAAACTGGAAAACTTGTTCAGCAAGTTATAGATCCAGATTCATAGAATGACAGTGAGTTTGCAAAATGACTTTTTGTGGAAAAAATGTCTTGACTTTGACATTTGAGATTATGCTGTTATCCTAACAATCTTTCCTGCAACCGATTTTTGAACTAAATACTTTAATATGTTTTGATAACCTGGTCTTATATCTTGGTAACTGCAGACTTTCATTTTTATCGGTTACTTCTAAGTGAAATTGCAAAAATTACTTTATTTAAACACACTGTATCAGTGATGAAAACAGAAGTAGAGGAGTTTGTTTGTTGCTACAAGAGTGGGAAGAAACAAAAGTAGAGATGCGTATTTTCTAGCTAACAACCAAATACTTTAATTTTAATATGTATCTATAGACTTCTCCTAAGAATTAAATGTCCCACCGAAAATAACAGACAACTTCAAATGTCTGTTACCGCCGTAATAATGTTTTTATTTGCAAAAACATTTTTTGAATTATTGCTTGTTGATTGGCGTTTAATAATTTATATATGATTGTTTTGTACAAGAATGAAAATAGAAGGGATTTAAAAAAGAGTAGCTGCCTGTTTTTCTCACTAAATCTAATTTGTTCTACATATAAGAACAGCTTTTAAAAAAGGAAAAGCATTGCCAAGCAGTAGTGATGTTACAAAAGAACATGTGTATTTAAATTTGTTGTCTTATTTCATATCTTCTAAGAGATATTTTTTTCTCAATAATGTTTTAAGTGGAATTAATTATTAAGTGGGTTTTGTTTTACTGTGGTCATAGTAAATGAAGTTTATTTATAACTTCCAGCTTTACTTCGTTAAAGTCCATATTTAATGAGTATCTATATATAAAATACTTAATTACTTTAACAATATCTATTTATTTTAACCTTATACGTATTTCGGCATGTTTACATGCCAGTGTCAAAGGTTATATGAAAAAGTAAACAGTTAGTGTTGTTATAGCAATAGAACTTTGTGACTTATCTCGGTAATCGTCTGCAGATGACTTGATTTCTCATTCCAAAACGTCCAGTAGAGGAGAATTTAAGAGATCAATTTGCTCATTCATTAACGGTACAGTTTTTAAATGTTTGTGAATTTCAAAAGCTTGTAGTATATCTAATTTACGTTTATCATCACAAAAGTGTAAACATTTTATGGTGTTATTAGATGTCATTGAATGATTTTGTTCTAGTAAGTGTTTAGCGTAATTGGATTTATGTGGGTGTTTGTATTTGTAACAACGTACGTGTTCTTTATACCTAATATCAAAATTTTTAATTGTCTGGCCTATATAAACCGAATTACAATGCGAACAATTTAATTTGTAAATGCCTGATTTTAGCAAATCGTCTGTTTTTGATTTTGCATTAAACAAAGTGTTTAAGATGTTCCTAGTTGTTTTAAAGCTTACTTTATATTTATTTGTTTTGTTTATAATTTTAGCAATTTTTTCTGATTTGTCACCAAAATATGGAATCGAAGCATATTTAATTGTATCTAACGAAGTTAGGGTATTCGGATAAATTTTTTGAATGGCTAATTTATAATCTTTTTCTTTAATTAATGTATCAATAAGTTTAGTATTATAACCATTACTGTATGCAATTTGTTTAATAATTGAAATTTCTCTATTATAATTAATTTCATCTAAAGGGACCGTCAAGGCAGATAAAGGAAACACATTAGTTATATTACCCAATGACATTTACTTACAAAAATTAATGATTTCATAACCAATTCAAACTTAAAAACTTTAACTAGTAATCCTACCAAAAATTATCAAAAAGAATTAAAACAAACATTAGAAAATTGCCACGTTTGTTTAACAGATTATCAAAAAAGACAAATAATAAATCCAAATCCACAACCACCAAAACTATACGGTTTATTAAAAATACACAAACCCAACATGCCCATTAGACCAGTAGTATCATACATAAATGCACCTAACCATATGCTAGCAAAAATACTAAATAATATAGTTACCAGTTTTGATTATAAACCAAAATATTCAGTTAAAAATTCTTCCGAATTAATCAAAAAGTTGTCTAACTTACATTTACCACCACAAAGCAAGCTAGTTAGTTTTGATGTTACTAATATGTTTTCCCAAATACCTCCTCAAGAGTGTATTCCTATTCTTATTAACAAAAATGTTGAGTTAATAAAACGGACTGAGTTGATTCAATTATTTGAACTTTGCACCAATCAAAATTATTTTACTTTTAATAATAAAATTTATTTCCAAAAAGATGGTTTACCCATGGGAAGTCCAATTTCGCCTCTTTTAGCTAACATATTTATGGAAAATCTAGAAGATCAAATATTCGAATCAAATCAATCTGAGAAAGTTATATTTTGGTTTCGTTATGTTGATGACATTTTAGCATGTTTTAATAGTTCATTTGATTTAATCAATGAATTTTTAATTTTTATTAACAGCTTGCACCCAAACATAAAATTTACACTAGAAACTGAACACAATAAGTCCATTAACTTATTAGATTTAAACATAAAAATTAATTCAACTAATAAATTTGAGTACTCAGTTTATAGAAAACCTACACAAACAGACATTACAATACCACACGATTCTTGTCACCATAAAACACATAAATTAGCAGCATACAGGTCCCTGATACATAGGGCTTTGACGGTCCCTTTAGATGAAATTAATTATAATAGAGAAATTTCAATTATTAAACAAATTGCATACAGTAATGGTTATAATACTAAACTTATTGTTACATTAATTAAAGAAAAAGATTATAAATTAGCCATTCAAAAAATTTATCCGAATACCCTAACTTCGTTAGATACAATTAAATATGCTTCGATTCCATATTTTGGTGACAAATCAGAAAAAATTGCTAAAATTATAAACAAAACAAATAAATATAAAGTAAGCTTTGAAACAACTAGGAACATCTTAAACACTTTGTTTAATGCAAAATCAAAAAAGACAATTTGCTAAAATCAGGCATTTACAAATTAAATTGTTCGCATTGTAATTCGGTTTATATAGGCCAGACAATTAGAAATTTTGATATGAGGTATAAAGAACATGTACCTTGTTACAAATACAAACACCCAAATAAATCCAATTACGCTAAACACTTACTAGAACAAAATCATTCAATGACATCTAACAACACCATAAAATGTTTACACTTTTGTGATGATAAACGTAAATTAGATATACTAGAAGCTTTTGAAATTCACAAACATTTAAAAACTGTACCGTTAATGAATGAGCAAATTGATCTCTTAAATTCTCCTCTACTGGACTTTTGGAATGAGAAATCAAGTCATCTGCAGACGATTACCAAGATAAGTCACAAAGTTTTATTGCTATAACAACACTAACTGTTTACTTTTTCATATAACCTTTGACAATGGCATGTAAACATGCCGAAATACGTATAAGGTTAAAATAAATAGATATTGTTAAAGTAATTAAGTATTTTATATACAGATACTCATTTAATAGTAAATGAAGGTTTAACCACTTCATTACCATGGCAATGAAGGCTTAAATGCTGCATTGCCATGGTTATGATGGCTCAAACACTTCATTGCCATAACCACAATAAAACATAGCAACTTACAGGGTGGCCACTTTTCTGAAAAACAGGGAAAAGTCAGGGAATTTAGAATTTTTTTATTTTGGTTAGGGAAATCAGGGAATTGTACCAATTTCAACGTAAAGTCAGGGAATTTCACGAAATAGTCAGGGAAAATTCTGTCAAATGCAATTATTTTAATATTTTTATTTTTATCTGCAAAACGAAAATTTTGTTACCTAGGTATATGTTTATAAAATTTATATTTATTTCATTTGGTTTTTCCTTAAAGCTCAGATGTTGTATTTTGTTATGCTTGTTGAAAAATTTCCATTTGCTATAAAGTAATTTAAGTTTACTTTGCTAATTTTTATGTTGGGTTACAATTTTTATTAAAAAAAAAACAGGTAAAATTGGCTTTTGTACCATAAAAATGAGTCAGGGAAAACTGAAGTTTATCAGTCACGGAAGTCAGGGAATTTGTAAAGTAGTTTTAAGTGGCCACCCTGACTTAATAAATAATTTTATTTAAACATTAAGGCTAAAGAATATTTCATATCTCTTAATGTAACTACGATAAACCAACAAAAAATTTAAATAGAAATGTTCTTTTGGAACATCACAACTAGATGGCAACACTTTTCTCTTTTTAAAAATTTTTTCTACTGTAGAACAAGTTAGATTTGGCGAGGACAACAATCTGCTATTTTATTAATACCTTTTTCTTTAGAAAATAATTATGTGCAGAACAATAAAAGCCAATGAAAAAGCAATAACCCAGAAAAAAGTTTTTGCAAATAGAAACATTATTGAAGCAGTGTCAAATGTTTCAATTGATGTTTAAATTTGTTTTATTACCTGCGAGCATCGAGCGTTTTTTGGATTTAAACTAACAAATCTTACAAAATTTATGATTCAGCCACCTTTACCTATATGCTACTATTGAATGTGGCAAGGAAGGTAGTCACGATTATACATGGATATGTGAATTATTTTAAACTTAAATGTATCCATGGATGCATTAATCCCCGCTAGGCTTGCCCATTATATCCCTTCCTTGTTATGCTCATTAGTTGCCTATATTTTCAGTAAAATAGTGACAGTCTGAAAAACACTTTATTTATTCAGAAAATGTGTATACAAGTGACTTTTTTATTTGATTTTTTAGTGTAGTTATACAAATTCGTTTTTGAAAATATTTTGCTATATAATTTTTTAGCAGATTTAGATTCTTTTTCGTAAATGAAAAATCTTTAGTTTTTGAACCTGCCGAGGTATTTCAGTTCTTGCATTTTCTTCAGTAGAGAAAACACTTTGTATCTATAAGGCTGGAATACCCACAATATTGCTATTACCAATGAACTCATAGCAAAGTACTTAGAAAAAAAACTTAATTTAAATTCAAGAATTGAAGACCACGAGGAAAGATGTCATTCAGGAAGTATTTGTCGGTACAGCGTTTGTAGCGCATGGACTAAACACATGTATGTGAAAAACAAAATCCTTAATGTCGAAGAATACTCGATAGTATAGCTCATAAAGAACAAGATTGCATGGTTAAGTCGATTTTGCATTTTGTTCCCTGTAGTCTTCAATCGCTAAATATAAATAATATAATTATAACACGGGTTTTGGTAGTGAAGTAATAGTGAACATAATTAAAAGTTGTTTTTTAAGTTCTTCAAATTCAGTACAGAGAATTAAGGCTGAATTTGGGCTTAAAGTTAAAGTTGCAATCAATAATAAACACTAAAGTAATATATTTTTCCTAAAACCACAATAATGTAAAAGTAAGAGAGTAAGGTGTTCCAGTCAATTTTAAATGTTTGCTTTTATGATGCCAATTCTCAGAACATATTAATGGCTATAGTTATTTAAATTTTAACCCAAATTATTGAAGATTGGTTTTTACTGAAACAAAATTATTTTACACTGTCATATCAAGAATGTGCATTTGTATATTATTTCTACTGTGTAATGGTTATATTATATTTTTTTGAATTTTGAATATGGCTGTTAATTTAAATTATATTTGGAAAGTTAATATTAGTTGTAAGTTAGTTGTGGACGAATCCCTCCAGTTTGCTATATGTTTTATGTATATACAGGGTGTAACAGAAATTGTGGCTGGCTATACTTAGCCGTATTGTACTCACTGAAATGATCAAAAAAGTCCAAGTAAACATGTGGTCTAAAATGAATAGTTTTCGAGTTACTGTCACTATAAGTTCTGGTAGGCTAGACTAACAATAAATTACATTTATGATTATGTAATTATAACTTTCTTTGTTTGGGGGGTTGTCGTGTGGCGATGAAAGGAGCCATTTGTTTGACAATACCATTTTCATAATTAATTGTACTTTGTTAAAAATGGAAGATTATTCTTTTGAAGTGATGCCAAACATGCATTTGATGCATGGTTTGGCATATTGCAATAGGGCTGAAGCAAGACGACTTTACGCAGAACATTTCCTACACCGGCATTTACCAAATGACCAAACTTTCGTGCGAAATGTACTGCGTATAGTCGTCTTGCTTCTACCCTATTGCAATATGCCAAACTATACATCAAGTGCATGTCTGACATCACTTCAAAAGAATGATCTTCCATTTGTAACAAGGTACAATTGATGGTACAAAAATGGTATTACGTCAAACAAATGGCTCTTTTCACCGCCACTATGACAACCCCCCTCTTCCAAAAAAACAAGTTATGATTACTTAATCATAAATGTAATTTATTGTTAGCAAACCAGAACTTAAAGTGGTTTTAACCCGGAAACCAAGCAGTTTAGACCATATGTTTAGCCAGCCCATCATTTTTGTTTCGCCCTGTATACATTTCATTATAGGACAATATTAGAAGAATTTATATGTATCTAGTTCAGTTTTCTGTTCCATAGGATGTCTTCGTAAATAATTCAATGCATTCCAATTATTTAGCTGTAATGTGATATATACAAAATATTTTTTAACATCACAATTGAGTACTTATTTATGTACATATATATTTATATTTAGTGAAAACAAAATTACATAAAATAATTTTAACCAACAGTATTTTTAATTGCAATTATTTCTGTATGTATTTTGTTTAAAATAGACAAGTTAATATTCGTCATGTCAATAAAACACTTTTACTAGTTAATTAAATATTAACTTCTACGAAAATATATACAGGGTGTCCCAGCTAAACTTCTCCAGCCTTATAACTTCTTAATTTTAAGAGATGGAGTATTAAAGGTCATTACAAAATATTTTAAGCATTCAATGCTTAATCCAAATCAACATTAACATTTTTAAAATGTATTGTTATTTTTAAATTACACCAGTTAAAATTTTGTTTTTGTATTTCAAATTTTTGTGAAAATTGTTAAAAATTACTAAATCAAAATAAAATAAAAAAGTGTTCTAATTAATCTGGTTTACAGAAAAAGATTACTGAATTTATAACTATGGTATAAGCTAGGTAGCCTATGAATATCAATAATTAAACAAGAATTAGGCTTTATAGGCTACCTGATAATTCAATGCAATATTGTTCAAACGGATTGTAAACTAATTTATAACTATTACTATTACAAACTACAGACCAGACGGGTGAATGACATCAGGAAAGCAGCTGCAACAAGATGGCAGGAAAGAGCACAAAACGGGGAAGCAGGGAAGGAAATAGGGAGGCCTATATCCGTATACGAATAGAAAATGGCTAGAAGAACAAGAGAAGGCAGCAATTTTTTTTAAACGAATTAAGTAATTTTTAATGATACAGTTACAAAATAGTATAATTCCCCATCCAGCCTGGTCGATCTGCAATAATTCCCCTGGAGCACCAGATTTTACTACATTTGCTGTATCAGCACTTGTTTAAATAAATGAATGGTATTTAATAACTCGAGGTTATATAAAAATACATACATAATGCAAATTTTTGTGAAAATTAACATATATCAAAAAAAACTAAAATAATAACCAAAAAAAGAACTATCCTGTTCTCCCTTTGACAATGTACCTTTTTAAACTATTTCTAAAGCCCTTTACTGTTTTATTGCTTTAAATATGTATAGGCAGCTTATTATACAGGGTTATCTAAAAGTAAGAAATAAAATTTGGATTGAAAAAATTTGGAATGAAAAAAGTGCATTGTTTCTTTCAATCGCTATAACTTAAAACCCAGCGGCTGGTGAACAACTGACTGGATTACTTGTCGACTTTAGTATATTTACAATTTCTAATAATTGTGAGTAACCAGGATTGCATAGCAATACTTGTTCTATATATTGCAACAACCTAATGCCAAATTGCCAATAATAGAATGAAAGTGCTCAAATGATTCTAATAGTGACAAAATTTTGCTTTCCAATGACTTTATAACTTTAGGAATATTAACAAAACAATTTTTGTTAGTCCCATTTTCTATCATAAAAAGCACATGCATGTTGAAGTTTATAAAGCGCTGCTTATTCATTTCATTTGGAACGCTTATTTCTCGCGAAACCAGATACTTTACAACATTAACTGTTAGTAAATATTGCAGTTGTCAAAACCTTGCAAAATCGTCCGCAATATGCTTCATGTATAACTTAATGGATTTTAGTACGCCTATGGTTATTGTTTACTGATTGAATTTTAACGAAATTTTTTGCTATTCTGCAACAAAGTCCGGTCTTGGGTTCTTACATAAATTTTAATTTAAATCTAATGTGTCAAAAACGTAAAAACATACATTGCAGGTAATAAGAAAGTTTTTGTATCAACATTTTTTACTCTCGCTTTCATTTTCTGTTTTTCTACTGATTACATGTCTTTGAACTCATAGTTTTATTATTATTCCGCAGTACTGAAACCATTATGGGCCAAATTTTCAATAAATATTTTTTCCTACCTCAGGGGCCCTCTTTAACAAAAAAATATGTTCTTTGGTTTGTATACACTGTGTCTATAAAGTACCCCCCCCCTACTAACTTTTGAACGACTTGATATTTTACCACAGAGTTTGGTGTGCTGTAATGGGAAAATAAATACTATTTTTCAGCCCATATTAAAATTTTGTATCATTCATTGGCGACTGGGCGCCATTTTGAAATTTTTTTTTAAATAGAAAGGCAAACACCTCATTTGAAAGGTCTTTTAGTTCTACGTCTAATCCTAGAGTTTTAAAGAAAAATATTTAGTCATAACAAAATGGCGGATTTTAAACAAGTGGACTCACTCAATTCAAAATTGTTTTGAATTTTTTCTTCAGGGTCGAGTGACACCTCATTTGAAAGGTCTTTTAGTTCTGCGTCTGATCCTAAAGTTTCAAAGAAAAATATTCAGCCATAACAAAATGGCGGATTTTAAACAAATGGACTCACTCAATTTAAAATTGTGTTAATTTTTTTATCCAGTAGTCCATTTTTTCATTTGCACGACAATTTTCCCAGGAATATCTCAGGTGGCTGGAAATAGTATTGAAAACGTTATGTTCCAACAAGACAGTGCGCCACCTCATTATTATAGGCCTGTTTCTGACTTTCTCAACGGACATTTTCTTGGAAGATGGATTGGTAGGCGGGGGGCTGTAGAATAGCCGGCTCGCTCCCCAGATTTCACTTTCTTGGATTTTTTTCTATGGGAATATCTGAAATCGAAGTGTACAGAACCCGTCCAGAAACAATTGAAGAACTGGAGCAATGCATTACAGACGTTTGCAGAAATATCACTCCAGAAACGTATGAAAATGTAAGGCAGGAATTTCATAACTGACTTTTTATGTGCCAAGAAGTGAATGGTAAACATTTCGAACACTTAATTTAATTTCTTCCTGCTTTAATTCTTAGTTTTTTTTAAATAGACTTCTTTATCTTCAAACATTGTCATTTTGTTATGGCTGAATATTTTTCTTTGAAGCTCTAGGAACAGAAGCAGAACTAAAAGACCTTTCAAATGAAGTGTCACTCGACCCCTCTTTCTAATATAAAAAAAATTATCAAAATGGCTCCCAGTCGCCATTTTGAATGATACAAAATTTTAATATAAGCTGAAAAATAGTATTTAATTTCTCATTACCTACAGTAAAATATCAAGTCGTTCAAAAGTTAGTAGGGGGGGTTACTTTATAGACACAGTGTATATTGTAATCTATTATGGATATGATATTTGTACCTATTTTTGATACACCCTGTTTAATAGGGTAATATATGATTATTTGGCGTAATTTACGCTTCCTGTGAAACTTTCTTGTTTCAAACCAAACGTCCTGTATATTTTTACGTTTTTGAAATTGGTATTTATTGAGTATATTCATGTTAAGTTTACAACATTTTGACAACAAAATTTTTAAAAGCAAATTTTATTTATTAATCTCAAGGGCTGTGACCTAAAAAATGTATCTAAGGGTGTCATAATCATTCAAATTGTTTTAGAACTTCAAACATTTTCATCAGTCTATTAGAAGGACTTAAAGTTGGCAGAAATGATATTTAAAAGGGGTATTTTTTCAAGGATCTAACTGGTACCACTGAGATGAGGTTTATTTAAAAATATAATTAGCAAAAATGGACGTTACTTTTTTTGATTAAAAACTAAATTAGTAAATTACAATTACCTTGAAAATATATTTAAGCCTACATTTAACTGTTTTGTTTCGACTAAACATCCTAGTTTTAACTTATTTTTTATTTTTTTTAAACAATGTGGTTTACAACAAATATGCAGTAAGGTGACATCTGCCACTTATTTATGCTTTTCATTTGTTTCAATTGTTTTAAAACCTCGCTCGTAAATTTAAATGTACAGATATATTTTGTGATGCATAGTACTCTTAAATTCTATACCAATATTATGCATCCAGTTAGAGGGGTAATCTATGGATATAGTAAGAATTCATTATTTATTGCAACTTTCAATGTTATCCATTGAAAATTTGAAGAGCTATTGCAATATTTAAAACAACCCGTACCTTAAATTTTGTTTCATAAACCAACCATTTTGTTCTAAATGTAAACAAAATACTCGACTATATATTACTAGCAATCCTGCTTTTAATTTTCAAATAAATAGCAATATGGCGTTCCATAACTATATATTACTATCAATCCTGCTTTTAACTTTCAAAATAATTAGCAATATGGCGTTCCATAGTAAAGATTCACCTTTTATATCTATTTTAGTTACACCCTGTATATTATTATTTTTTTTGTAAACCCAAATACTCGCCAGAGTTTTGTGTTATCATAAAAATAAAATGTATTTTCTTTCAAATATGCGTTTGTCTTAAATTAAAATAATTACTCCTGTTGCTAGATGCATAATGTTGGTATAAAATGTAAGACTGTTATTGCGGCCTATGATAGTTCTTAATTTAGTTTGATAATAATGGTGACACGATGCAATAACAAATGATCAATTTTTTAGAGGATTAAATTTCTAACAAAATGCGTTTTTTTATTTCATTATACTATAAAAATAGTTTTCTAGAAGATATGCGCAAATGAAATAAATCACAATTTCATTAAATTACCATGACTGTTAGAATGTTAATTTTATCGGCGAAAAAATAGTTTTTCTAAACTGTCTAGTTTTACAGTGATCTTTTTCAAATTTTTTATTTAATGCAAAACTGTTGATATTGAATTTAACAATAAAAACGTCTATCGCACGAATTCGGCCAGAATGATTTTCATAGGTCGCGACTTTAGACGCCTTCCACGTCCAAACAATTGAAAATAAACATATTGCTCCACGGACTTTTAGGAAATTTAATTACCTACAACTGTTGTATTCGAAATTTTTTCATATCTCTCACGTTTTCCGTAGCTTTTCGAGTTAAAGATCGCGGCGCGCGTTTTTAAAATTTTTCTGCAAATTGCACTGGTTTTTTTTCATTGTAAATTTTTTAAATTTTGTTTTATGTTTTTGTCTTAAACTTAAGTAGGTTACCCCTCTACTTGGCTGCATAATATTGTTATAAAATTTAAAAGTATTATGCATTACACTGATTAGTATGTTCAGCCTGTGTGTAACTCCAGTAGAACGGTGAAGCTTTTATGACTCCGCACGCCGCCAATATAATTGAATGCGGTGGCCTGATCTATCGTAGGCCTCGGTGAAAGCCTTGTAAAATATCCTTTTAAAAATTCTAGTGTCCCACCATGATGCCACCATTTAAAAAATAAGTTATTCTTAAAAAAAAATTTTTGGCATCCTTAGACCTTTCTAATAGACTAACGAAATTGTTCTAAAATAATTTTTTGTTAATGGTAGGACACCGTTAGATTTATTTTATATAAGTCACGGCATGCTAGATTGATAAATAAATTATTCTTCCAAAAATTTTGCTGTTGCCAAAATTTTTAATGTTGCAAACTTGATGTTCTCAAAATTAAATACAAATTCCAAAAATGTAATAATATACAGAGTTCTATTTGAAATAAGAATGTTGAAGTTACTTCCGATAAAGGCTGTTGCCAAAATTTTTAATGTTGCACACTTGATGTTCTCAAAATTAAATACAAATTCCAAAAATGTAATAATATACAGAGTTCTATTTGAAATAAGAATGTTGAAGTTACTTCCGATAAAGGCAGAAGTGCCAAAAAACTGCAAATAATTATACAGTGCGAGTGTAAAGTTTACAACTAATTCGATAAAATTGAAATTGTCGAATTGTTCAAAAAATCCTCGTACCAGTCAACCTTATTTTTTAAAAGTACATCTTTTCTGATAATCGTCATTTTTCGATGGTCTTTTGTTTTCGAACTATGACGTCATTAATAATTTTTTAAATGGCACATCATATTTTTGCCGTCATATTTGGATAGAGGTTGAAATTCCAAATTCAGCCGTATGTCAAAGTATGACATTGACATTGACAGTTTTCGAGATAATCAAGTTTAAAGTCAGCAAAAAAAAACATAAAAAAATTAAGTTAGCCATGGAATATTGATAGTTTAATTGTTTGGAAACGATCTAAATTTTATAAACTAACATTAATTAACTAAAAATAACAATTAAATCCAACCATTATCAAAATTTCAATTCTTTGTTTTTCGCTTAAATATCGCAACATTTTAATCAGGAACAAATAATCAACAAAATAACGAAGTAACAAATGAAACGCTCAAAATAATGTTGCACTGTCAGAATTTTTTCATTTGTTTGCATTTCGAAACACTGATTAATTGTCAATATTCCATGGCTAACTCAATTTTTGATGCGTTTTTTTTACTTTAAACATGATTATCTCGAAAACTCTCAGTGTCAATGTCATACTTTGACATATTATGGCTGAATTTGGAATTTAAACCTGTATACAAATATGACGGCAAAAATATGGCGTGCCATTTAATAATTGTCAATGACATCATAGTTCGAAAACAAAACATGATTGAAAAATGACAATTATCAGAAAAGATGCACCGTTAAAAAATAGGGTTGATGTGTATGAGGATTTTTTATAAAAAATTCGACAATTTCAATTTTATCGAATTAGTTCCACACTTTACACTTGCACTGTATAATAAATTATTATAAATTAATAATATATTTTGCAACAAGAGATGAAATTACCGTTTTTGTCGTGAGTGGACAGTTGTTCACGAGCCGCGTTAGCGGCGAGTGGAGCAAGTTCACGAACGAAAAAAACGTATTTCATCTCGAGTAGGAAATGCTATTTTTTCTACGATATTGCAGTTTCAAGTTCAAAACTTTTAAGTTCAATTTAATTCAAAACGAACTGTCACAATGCAAATTACTGAAATTACTGTTTGTAAAGCCATTTCCATAGCAATAAATGCATTCTTTCCATTAATTTGTCATTCTTATTTTCATCTCTAGATGTGAAAATATTTTCATGTCTAGAGTTAAAAAATATCACTTTCATGTAGAGTAAGCCGTGGAAAAATTGCTATTTTCACATATATGAGTAGAAAAATTTCATTTGATGTCTTGGTATACAATTAGGATTAATAGGGGTGGCCTAGTTTTTATTGACGTAACATGTAAAAAATATGAAAACTTTATAATTGTGACTGGCAGCCATACTGGATTTTGGTGACTTTGTAACTAATCGAGATTTAACCTTCGAATAAATTATGTTACTTTATATCTTTTTTTATTTTAAAAAGCAAAATGGTGATAATACAGTAGTACACCATATTGAAGCTGGTAAACATTTTGTAATAACCTTTAAAACCATATCACTTAAAATTAAGAAGTTATAAGGCTGGAAAGTTTTGACTGGGACACCCAGTACAGGGTGTCTCATTTTCGATGTAATTATATTAGTAACTGTGTTAATATTACAGTGATGGAAAAACTGTTTGCATCGTATTGGGTAAATTTTTTAAAATGAATTCAGTGGTTCTTCCTTAATATATTTATTTCTACAGATATTTAAAAATGTTATAAAGGTTTTTAATGCATTATTTGGAGTAGGTGTGGGTGTGCTCAGATTTTTTATATTAGCAATAGTTTTTGAGTTACAACACAAACATGCGTTTTTTAAATGGCAACCGTAGTTACCTTTGACATCATTTGAAGGGCTTTGAGCAATAACACCCAATAAAAATATTAAAAATGTCACTTTTTGAAGAACAAAAAAAGGTTTTCTATTTTTGTTTCTACCATTGAATTCGTCTTAAAAAATTTGCCCAATATCAGTTTTAAGCTGATGACCCTGAACCATAGGGTTGTTACAAGTAGAAGTATTTTAAGATTGCAAAGATCGTTCTGTTGATTATAAAAGAGCATTTTCGTAGTCGTGAATAAATTAGAGCTTCCATGATTTTTAAAGATAATGTTTGTAAAAAAAGTTTGGAAGCTTCTTAAAGTTAATGAAGCATTTAAAATGTCTATTTGCAATGTTAGCATGAAATTACTTTTCTTTAAATACCTAATTATTAGAAAAATTAAACAACATTTTTTGTAAAGAAGTGTATTTTTTGAACATATCATTTATTTAATGTATTAGATATTCAGAAATATTATTTTGTAACAAACCTGAACGATTTTTACTTGTAACAATTTTTGTTACCATGTGCATATCAAGTACTTAATATATCTACCAACTTTTATGTGTGGTTATAATCTGGGATAATTATATGTTTATTAAGCAAATTTTAAATAAAACAATAAAGATAAATAGTATGTGCCTAGCAATTAAAACTGTAGACGTCATTCATATTTGCCCTGGTTAAAGTTTTATAAACCATTGTTATATTGTAATTCTAGTTATACATTACTAACAAGGTGTTCTTGAAATTGGTTGTTATTATCGTTTATTCTATAAGAACTTGTTTTTTGCTATCAGTAAAATTAAAAAGTTTAAAAACGGTTAAAAACTATGATAGAATGTGTTAATTGCTGTCAGAAAAATTTTGTCATCACCTCAAGTTTCTAGTTACTTTTCTTTACAAACCAATGTAACATTGAATAAATTTCCTTGGCAACAGTACATTTTCAATACAGTAAACAAAGAGGCCTTAGTATTTTATTTCAATATTGAAGAAATGGTTGTAAATGCTTAAGAAACTTACAATATTAAAAACTAATTATGAATAAAATTATTACAGCATAGTAAAGAATGTAGAAGGTAGATTGTTTAGAAAACACCAGTCGTAAACTTTTTATTTTATTTATACTGCAATCCGTTCCTATAATTATGTATTATTTATGAGTCTATTGTAGTCTGATCCGTCAATTAGTGCATACAAATATGGATTAAAGTAGATATTTCATTATTGTATATTCAGTTTTTTTATAACGCGTAATATTTGAATAATTATTTTTATTTTTAATTCTAAAAGAAAATTTTAATAATAAGAAACAAATATTGAATATAATAATAAGGAGGTCTTTACTGATAAATTAAAAGTATATATAAAGGCTTTGCAGTACCATATCATTAAAAATCCAGTCCCTCGGGAGTTTTTATGTAAACGCAAGTGCAGCAAATCTATTCCTTTTAAAGAGACTACAATACTATGTGTTTGCTTAAGTCTTCAGACCCAATTGTTCTCCCATAGTTATGACTGTTTTGCAAAATTATTATGAATTACAATTCACAAATTATTTTTTTTATCTTCAAAGTTTAGCAAGTTTGAATGTTATATCCGGGAGTAAACGAAGTATCCCTCACTTTTTTTTTATTTGTTGTATTAAGACAGACATGAAGTTTGGACTGTTTAATATATGTATAAATGTCGCTTCTCGACATAGTCTCCCTGCCATTCAATGCGCCGCAATCTCGTTAAAATTTTTTTCTCTTTTTATGTTTAATAATAATCATTATTGTAACCACAAATAAATGGCACAAAACATGTCAGTTATATATTCGTGGTACCTAATTATATACACAAGAAAATAAATCTATACAACAGGTTATTATCAAAATAATATGTTTAAACCCACCCCTATTACACCTACAACCTAACAATTTCTTGAATAGTCGTTGCAAATATATCCAGTTCAGATACTCTTTCCAATCTATTTATTAATTTCTTCACAATGCCCAATGTTGAGTTGCTTATTGTTATACTGAAAGTAACATGCTTATGTTGTAACCTTACATCAGGTACTTTAAAGTCTACTGCTTGCAATAGATCAGAACATACATAGAAGTTACGTATAAGTCGGCACATAAATAATACACCTTTTAAATCCTGCCTTTTTGATAGTGCAATAATTTTAACATTGGCATTCTCATTCACTCTGTTGATTTGATCTGAATACGAAATCTCATTCGGATAACCAGGGTGCACCTCAAACACTTTACAGAACAAAAATCTTAACAAATTTTTTTGTGTCTTATCAATCATGTCGCTTTGAATAGCAATACAGCCTTTCTATGCAGGCTTCGACCCTTCTTTCTTTGAGTTCTGGCGTTAAACGTTTGAATATCTACCCACCTTACACAAATGTTTCAGAATTTTAGCGTCTTATTAACAATTTTATGAGCAGATCCCAAACTCAGATGACTTATTTTAGCAATTTCTTTCAAAGTAATATGCGAGCACGGATTGCATTCTAATTTTGTACAAGTCGTAAGCTATGCCAATATGAAAAATATCACAGTAAGCTAAAAGCAGTTGTTTTAACAATTTATCGACATGCACTGATAGCCTGATCTCATGACTAAGTTAACTACAGACTTTTAGTTTTATCGGTTAAGTAAAATTGCAACCTCAAAATTACTTACATTTCAACCAGTCTGGTGTTTTCCTTACACACTGTATTTTATATTAACTGCATACATATATTGTTTAACTATACACTTAAGTACATGTCAATCAACCACATGGTTATTACAGTTAAAGATATTAAATAGATTTCACCAATACATCTATACATGTATGTAATGAAAAACAAATGAATATGTATTTTTTTTTCTAAATTTTAGCAGACTGTCTTCCTCTGGTCTTTTTCATTTATTTTTCATTATACTCTTGCATGATGTAGGTGATATTTTAGATAAAATTCTGTTTGTCTTACAAATACATATGTCTAGTTGCAAAAAACTTTGAGTTATGGGTGTCACAATATTTGCTACAAAATGCTCTTTTCAAAGAACATATACTTGATGTACGAGGCATACCGTAAGTAATGCCTGTTGGCTCAACACTTTCTGATATGTAAATCAAATTTTGTGTAAATGTTATTCAGACCTTTATCTACTAGATAATAGTATTTCTCAACATAATTTCCTTCTTGTTCAATACATGTGTGCCATTGCTGAACCCAACATAGAAATCCATTTTGGAAAACATACTCATCTGTATTTTTGCCTCTTTTGCCAAATATGACTGAAATTTAATTCCCATTATCCTTTTTTTTTTAGCTCAAACAAATGAAAATCAGATGAGGTTAAAACGGGACTATAGGGTGGGTGAAGCGTAACTAATCATCCCATTTCTCTGACTGCCTTCTGAGCAAAGATGCAAAGATACCAAAAGATGTGTTTAGCATCTGGCCTGGCATGATCGTGATGTAAAATTTTATTACGCAAGTCTTTGAATGGCTTCTTTAAGCTTTTTCGAAGTTGTTGTATAGGTACTGTTTACTAAATTGAGAATAAATGATTCCAGAATATCATTACCATAATTTTTGTTGCTGAGGGCTGTGGCTTACACAATAAATTACTTGGGGCTTGGTGATGAAGAAAGCTGCCATTTCATTTATTGAATTTTGGTTCTAGCGTCGTAGGTACACCCATGTGTCATCACCATTCACAACATTATCAAGAAAGTCTCCTTTCTGATTTTCGAAGGTCTCCAGTAAATTTGTGCATACCTCTAGTCTTTTTTTCTTCAATTCTTCAGTTGGCTAACGTGGATCCCATCTAGCACATATCTTTGAATATCCTAGTTCCTTTATGAGTGTTTTCTTGGCAGTATATCCACATCTCAAAATCACAGCAATTTCTCGGATAGCAAACGTTGATCAGAATTACCATATACATTTTTAAAACATTAGTGGATATATGTATATCAGTAACAACATTCCTCTTTTACTAAAAACTTAGTAATTACTCTCTGTCGTATTTCATATACACGTTATAAAAGCTGCACGACTTACTAACGTGACATGTTTGATAACAATTTTCAAATGAATAATAATATCGTAAAACAAAAGCCACTCTTGATTGTTTTGTTTTATTTTTACAGACCAACGGGCATTACACAGCCTGAGTCAAGCTATTCGCCTTGTTTTTTAGTGAGTTTATTATTAGGAATTTATTAAAAAATTTTGGTGTGCCTATGTTTCGAAGGGTGCTCTACAACCTGGCGCATTCAGTTTTTTGATTGGACGTCAAATGTCACAATAGAGATTTTCAACTGTTTATTTTTAAATGGAACGGTACGACTTTTTTTGGCTTAGAGGATGCTATATGATGTTTTCAATATGATCCTTACCGAATTTTTTTACGATTCAGTCGTAAAATATGCATTCATTATGTTAGTCTAGTAGGCCGGGACCTACGGAACATACTTTGATGTATTTGTACAGAGCGATTTAATGATTGTCAGGTTACATAGTGAAATCATTGTTTTAATAAACATAAAGAAACAGAAACTCAGGTATTTAGATTACATTGAATAACAGTTACTTCGATATTACGATAACATCGAATGAAAACTATAAGATTATAAACTAAACAAAATTTAAATAAAAACTGATGAAATTTGTATCCAACAAGAAACATGAAGAAGCGGAAAAGTTCACTTATTTTACGCAAAAACATGGTGACGCGTGCGTACGTACTGGCCTACTAGACTTGTGAAAATATTCAGTTAGGATCATATTGTAAACATCATACAGCATCGTTCAAGCCAAAAAAAGTTGTACTGTTTCATTTAAAAATGAACAGAAAATCGCTATTTTGACATTTGACATCCAATCCAAAAACCGACTGCGCCAGGTTGTAGAGCACCCTTCGAAACATATTCATACCGAAAATTTTTAATAACTTCTTAATAATAAACTTACTAAAAAAGCGTGTAGCTTGACTCAGCCTGTATATGGTACATGCTTCGTAGTTCGTTGTAAAAAATCAAATTCTTGAAAAACAAGTCTTCAGTTACTTTAACCTATCGCACAGCAAATAGCATAACATTTAAATTGGGTTGTGTATTTTTTAATTAAGGATTTATTTCATAGAAATCATTTTATGTGAGATAAAACTATTTAGGTCTTAAGCATTGTATTTAACTATAGGCATGTACTCTCATATATACACTTTTATTCTGATTTTAAAATTGTACAGGGTGTTCCATTTTAAATCAGAAATCTAGAATCCGTTCTGATGAAACCATAAACAAAGAAGTAATTTACATCAAGTACTAAGGATTTATTTGTACGGGGTGTAGACAAAACATATGGCTCATTTTCTTTTTTCTTTATTGATTTAAATTAATGAAGTCTAGAGAGAATGACAAACACAAAAATTCTGATTAATTAATGTAAATATCAGATTTTTGCAGCTTTGTTTTCACCATAAATGTTCCCAGTTTTTTAATTTTAAATGGAACATTGTATATTTAGACATTGAGGAATTGTGATAAATTACTACGTATGATAGTAGCCTTTACATAGATTTTTAAGATACAAAATAATTTTTCATTATCTCTCATAAAATGGCTCCTATGAAGTAAAATATTAATTTCAAAATACAAATTGTTATTTAAACGTTATGTGCTTCACTGTGTGAGAGGTTAAAGTTACTGAAGTTATATTATCAAATGGAATATCAGTTCGTTAAAAGTTAAAGTTAAAATAGTGGAAGCTTGGTAAATATTTACTTTAGCCTGAAACATAAAAAATCATATTTTTAGCCTGGTTTTTACTACATCTACGTCAGGGTTATACTATATTTATGGTAAAGTCATTGTCTTGGAAAGAACAAATAAAAACATTTTTAATGTATTGGTTTTAAATTATGCGTTTCAATTTGTTGGTTTCATACGAAAAGGTTTCTTTTACCTAGGAAGAAAAATGTGTTATAAAAAAAATACTTTGTTGTACTAAATTTAGGGAAACAAATATATAAAATATGTTTAAAATTATAAACATTCTATGCTTCGTTTTTGGTTGTGAATTTTATCTTTTTTGTAAAAAAAATGTTTAAGCTTTGAATTGATTGTGTGGTAGGCACATGGTGAAACATTATTAATAAATATTTAACTATTAAAAAATTAATAGATTAATAAAATAAAACTCGTGGTAATTGTTTCACAATTTGTTGGTATTTATTTTCTCGACTTAAGTTTCAACCTTTGCCGTCATCGTCAGGAGTTTACAAATCAAACTTTGATTTATAAACTCCTGACGATGATCGTGAAGGTTGAAACTTAAGTCGAGAAAATAAATACCAACAAATTGTGAAACAATTACCAAGAGTTTTATTTTATTAATAATCTATTAATTTTTTAATAGTTAAATATTTAATGTTTAAGCTGTAATTTTGTAATAAAACAAGAAATGTCTACAAAAGCTGATAATTAGAAACTTACTGAAATAAAAAAAATATCTTAAATGTAAAATTCAAATTTAAAACAATCGATTGGACCACCTAGAACTGATAATAAAAATCATCAGTAAATGTTTTTATTGCTGTTATCTAATACAATAAATTGTTTTTTTCTGTGACGGGAAAAAAGTTTAACATTTTGTCTCTCTTGACAGGTACTAAAGTATCACTTTTTATGAAATTACTTTTTTCTTTTTACCCGGGGAAAAAAGTAATTACTTTTTTCCCGCTACAACAGCTTACTAGTTTAAAAATTCAAATTCCACGTTGACCAATTTTCCGACTTTATTATATGTTTTTCAATATATTACATTTTTTCCCGTCACAGAAAAAAATGGTGTATTATACACAGGAAAAAAGTAAGATTTTAGCTCTCGGTGTGAGTGTCTCCCTCCGCTTCGCGTCGGGAGACAAACAGACACCTCGAGCTAAAATCTATTACTTTTTTCCCTTGTATAATAAATATCTATTAGCCCACACTTTTTAGTACTGCTGCAAAGTTCAAGGCTAAGGTTTTTATTATCAGGCACATTTTTTGTTAAAACAAGCAAACTAACATGCTGTAACATACAACCTTATCTATGGTTATAACACCATTTAAAGTACATGAAAGATTATTGGAAATATTTCCATTGTGTCTTGTCAAAGGACCTCCTTATATGTATAATCCAAAGTAAACTTGTGTCTGAAATTCTTTAAATAACAATAGGATTAAAAAACCTATTGTTGACAAAACTTAGCACTACATCAAAAAAACGTTATCAATTTGTTTATCAAACGTAGAGCAAATAATTGCTTAAATTTTAAAAAAGCTGTTAAAACTTAAAAAAACCAAAATTTATGTTATTGCTTCAAGGTAAAAGTTGTTTAGTTCATGGGCTTTATTTTAGATTTCATTCAGGGGAGGTTCAATTTTAACAACCTCTTCAACTGCTGAAGCGTTTCAAGGCAAAATAAGCACGTGTAGTAACATTTTCTACTCACATGAAAATGCTCTGAATAAATAAGCGTTTGTACAAATACTACGGCCAGAATTACTCACTGTGGTCAGTTATTGATTTATATATGGAGTTATACTTTGTGTGCAAAATTTAGTGTTTAAAATCAGACGGGGACAGTTGCCCCTCTGTGTCTGTGTCCTACTGGTTTAGTTCTTACATAAGCCAAGAAATACCTGCATAACTAATATGCAATGCAATAGCTACTTAACATTCAGAAACATTCTGTGATGATAATAAATCTACTGTTGTAAATAGCCTTCTATTAGAAAATACAAGACACTTGCTTTTATTGAGGTCATTTATTATTAAATTTCTCAAGTTCAAAGCAAAATCTAACTTACATGAAACTAATTAATCTTTTAATGGCTTTTATGCTTACTATTAGCAATTACATTTTCTTCCCGGATCTAAAAAATAAATATCATGATATTTATTTTATGACCCTTGTATTAAGAAATGGTAAAGTTCTATAAAATGTGGATCAAAGAGCAATAATAGTACAGTAGAATTCATGTGTATAAATAGAACATCGAAATAGACTGATAAAGTGGGTCAAGATTAGGGTTTGGTATTTTTAAACTTGTAAGGTTTTTGTTGTAGCTTTAACTTGTAACCCTACTAAAATGGAAATGTACTAGTAAGATGCGAAGCAAAAAATTATAATATTAAACAGACCAGTTTTGGCTAAATAATTCTATAATTAACATAATTTAAGGTAACAATATTGTACATTTATGTGGACAATTTGCTGTTTTATTCTTAATTTAAGAATTATAATTTATTGCTATTATCATTGCCAATTTGTTGTTAATGGTTGTGGTCCGTTTGTATTAATTTTTTTACATCAATTTTTATCGATTAAGTTTTGGCACAATCTGTTGGCTGTTCTAATAAATTATGTATCATAATTTTCATTATAATTGAACATGTCCTTAAATAGGAACTGATTTATTGTACAATAAAATGTTTCTAAGTACCTACGCTCTTACTTTATTTTTAAACTGACTTATTCTTTACTTGGATGTACATATCTTTTGTTAATTTTTTCTTGGATACATATTTTTAAAAATAAGTAATGCTAGCATTCTTATATACAGGGTGTCTATTTTTTTGATTGAACAGCAGCATGTTATGATAGTTACGGAGTTGTTTAAATTAGCAGAGTTGAACACAATTTCAAGTAGGACCTGGTGCCATTTAAATAAGACCTATGTCATCAATTCCATAACCATTTATGCTAGAACAAAAATTAAAATGGGGTTTTGTAGATTTATTGCGTATTAATAAAAATCTCACGGGGCTCAAAATTTTTGAGATATCACATAAAGTTGTATTTTTTAACCGGTAGTCATAGTCGACTGTAGGCATGTTTCAAAGGCTTATTTTCTTCTGATTTCATTGATATAAAGTTAGATTTGTTTTCTCTTGCAGTTTTTTTGAAATATATTATATGAAAGTAAAATAATTGCCTTAATTTTTATTTTGATTTTATAAAGTTACACGTGCTTTTTTCTTGCAGTTTTTTGCAATATATATAAAACTAAGGTTTTTGAAGGGTAGGTGTAGCTTCGTTATTTAAAGATATGTAAGGAAACTGCATATACATTTTTTATGAGCATTTTGTGTTGATTACGATAGTACAACAAGATACTTTTTATATTCAATTTTTTCGAGATATGACCCAAACCTACATTTTTCAAATGGAAACTATATAGTTGGCTATGACAACATTAAAATACTTCGATTTTTCCATTAAAAAAAATATATAGTTTAATGTATTTATTTATAAAAATAGGTTGAGTTGCAACTGATTTTTTCTTTTTATTAAGAATTAAATGTGGCTTGATAATATAGCAATAAATGACAAACAAAACAAACACTACTTACAAGGTATTTTTTAAATCAACAATATTCTAATGGCGAGGTATAGTTGACTAGGCACTTATTATGGGCTTATTTTGGGGCCGGCTTGATCGCCACACCTGATGGCCATATTAATTTATCTCAATGGCATTTGTTTTAATTGTTGTTAATACAAAAGTTTATATTGAAGTAGTTTGTCATTTATTATATTATCTAAGCATACTCGATTCTTAATAAAAAGAGAATTCGGTTATTTTTATAAATAAATATATTGAATTATTTATTTTCTGAATGGAAAAGAAACTAAACATTTTAACGGTGTTTTAGCCAACTATGGTTTCCATGTGAAAAATGTAGGTTTGGTCACACTATTGTAGTCAACACAAAAACACTCATGAAAAACGTATTTACGGTTTCCCTATATCTCCAAATAACAGAGCTACAGCAACCCTTAAAAATTTCAAAAATGTCAAATTTGGCCAATAACCAAAAACAAAAAAAGATATTTAATTTCTGCCTTGACCATTGAATTTATTGGGGATTAGAAGACTGTATAAAATTTTTTGAAAAACGTATTACTTTAGAAACAATAGATTTATTAGGATGAGATTCTTGAATGAAATATTATAGAAAGAAAGTATTGATACTTGGCATGTAGACGTGCCTTCAATATATATTTTTTTGAGATTTCAGTAGCAGCAATTTTGTAAATGAAGATAAGTCAGCTCAACAGTAGCGAACGAGCAGTGAAAATTACTGAATGTCTTGCAGTATTAAAGGTACCTGCGATGACATTCAGATTGGAAACCTCTGCATCGCATGCTAAATTCTAAAACGAGAAGTCGAGGACAAGCTGAAGAAGCAGTTAATCAGATAAAAGATAAAAATGTTGTTTCAGGAGATGCTAACCAAACTAAAGTGGTTAAAAAAAAGTTTATAGACAAGATTTAGATAAGTATACCCTTGTTTTTGTTATATATTTATTAAAAATGTCATGACTATATAAACCGGTAATAAAAATTATGAAAAAATCAAACCTTTGCATAAGCATCTTCAAAATTTAAAATTGAATAAAAATTAAGTAGTTTCAAATTATTTTTAAGAAAGGCGTAGGTCTAGAATAGTTAAGTAACAATAAATAATTAGTTCGTATTTCAGGCCTGTTTCGTTTCTATCTTGTTATCGGTCTGTCAAATCTTGAATCACTAAGCTCAAGGCTCTAACAGCACCTATCAGTCGAACAGGAAGACATTCATTGAGGAAGCACTACCTGATAAAAGAAAATGGCAGAAAAATGAATCAGAGAGGAAACACATGAAAACAAAAGAAGAATCTAGCCACAGTACATAGACTTTTAGATAACCCAAATTCTATTCTCTTTGGTTATCGCCACAACAGTCTATAGCAAAGCACCTTCAACAAGAAGAAGGCCATAGTAAGACAACTATGGTGTGGATGGAGCTCATGCACATGCAGGTGAATTTCTGGGAAGCAGACCAATGCGATGGTGTGGTAGGAAATATTGTAAGAACCAGTGTCTTTATACATTTAATTAATAAGTAGGGTTTAATAATTATTCAGTTAATACGTTTGATTTAACTTAGAGTGTAGGTTTAAGGTGAATTACCTAAAATTAGGTAATTTTCTTAAAAATTAGGAGAAATCTATGATGCAGGAATATGAAAATATTCCATGTTTTGTAATTAATTCGAAACCAAGACAAGATAACTAGAATGTATATTTTAACTGTAGTTAGTATTACCTACGTATTTTGTTATGAGAAAAACTAATTAGAATATTTATTTTCTTCGATTATGTTTTTAAGTATCTTTAATGTACTTTACCTTGAAAAATAGTGTATAAAGAAATGTCACTTTTAAGTAAGAATTTCTTTTTAACCAAGGCAGTTGGTCTGCCAAGTTGGTTAGTAGCAAGTCCCTAAAGGAATTGCAATGTGTAAGTAATTTAGGATTTTATAATATATATTTACATTCCAATTAATGTATTTAGGTTAAGTTTAATAATAAATAATTCCATAAAATTACTTTCATTTTAATTCAATGCACCTGACCTATATTTGAGCAAGAACCCAGATAAATAGTTCAAACTTGAACAGTGATCTTCCCTAAAAAGAGGCAACTAAGGGAAGTCGACAGATTGAAAATTACATCTAGTCATCTATACCTGGTACAAGTCACCCGCTCCAAACCCAAGACGTTGGCCCGGCACGGCTACGCAAAGGCGCTAGCTAGATATAGCGGCCACGACTTCAGACCAAAAATTGTTTTAATAACTTTATTTAAAGAGTTATCAAAAATATGTAAAGAATGAAAACCGTGTTTTTTTAATAGAGCTAATTGATAGTCGTAGTTAAAACAACGTAACTTCCGGAATACACGTTGTTAAAATTAAAAAGTATCGTTATTTTTTCTTAATTTTTAAAGTAGTTGAAATTTCTTGTTAGTCCTAATAAACTACTTTAAATAATCTATTAAACTTTTTAAAGTTTATAACGATTGATGTTTGCGTTTTTGAATAAATAATTAATCAATTTCAATTTCTTCGAAAATTTCTGGAGGGCGTTAAAGTAAAATTTGGGAGATTAGTAAAAACTAAATTTGTAGTTCACTGCTAGCTCTACCGGCTCAAGAGTTTAAAAAAATGGCGTGGGCAGTTTTTAAGGGACAACTTTTTAAATATGTCCTGAATTTTGAGATGCTAGCATCTTCACAAATTTCATATTTTGATAAATATTTTTCCATGACCTGGTTATACCTACCTATCAAGGGCTATTAAATATTATGTATTAGTTAGATGTTTTGTTTTTGCGTAATAGAGCATTAAAGTCAAAACCTTCAAAAATCTGTAGCGGGCTTCTTTTTGCAGATAAAGCACTCGAAAATAAGCATTTAATTTGTCTTTAGATGCACTATAACTGTATGCTTTCAAAATTTCAAAAACGTTCTTACAAAAAAGAATAAAACCAATAACATGTCTAATTTCCGTTTCCAGTTCCTGTTAAAAACCTGTCAGCTAACTTAACTTCCGGTTAAAAGCCTTACACTACCTTTAGCTAAAAAACTACCACAATCTTATAAAAATAGGCGATGGGGTTCCGGAGATAAAGTGAAACGAACGCAGTCTCCCACACACCCACAAACACATTATTAAAAACAATTTTTTGGGTTTTCTTGGACCACAAAACGTGCATTTCCGTTAAAATCTGAAATACGAAAATTTGCATGAGATCATAACTTTCAATACTTCAGGAGAAGTATGAAGTATTATTGATTTTTTTTGGAAATAGTATTATTGAGACTAAAGGAAACTAGAGAGCAAGGAGGAAATTGGTCAGCCAAAAATTGGATAGATAGGGGAAAAGGGAAAATTTATCCCACTAAATATTGATACACCTAAAAATTAAGCTCTAAATTTGATTCCACTATTGCTCATGAGGAATTTAGTTTAAATATAAATGCTTTATAGTCCTCCGTTTAGCAAACAAAAAGACAATTAATTAACAATTTTCAAAAATGCATATAAAGCATCACAGGAAAATTGGCTGAAAGGTGAAATATATTTTATAATTTTCGAAATTTTGTCAAACATATTTCTCATAAACCGGCGACACGATTTTTTTTATTTGGTAGGCTCAAAGAAAAAGCTACAATTTAATTGGTGTCCTAATTAAATTGTAATTTCTTCTTTGAGCCTACCAAACTAAAAAAATCGTGTCGCCGGTTTTTGAGAAATATGTTTTTCAAAATTTCGAAAATTATGATAACATTTTTCATTTTTCAGTTCTCCTGCACAATAGCAGTGTGTTTCTATGGGGTTATTACGGCACCAAATTAAATCCCGATCTGTCTATTCGGTTTTGAGTAATAAGGAGTTAAAGTCAATATTTTCAAAAAATCGTAGCGGGCCCTTTCGGAAGCTAGAAAGTTGAGAAAAAAAATTTTATATTTGCCAGAAGGTCTTCTATCGGACTCCCTTTTAAATTTAAAAAATCAATTTTTTGAACAAATGCTACAAAGAAAAACATGTCTAACTACCGGTTCCGGCTTGTGATTTTTTTAATGTTTATTTTGTGGATGAATTTTTGATGTGCCCCACATAACAATGCTCATCGAAATCAAACCATCCGTTTGGATAAGGCGTCACCTACACACTCACCCGTCTATCCACCCACAGACAGACGTGTTTTAAAAACCACTTTTTGAGTTCCTAGAATTCCAAAGCATACATTTCCGTCAAAATCTTGAATTCGTAAATTTTCATTTTATCATGTTACAAATTTGAAATTGTAGGGTGTTAGTCAGTGCTACCCCACTTCAAAATTTCAAATGGCACACTACATTTTTTATGGCGGATTATGAAACAGGACATTATTTTAGTATGTGTACGTGATAACAGTGCTAGGTTAGAATGGAAAGTTTTTGAGATAGTATGCCATTTGAAATTTTGAAGTGTGGGTGGCTGAAGGTAGCATGGGTCGGAGTAATAAAATAATAACTATACTTACGTCCCCTTATGCAGTGACTGACAGCCTAAAATTTCAAATTTTATAACTTGAAAGACACCAGAGATAATCGCACTCGAACTTTTCGAGCGGACACCCTATATAGAAAAGTAATAATTAGCGAAACACTTCCCGTGAAATGTTTACTTAAAAAAAAAAAAATTGTATTTTTAGTTCTTGGCTATATTTTTTTTGAAAAAGTTGGAATCCTTAGAAATTGTTACTTACCCTGCTGTTAAAAGTATTTTTGCGCCAACAGTAACTCTAACATTACACTATTGGACTATCTTACTGCAATAAGTCGCTTGCATGTCGTACTGTGGTTAGAAACCGAAATTTTCCATATGTTTTGCGAGAAAAATCGAATTGTTTGATTTTTTGAAATAAATTTTTTTTTTGGAATTGAAGAACACCAGAGGACAGATACTAAATTTATCGACCAAAAAATTGGAGAGAGGGAAAAGACTAAACACACCTAAATATCAAATTATCTAAGAATTAAAGTTATATTTATAATATATTACCAATGATGATGGTGAGCGTTGTAGCATAAACAGAAATGTTTTATAGATTTATTTGAAAAATCTTTCAACTTTCAAAATTTTTCACTTCACCTTGATTTGTCTTAATTTCTTGTATCAGAGTTCATTTTCAGATTTCTACAGCACAGTTACTGAAAACAAATGCCATCAAAAAATTGTTTTCTTTTTTTCTTTCGATTCTGCTTTTTTTTAAGATTATTATTCCTATGCAAGTTTTATCGAAAGCAAGGTATGGGGGAAGGAACTAATAAATCCATTCAAAGACATTAAAAAAAACTTTTTTTAGTTCCTGAAGGTCTAAAACATGTATTTCCGCCAAATCTTGAAATCATAAATTTTCAGGTACCTACTTAATTTGTTGGTTTCATCATGTAAATCAGCGTCCAGTTCAATGAACCAAGAAAACGTTTTGTTTGTTAATCTGAACGTAGCTTTAGTATTACGGATTTTTAACATTTATCATAAAATTACATAAAATGTTTGATGTGTGTATTTTTTACGATATGTTTGTTTAATTGACAAAGTTTTTACAATAGCGTAACGGCGGTGTTATTTTCTTAAAATTAATAATTTTATCCTACAAAGTGCAGTCGCTCATAAATGTAAGTATGCAAATATTTTTTATATTTTCAAAAGCTACGTAAATAAATTAGGGTTAATTAAATTAAATCTTGTTGGCTTATACTCTGGGTAACAATGGTGTTCACGTGTTCACGTGATCACCTTCAGTCAGTCGTACCGTTTAAAACCGACTTCACCCAATCAATCTTAAACGTGCTACGAACAGGAGAGGTTCTACTATTAGAATTTATCATCAGTTACATCTAGTTATCTATTTTCGTAAGTTTTCTGAATGAACTCTTATTTTATCACTTTTCTATAAACAATACAATGCATATGTACAATTATATTGCAAAGTTTAGTTTCTTATAAAGGTAATTTTACAGAAATTTTTAATAGGTAATTGCATTTTGTTTCATTTTGTTTTTAGTTTATTATTACGAAATTTTCGTATTTAAGCGAGAATGAAATGTGGTTGTTGTTTAAACTTGAGAACATGTTCGAGCATTTATAGGCCACCTCATAAAAAGCAAACTAGTTCAGGAAAAAATATTCTGTATAATATGAAATATCGAACCATGTATAAAGTCTAAACATATGTGTATTGTATTTTTTCAAAAATTGCATTTTCAAGTTATTTAAGAATGTTTCAATTCCACTTGTTATATGGTTTAATTAAAAGATTTTTTAATTTTTATTTTTACATTCCAATTAGTAAATATAATTTAAAGCAAACACATATTTGCTAAACAGTTTTGGAGCAATTGAACCCTAAACTGAAAATTCAAATTGTAGAAAACCCTTATTTAGATAACTTGAATGATTTTTACCACAAAAAAGTTAATTACTTTTGTAAATAATTATTAATTTAAAAGGCCCACTGACGCTTTTTTTAAGACTCGTTACTAAACCTTTGTATTTCACATGGAGGACTCTTTTGGCTGACCAATGGGTTTGCCACCAAAACAACGATTTATGTTGCCCAGCAATGGAAATTCGAACTGCGTAATGTTTAGGATTAGGAGTTCCAATAGCGCCTCAATAATAGCGCTCTAATAATAGCGCCGTCACAAATAGCACCATCAAAAGTACCTCCGGTCAAAAATGTCGCCGGCAAAAATAACATCGTCAAACATAGCGCCGTCAAAATACCGTCGGTCAAAATGTAGCCGGAAAAAATAGCACCGTCAAAAATAGCGCCGTCAAAAATGTCGTTCGCAAAAATAGTGCCTCAAAATGGACGCCATAAGAAATATCGCCATACTAATACTTTGCATTTTGATGAAAGTTTGATTCAAGGTTTTTTGCCTGCGATATTTTTGACCTGTGCTATTTTTGATGGCGACATTTTTTACGGCGCTATTTTTCGCCACAAAAACCAAATACGAAAATCGATTTTGATATTTCAACGGATAAATATTGTTGGCAGTTATAAAATACTAAACATTATATTTTCAAAAAATTTTAATTTTTTTAACTTTCAAAAAATCTATAAATTTTTGAATCTGAAAAATATAAAAATTTAGAAAATTTTCCAACTCAAATATAGAAATTTTTTTTAATTTTCAAATATTTATAAACGCAGTTTTAAATTTTTTCGAAACATCTTTATATTTTATTAAAATTTCAATAGTTATAAAAATTCCAAATTTTTATTTCCCAAATTTTTATTTTCGAAAATTTTTGTATCAGTTAATTGTGTAAAATATCAGTACTTATTTTTGAACTATGCAAAATTGATTTATTAGTGCATACTAGTACAATTTCGCAATTATCTGAAGCTGACTTATAACAGGTAAGGTCAGTTTTGGAAAAGTAGGTCGCAAGTGTTACCTGTAACGAAATTTAAGTACCAAGATGGCGACAGGTGCTTTAAATTTTGTTAATTAAAAATTATAAATAGAACTTTCTTAAAAATAATAAGATGCAGTCAATTTAAAATCAAAGACGGTTCTGATTATCACATAAAATACATTACAATATTTTTTGTGTCTCTCTCTCTGTATATTTTAAAAGTTAGAAATCTAGATTTCATCACATTGATCTATTTAGTAATCAACAACATAAGCGAAAATTTCTAATAATTAGAGAGTTGTATCAATCAAAATTAACTGCATATTTAAATATTTCTGATATCCAGGGGTGTAGTCCTAAAACAATAATAGCAACGACGCAAAACTGTTTTTAAAACGTTAAATTTACTTACTTAAAATACATCTTATTTTAAAATGGACTCGAAAGTTCTGGTTTTGAGATAATTGCTTCATTTTTTTTCTTCTCGGAAAAGTAATAACTAAAATAACGTAAATTATTTAAGTATTATTTGATTTATTTTTAAAAAGTGCTTGATTTATAAGGGGGCAGACGCGGCCCTGCTAAAGCGGACGCTGCAGCGGTGTCCGTCCGTCCGTTCGTCTGTCTGTCTGCTTGTATACACTTTACAGTGCACACACCGTATCGCAAAAACCCCAAATTTGGCTCATATATTGGCAATTGCAGTTTCAAGAAACCGCAAGAAAATGAGGTTGGTCTGCCAAAAAACGGGAGGGGAGGGAAATGCTCTACTTCAAAATAGACGCACTTGAAAAAAATTTAGATTCGTGTTTTACGTATGTCGAATAGCCGATCTGCGCAAACGCGATTTCCCTATCCATCGATTTTTGTTTTTTTCAAAAATGTAGGAATTTCGCCTTCAACATCGGTATAAACATGTTAAATGACAATAAGAACAATTTTCCATTGAGAAAGCACCTTTAGGAGGGTTCCTTCTGGTCGTTCACCTGAATAGTTTAATTTGATAATCGCCAAACAGGCTATCAACAAATACTAAAAGCAAAATATTTTAAAACTTAAAATTGTTTTAATTTTAAAAATTGAAAATTTTAATTCCTTTCAAACTCCCTTTTTTAAATCTTGATATCAGCAATAGCGTGCCTTGGATGACATTTAGCGACAGCTTGTTTTACATAAAAAGGGACGTGCCAACTTTCATGCAGTTTTTTCTGTCAATTTGGTAACCTTTACTGATTTCACAATGTTATGCTTAGAGGTTATGTAGGAAGTAGAAAGATAGCTTTTAGTTTTCAAAAGTTGTCTTGATCCTCAGTTATAAAAAAAAACTGTCGTCGAATTTTTAAATTTTAAAAATTTTCAAAATTTTAAAATTTTGAAAAATTTTCAAAATGTTATAATTTTTTAAAAATTTTCATAATTGTGAAAAGTTTTAAAATATCCAGTTTTCCATATTTTTTAAAATTATCACTTATTTTTGAATATTTGAAAATTTCTAAATTTTCAAAATTATTCAAAACCTTTAAAATTTCCATAAATAACTACTCTTTATTTATCAATTCCAGCTTTACTTCGTTAAAGTCCATATTTAATGAGTATCTGTATATAAAATACTTAATCACTTTAACAATATCTATTTATTTAAACCTTATACGTATTTCGGCATGTTTACATGCCATTGTCAAAGGTTATATGAAAGTAAACAGTTAGTGTTGTTATAGCAATAGAACTTTTTTACTTATCTTGGTAATCGTCTGCAGATGACTTGATTTCTTATTCCAAAATGTCCAGTAGAGGAGAATTTAACAGATCAATTTGCTCATTCATTAACGGTACAGTTTTTAAATGTTTGTGAATTTCAAAAGCTTCTAGTATATCTAATTTACGTTTATCATCACAAAAGTGTAAACATTTTATGGTGTTATTAAATAAAGTGATGTCATCTTCGTTAGAAGAACAAGCTAAAATGTACAAGAAGATCATGATCAAACATGTTGTAGCAACACAGAACGTTTGGTTTAATCAACAATGTCAGAAAAAGAAGCTCATTCCAAACTACATTAATATCTCCACCAAAACCAAGAACAGCATAACTGAGAAGATAATCAGAAATGCTAAACAAAGATGGTTGAAAGAAGAATCAAAAAGATGGTTTAGAATTAGAGATAATTTGCACATTTATTTAAAGGTACTTTACACAGAACTCATTCACAAATTACATCCAATTGAGTTTGACGTATTTGACAATGACATTAGAGAATTAGTTAGTAGAATAAAATTTAAAAAATACACAATACAGAAAAATAAACTTTCCAGATTAGAACAACACACACGTGCACTTCAACCACACACAAAACCTGACACAATAATAAATTTTCATCCTCGTTTTCTAAATTTATCAAACACAGATTTCAATGACCAACAGATAAAATTCCTAAATAAGGGTTTTGAGTTTGCCCCTTTTCCAAAATTTACCAATAATATTAAAGAAATTTTAGCAGTCAATTCTGAACTGATTCTTAAAGAAAGACATTTCCTATATGCAAAATTTCAAATTGCTAATTTATTAAAAGAGATGTCAATCAATACCAATAAATCAAAAAATAAAATAAATAATCAAAATAATTTATTACTTAAATAGATTAAAGAAAAAATTTCAGTAAATAATCTGATTTCTGTCAAGGCAGATAAAGGAAACACATTAGTTATATTACCCAATGACATTTACTTACAAAAAATTAATGATTTCATAACCAATTCAAACTTAAAAACTTTAACTAGTAATCCTACCAAAAATTATCAAAAAGAATTAAAACAAACATTAGAAAATTGCCAGGTTTGTTTAACAGATTATCAAAAAAGACAAATAATAAATCCAAATCCACAACCACCAAAACTATACGGTTTATTAAAAATACACAAACCCAACATGCCCATTAGACCAGTAGTATCATACATAAATGCACCCAACCATATGCTAGCAAAAATACTAAATAATATAGTTACCAGTTTTGATTATAAACCAAAATATTCAGTTAAAAATTCTTCCGAATTAATCAAAAAGTTGTCTAACTTACATTTACCACCACAAAGCAAGCTAGTTAGTTTTGATGTTACTAATATGTTTTCCCAAATACCTCCTCAAGAGTGTATTCCTTTGTTAAATGATATTCTTATTAACAAAAATGTTGAGTTAATAAAACGGACTGAGTTGATTCAATTATTTGAACTTTGCACCAATCAAAATTATTTTACTTTTAATAATAAAATTTATTTCCAAAAAGATGGTTTACCCATGGGAAGTCCAATTTCACCTCTTTTAGCTAACATATTTATGGAAAATCTAGAAGATCAAATATTCGAATCAAATCAGTCTGAGAAAGTTATATTTTGGTTTCGTTATGTTGATGACATTTTAGCATGTTTTAATAGTTCATTTGATTTAATTAATGAATTTTTAATTTTTATTAACAGCTTGCACCCAAACATAAAATTTACACTAGAAACTGAACAAAATAAGTCCATTAACTTTTTAGATTTAAACATAAAAATTAATTCAACTAATAAATTTGAGTACTCAGTTTATAGAAAACCTACACAAACAGACATTACAATACCACACGATTCTTGTCACCATAAAACACATAAATTAGCAGCATACAGGTCCCTGATACATAGGGCTTTGACGGTCCCTTTAGATGAAATTAATTATAATAGAGAAATTTCAATTATTAAACAAATTGCATACAGTAATGGTTATAATACTAAGCTTATTGATACATTAATTAAAGAAAAAGATTATAAATTAGCCATTCAAAAAATTTATCCGAATATCCTAACTTCGTTCGATACAATTAAATATGCTTCGATCCCATATTTTGGTGAGAAATCAGAAAAAATTGCTAAAATTATAAACAAAACAAATAAATATAAAGTAAGCTTTAAAACAACTAGGAACATCTTAAATACTTTGTTTAATGCAAAATCAAAAACAGACGATTTGTTAAAATCGGGCATTTACAAATTAAATTGTTCGCATTGTAATTCGGTTTATATAGGCCAGACAATTAGAAATTTTGATATTAGGTATAAAGAACACGTACGTTGTTACAAATACAAACACCCACATAAATCCAATTACGCTAAACACTTACTAGAACAAAATCATTCAATGACATCTAATAACACCATAAAATGTTTACACTTTTGTGATGATAAACGTAAATTAGATATACTAGAAGCTTTTGAAATTCACAAACATTTAAAAACTGTACCGTTAATGAATGAGCAAATTGATCTGTTAAATTCTCCTCTACTGGACATTTTGGAATAAGAAATCAAGTCATCTGCAGACGATTACCAAGATAAGTAAAAAAGTTCTATTGCTATAACAACACTAACTGTTTACTTTCATATAACCTTTGACAATGGCATGTAAACATGCCGAAATACGTATAAGGTTTAAATAAATAGATATTGTTAAAGTGATTAAGTATTTTATATACAGATACTCATTAAATAACTACTCTACTTAACACTCAACGCGTTTAATATAATAGATATCCTCTGAAGCTGTTATTTTCTAAGTACGGAATCTATCTTCTTATTTGATATATGTAAGTACGTAAAATAGATTTAAATTACATTTCTATGTGGAAATATTAAAACAAGACACTATTAAGCTTATTTTTAATATGCACTTAGATTTGCGGTGGGGGGTAGTCTGATCATTTCCATTTTTGAGTGTAAATTTAATTTTCTGGTGTTCTGTAATCTTGCACAGTAAGTAATTTAACGAAACAAAAAAGTGTAAGCTTAAGTTATTAAAATGAGTGTTCAGAAAGATTATAAACTCGTATGCCTTTTTATCTATTTTAGCTGATTTGATTCATTTGCGACGTAATGTTTCACTTGTGCCATTCACGTCTTTCAAAATTAATCTTGCAGACATGTTTAAGTGGCTCAATTTGTTTGATTAATTGAAGACGCAAAACAATCTATCTATTAAATACAATCCAGTTATGTCTTGTTCACCAAATCATTTTTACAATTTGAAATTTGGTACCATAGAGTGACAATACGTCAACAATAAATTGTACTACGCAAGCCGTGTAGTACGTCTCTATTATTACACAATGAATTTACTAAAGTACGTGGATCTCAAAATAGCTGTTGATGTCCTCCCCCCCGAAATTTGTTCGTAATTAAACTTTTCCAGGTGATCCATACCTTCTAGTTAATAATAATAATTAATTATGTGTACTTGTAGAGAATAAGATAATTATGCAAAATATTGATATAACATATTTAAACATTTAAAACATAATTATAACAAGGTTTGGAAATAAATATTATGTAAGGGGTCTCACGAAATCAAAGCAAAAATCGCACTTTAGTGAGAAATTACATAACTTATTTGAAGTTTTACTATAGTAGTCGCATTCACCAAAAAGATGAGGAGATATGTTTTTCTTAATATAGTACCGATGCTACAGTTCTTATGATTTTTAAATTTTAGTTAGGTGTATCAAAAGTTTTTCTTTAACAGTTAAATAAAACACAACCCTCTTTTAATATAAACCAAATTTACTGCTGCTATAAAATTAAAATGCATTATTTACACTTTAAGTAATTTTTGTATGGTGTAAGATTTTTTCTTGATTTAAATCTTTTAATTGCTAAATTTTAAGAATTTAAATTAACATGCCAGTACTGCATTTTAAGTTTTAAAGGGGTAATGTATACTGACGGTTTGCGATAGCAAAGATAGGAAATTCAAAACGAGCTAAAACGCGTCATTTAAGATTTTTTCTTGATTTAAATCTTTTAATTGCTAAATTTTAAGAATTTAAATTAACATGCCAGTACTGCATTTTAAGTTTTAAAGGGGTAATGTATACTGACGGTTTGCGATAGCAAAGATAGGAAATTCAAAACGAGCTAAAACGCGTCATTTACTCGTTGCGACACGATTTAAATCATTTGATTTAAGTTAAGGCGATTTAACTAATTTTCTAATAAAACGCGCAGTTTTAAGTTTCTAGTTTTTCGTAAATTCGCATTTTACAATCTAATTTCAACACCGCATAGTGCGTTTTATAGACTAATCGAAAGTATAATTATTAAAATTAAACTCCATTTTTTTTGTTTAGGTTTTTGGAGATTGTTTATTAGTATTCCATTTCGCGTTGTTATACAAAACTTTTATTACAATTGAAGAGAACAATATAGAAATTAAAAAATTTAAGTGTTAAATACCGAATGCAAGGTTCATATTTCTCATTGTTAATCGAAAACAAAAACAAAATGTTACTATTTTTTTGATTTGTTCAAAAATAGGAAGTTTTTTGATTTGTTCAAGTAGTGATTTCTGCCAACTTCTGGCAGTTTTCGTCTATAATCATTTTCATTTAGAATCGTGGGGTGTCTGCCGTAGTTAGTTTAACCGGTTTTAAAATTTTGATTTATAGCATGATTTGTTTAACAAAAATTACTTGACTTAAAAATCTATTTAAATTCTGCTTGCAATATAGGAAGAAGTATTAATTTTAGTTTTTGAAATTTTGGTGGAAATACATGTTTTGAACTTTGAGGAACTCAAAAAAGTGGTTTTTGAAAATTGTTTGATTGTGGGTGGGTGGGTGAATGTGTATATGATTGCGCCTCATAACTTCTGAACGGATGTATCGATTTCTGCGCGCCTTGAAATACCAAAACACTTTGCGACTGCCCAGTTTCTAAGATATTTCTGCTTGTAAATTTTATTAGTAGTATTAGTACTATTTGATAGTTTTTATTTATTGCCGATGATCGATGTAGGACCTACGTTGTGATTTATTTATTGTTGATATCTAATTTACCCGGTCTTAATCAAGGTTAAAAATTTAAACAAACGTAAACATTTTTAAAATACAGATTTATTTTTGCTGTGAACATGTGAACAGAGTGTTATTGTAGGGAATAAGACTGCCAATCTGCCCTTTTGTCCCAATTTTACTTATTTAATTATGCTTCTACTTTTTGGAACTGCTAATGAATAGTAAAACTTTATATAAAGGCAAGTGATTGAAAACTCTTAACAAGAGACTCGTGTGTTATCACTGATGTGTAGGTAATATTTTAAGATTTATTAGGTCTTTTCCTAACCGCGGCTCAAATGTTACGCCTAATTCTCGAAAGACAATAGCGCCACGTAATGACACTCTCTAGAAAATACGCTACGTTTTTCCAGTGTTACTATATGGATTAGAAAGTTGGACACTCACAAAAGATATGTATAAGAAGATCGAGGCTTTTGAGTTATGGGTGTATCGGAGGATATTAAAGGTGCCGTGGATAGATAGAATTACCAATATGAAAATATTTCGACGAGTAAATAAAGACCTCGAAATCTTAAAAACTATTTAAAAAAACGCAAATTAGAATATTTTGGACATATCATGCGGCACGAAAGATACCGAATCCTGCAGCTGATAATGCAAGGGAAGATCGTGGGTAGAAGAAGTAGGGGAAGAAGAAAAATGTCCTGGCTTAGAAATCTCCGGGAGTGGTATGGACAAAGCTCCACAACACTGTTTAGATCTGCAGTATCGAAAGTGCGAATAGCCTTAATGATAACTGACCTCCACTAGGAGAAGCAACAGAAGAAGAAGAAAGCGGTTTTATTGTGTTGATTCACTTAGCATTTTTTATCGGATGAAATCTAGAACTATAAAATTTTTTTGTTACTTCGGCCCTACATGCATATTCAATAAATTTGAACATTGTAAAAAGTCAAAGATTGCTTACCGGCTTGCTGCAGACTTTATAAGAATACCCAGTAATAACAGGCACTTATTAAAACATCAATTTACTTCTCATTTTTTTCCCTTTTATATTTTAAAATTTAACGTTTTTTTGCGAATATAAAGAAATATATCTAAATATGCATTTATTCTAAAACTAATATGCACCAAATGCCGAAAATATGCAAATTAAAATTGGTGTCATTTAATTGCATTTTATTAGATGTGAATACAAACAGAAGCATTTTATTGGCATATCAAAACTATCAAATATGCATTTGCATAAACTCCGTGCCTTGTTTATCACACAAAAGTGTAAACATTTTATAGTGTTATTAGATGTCATTAAATGATTGTGTTTTAATGAGTGTTTAGGGTAATTGGATTTATGTGATGTTTATATTTGTAACAACACACGTGTTCCATGTTGTACTTAACATCAAAATTTCTAATTGTCTGGCCTGTATAAATCGAATTACAGTGGGAGCGGTTTAATTTGTAAATGCCTGATTATGGTAAATTGTCTGTTTTTTCTTTAGCATTAGACAAAGTGATTATAAACAAAACAAATAAATGTAAAGTAACTTTTAAAAGAACTAAAAGCATGTTAAATACTTTGTCTAATGTTAAAGAAAAAACAGACATTTTCAAATTAAATTGCTCCGACTGTAATTCGGTTTATATAGGCCAGACAATTGGAAATTTTGATGTTAGGCACAAAAAACACGTTCGTATACAAATACAAATAGAAACACCTACATAAATTCAATTATGCTAAACACTAATTAGAACACAATCATTTAATGACATCTAATAACACTATAAACATTATGTTTACACTTTTGTGTTCATATATGTAAATTAGATAGACTGGAAGCATTTAAAATTTACAAACATTTAAAAACCAGACGTTTTGGCTTAAGAAAACAAGGCATCTGCAGCCATAGATAACCAAGATCAAGTCATGAAGTTCTATTCTTCCTATAGCAACACCAACTGTTTACTTTTAATTTTGCCTCTGATAATGACACGTAAATATGTCGAGACAAGTATAGATAGACTGGAAGCATTTAAAATTTACAAACATTTAAAAACCAGACGTTTTGGCTTAAGAAAACAAGGCATCTGCAGACATAGATAACCAATATCAAGTCATGAAGTTCTATTCTTCCTATAGCAACACCAACTGTTTACTTTTAATCTTGCTTCTGATAATGACACGTAAATATGTCGAGACAAGTATAAGGCTGAAATAAAAAACCTGTATAAGTTAATAACTGTTTTATTTACAATGCAATACTTGAACTAAGTAAAGGTAGAACTTATTAATAAAATATTTAGTATTTTAACTTTAACGAAGTAAAGGTATAACTTATCAATAACGTTTTTAATATTCCTGTAAATAAATTTAAGTTATTAAACTAGGGTGCACACTTACAGTTACACCAAAACAATATAAACAAATCAAAACACAAAACACACTTTTATATTTCACAAATCGGAGTTGCAGATAAACTTTAGTTGCCATAATAGCCCTAGGGGAACACAATGTTACTGTCAACGAGAAATGTTGAAAAAATGTAAGCCTTGAACTGAAAAATTTTTGTATTTTCAAAAAATCAATCAAAAACCGGCCACGCGGTTTTTTTTAATTCTGTAGGCTTATATAGCTAAGCGTCAGTCACAATTTGGTTGGTATCCCAATCCATTAATATCTATCAATTTTTGAAAATCGAATATTCATAAATCATAATGCTTTGTGTAATAAACGAGAAATAATAGAATGTTTCCATTTAGCCTAAATTGCTCATAAGTGATAGTAGAATAGATTTATAACTCGATTTTTGGGTGTAGTAATATTTAGGGAAAGTAATCTTTTTGCTTCCTACCCAATTTTTGGCTGGCGAATTTCTTAGTTGGTCTCTACCAAAAAGTTGTCTTTTAAATGAAAGACAAATCGATTTTTATAGCTTGTGGAAGATATTCCGTGAGATATATATTACGAAAGATTATTTAAGAGTGTTCACTGTTATGTTTAAATACATAAGAGCTTTTGATTGTATTTACACTATTTTAGTATCACTTATAACAAGACTACTATGCGGCTATGATTCCGGTACAGTAGTAAAAGTGGTGTGATCTTGTAGTCAGTGTTGGCGCGTAAACAATTAATACAAAAATATTTTTGAATACATATATTCACTCATTTTTGTGTAAATATTATACTGCGTATTTAACCTTAATTTCAATAGCTTTATAAAGAAGATTTTTATTAATCACTTTAACAATATATAAAGAAGTCATTTTAAATGAAACGTGGTCACAAAAAATCTAAATTGCCAGTTCTTGTCGTTTGTATGACTTACTAAACTTTAAAACAGACAGATTAAATTTGCGTCGTTGTCCTCATCTGACATTTTTATAATCTATGTACTCGTTGTCTTCATCTGATATTTTTATAATCTATGTAATACAACCGGTTTTAAACTATAAAAATTAAATTTTATTATGTAATTAAAGGAAAATGTTAACTATAAAACTAAACAGTCTAATTTTAACGATTGGGTACATGGGAATTTCCACACAAAATAAACTTCACAGAACTATACGGTAAAATTCACGTATAGTTATAAGTTATAATAATAGTATTTCTAAAAGTACAATACAGCAAACAATTAAAAGGTTGTACGAAACAAGCAATTTTGATTTATCACATTTAAAACTTGTGCCAAAATAAACTAAGAATTAAATGAGGCAACAAATTTTAACACTAACGGGGAATTAAACTAGTAACGCCCTCTATTATGTGCGGCGAGAAAAAGTTGCAAAGCAACAAACCGGCAAAGTTGCGATCGGAACCTGCTAAGTTTTATACGTTTTGGTGATTACCTAATTCATAGAAAATAGGCGTGATAAAATACAATTTTTGATTTGTTACGAATATAAAATTAAAATTCTAAATTTATACCAAGGACACGCTTATCTGCTCTTGAAAGATAAAAATAGAAACTACGATTTTCTAACGAATGTTTAAAAGTTTACTGGCTGTAGGGTGTAGATAGATACCTTAGATAAAAATGGGCGAAACGGGTCGCTGCTACTAGTGTCGGATTACCAAATAGGCAGGGTAGCCACCAGCCTATGAGCCCCACGCCTTTTAGGTGCCCCGCGGTCCGCGGCGGCGGATCAAGAGCTAATTGATGGGCAGAGTTAAAATTACGTAACTGCCGAAAAACACGTTGTTGATATTAGAAAGTATCGTTTTTTTTTCGTAATTTTTAAAATAATTACAAATTCTTGCTGATCGTAATAAAGTACTTCAAATAGTTTATCGAACTGATAAAAGTTTATAACGATCTACGTTTGCGTTTGTGAATAAATAATAAAAAATTTGAAAATTTTCAAAAATTCCTGGAGGGTGTCAGAATGAAATTTGGGAGATAAGTAAAAATAATATTTGTAGTTCATTGCAAGCTCTATCGGCTCAGAAAGTTAAAAAAAATGGTGTGGGTAGTTTCTGAGGGATAATTTTTTGAAAATGTTTAAAATTTTGAGCCGCTATTATGTTAACAATTTACATATATCCCAAAATATGCTTAAATTACTTGATTATAGTTATTAAGAGTTATAAAATAATATAATAGTTTGTATTGGTTGAATATTTTGTTCTTGAGTAATTTTCAGAAATTCGTAGCAGCCTTCATTTTAAAGAGTATCTGTATATAAAATACTTAATTACTTTAACAATATCTATTTATTTTAACCTTATACGTATTTCGGCATGTTTACATGCCATTGTCAAAGGTTATATGAAAAAGTAAACAGTTAGTGTTGTTATAGCAATAGAACTTTGTGACTTATCTTGGTAATCGTCTGCAGATGACTTGATTTCTCATTCCAAAACGTCCAGTAGAGGAGAATTTAAGAGATCAATTTGCTCATTCATTAACGGTACAGTTTTTAAATGTTTGTGAATTTCAAAAGCTTCTAGTATATCTAATTTACGTTTATCATTACAAAAGTGTAAACATTTTATGGTGTTATTAGATGTCATTGAATGATTTTGTTCTAGTAAGTGTTTAGCGTAATTGGATTTATGTGGGTGTTTGTATTTGTAACAACGTACGTGTTCTTTATACCTAATATCAAAATTTCTAATTGTCTGGCCTATATAAATCGAATTACAATGCGAACAATTTAATTTGTAAATGCCTGATTTTAGCAAATCGTCTGTTTTTGATTTAGCATTAAACAAAGTGTTTAAGATGTTCCTAGTTGTTTTAAAGCTTACTTTATATTTATTTGTTTTGTTTATAATTTTAGCAATTTTTTCTGATTTGTCACCAAAATATGGGATCGAAGCATATTTAATTGTATCGAACGAAGTTAGGGTATTCGGATAAATTTTTTGAATGGCTAATTTATAATCTTTTTCTTTAATTAATGTATCAATAAGTTTAGTATTATAACCATTACTTTATGCAATTTGTTTAATAATTGAAATTTCTCTATTATAATTAATTTCATCTAAAGGGACCGTCAAAGCCATATCAGGGACCTGTATGCTGCTAATTTATGTGATTTATGGTGACAAGAATAGTGTGGTATTGTAATGTCTGTTTGTGTAGGTTTTCTATAAACTGAGTACTCAAATTTATTAGTTGAATTAATTTTTATGTTTAAATGTAAAAAGTTAATGGACTTATTTTGTTCAGTTTCTAGTGTAAATTTTATGTTTGGGTGCAAGCTGTTAATAAAAATTAAAAATTCATTAATTAAATCAAATGAACTATTAAAACATGCTAAAATGTCATCAACATAACGAAACCAAAATGTAACTTTCTCAGATTGATTTGATTCGAATATTTGATCTTCTAGATTTTCCATAAATATGTTAGCTAGTTTTTGAAATAAATTTTATTATTAAAAGTAAAATAATTTTGATTGGTGCAAAGTTCAAATAATTGAATCAACTCAGTCAGTTTTATTAACTCAACATTTTTGTTAATAAGAATATTATTTAACAAAGGAATACACTCTTGAGGAGGTATTTGGGAAAACATATTAGTAACATCAAAACTAACTAGCTTGCTTTGTGGTGGTGAAATGTAAATTTTAAAGATTCGGCATTTGGAAACAAAGCATTTGATTTGTCTTTAAATGCACTACAACGTATGTATTCAAAATTTCAAAAACCGTGTTTAGAAAAAAATGTAAACCAAAAAACAGGTCTAATTTCCGTTTCCGGTTCTGGTTCCGATTAACGACCTTACAAAGAACTATCTGCAAGTAAAAAACTTCCACACACCAAATCGTATAAAAATCGATTGTTTTAATTATGTTGGTAATGAGTTATGATAACCATTATCAAAACGATAACAATGCGAACTCTTATTTCTCCGGATTATTACATCAGCTTCCAAAACACTTTATTTTCCATATGTGTGAGTACTTGATATTTGATTGATAGGTTGCATCACATCATTTCGGTCAATTCATCTACTAACGGAGGATGAATTGAGTTGCATCAGCTTGAGTTCCATAGAAATTGTAGCAAAGATAACGGGGTCAAGGCGAAGCTGCTTGATCTCATTGAACAGCTATGCGGGCAATAACCGATCTCGATGGACTATTTGAATTTGTCCAAAAAAGGGCAAAGAACACGAGCCAGTAGCTGAACGGCGTGATCCTTCTAAATGTTGACGCCAATGTATAAGTAAACACTATTTATATGCTATAGTAGATTTTATTGATAGTATTCGCTATAAGTTTGTTCACATCCACGAATTTTGATTCGTTATATTTATTTATCGTCGGCCTTTTTCTACTATTACGGCTAATCATCGAGGCTGGAGGATAAACTACTGGAAATTTAGCCGACTCTCTGTCTTTTATATAGAGTTTAATTGGCAAAAAATAGTATCACATAAAAATTAATAAACATCATATTGCTCATGCTGTCATTTTAATACATTTAATATTTACAGATCTTTCATTCTAATTTTTCATAATTGTGTTGTAATTAATACAAATATGTTGGTTATTTATCAGGAAACTTACCCATTGGACTTTATAGGAATATTATAAATTATCACAAAATATGCAATGTGTATTGGTATTATTTGAAAGAAAGATACAATGTGGATATTACAACGATTCCATTGATATCGGAGACATATTATTCAGATATTGCTACTTTTTACGCATAATAAGAAAAAAATTAAAAATTCAGCAATTCTAGGCAGGTCTGATTAATTTTAAAATAAAAATAAGAAAAGAAAACAAAAAATTCTAGGAAGTCGAAAAAAAGAATTTTTTCGACAAACTAAACTCGGTTATTAACAGTAAATTAGTCTTTTAACATGACCAGGTTACATATTTTTGTTTTGGCTCAATTTTAATTCAACTTAGCCTTGCGCCAAAACCTGAGCAATTAGTAAATTTTCTAAGCCGTCTAAAACTGAACTTTACAACTATTAAGACGCCTAGCATAATTGTTGAGATATAATCAACAGTTTAACAATAGAAATTTTTAGATACATAAGTTTGGAAATATTAAATTAGCAAAATCACGCGAAAACTTGCTGTTTTAATCTTTTTACGAGTATTATCAATTTAAGGTCAATAACTGTAGTAATAGTAAACGTAATATAATATTATGATATTAAATCTCTGACTGACATTACACTTTCTTATCTGTTTTAATTATAACCCACAAGTATGTGTGCAATTAGGTCGCCGAGTCGACTATATTAATAGCTGCACTTGCTTTGTGACATTCAGATTAATTTTAATTTTGAACGAGTAAGGTACCTACTCTTCGTGGTGTGCGCCTTTGTGTGTGTGAAAATAACAACTGTGTTTTTCTCTTGACTTCAAGAAATTATAAATTTAAAAAATGCGTCTTATAATTCAGGATATGCCTACCCTCATCCACGACGTTGACACTCCGTGTCGCAAAGCAACTTTTGGCATGGGTTGCTTTTGGGCCAGCGATGCTTTGTTTGGAGCGACGCCCGGAGTTCTCAGGACACGCGTCGGCTACTCCGGGGGTACCACTAAGAATCCTGTTTACCGACAACTGTAAGTTTTTTATTTTAAATATTTTGAAGTTGCAGTTACAGTTTAATTTAAATATGTATTTTCTGTGAGAGAGCCTTACAACTTTTTTAGAAGTGAAATTTCGTGGAAATTGCGATTTTTCTATAGTACTAACCCATTTTCTCATGTCAAAAAACTATTAATGATGTAATGGATATGACTGATTTAATGATTAATGTCTAAAATTTGATAATATAATTAATATCGTTTTTCTGTTTGACAGTTTTAGAAACTTATTAGACATGTGCGTGATACGTGTCATCATACAAAATTTTAAATTTGTTAAAAACATGCAAAATTAGTAACAAAAATAAAAACTTTTATTGATATACCTGTATATTTTAAAAGCATGAATCGGCATAGTAGGAACTTTTAGGGGAGTAAACATTTTAGGCCGCTTTTTAAAATTAAAATTATAAGGTAAAAAACTTAAGTAGGGCCGCAATTGTCTATTTTGTTTAATTATATAAAAAAATATTATGTCGTTCACAACTCTCTCTTAAATAACAAATTTAAGCACGGTATCATGAAATATTCACATTTGTTTCAAATAATTTTTTTCAAATAAAATATGTCTTCTAAGAATTATTAATGATATAAATAATAAAGTAATGTTGGGATTTCCGATATACGTATTAGTTCAACTAACGCAGATTGCACTTTTGTAAATTTTACTGTAGTTACTGCATTTGAGAAAAACTTCGATAAAAGTAATATCTCGCTTATTGATAACATTTCCCTATTAATGCAGGACAGATTTTTGTATTGCTATATTAATTGTCAACACATTTTAATATTAACTGAACGTTCATTGTAGTTAAACTAACTTACCAGTAAAATAAGTAAGCCCCATTGTACACTACTTATCATAAATATGTTTACAAGTTAGTACGTATAAGCAGATACAGATCAAGTCAAAAGTGTGGAGACACTGATTTTCTGCCGTTAAGACTAATTTTACAAACAAATGTTTTCAAATAAAAGTTGTAAGAAACCAAGATGATCACATTTTAAAATTATTTTTACTTATACAGGGGAGTGGCATAGCTAACTTATGTTTCTTTTAATGTATGTAAAATGTGTATTTTTGCGTACTCTTATTTGCCTTTTAATTGCTTTTTTGAATGTGTTTTGTTTTATAAATTTCTGTACGGTTTTCTTATCTTATTCAGCCCTTTTTCGAAAAACTTTACAATTGCAGACCTCACTAATAAAATGTGCAGGTGTCAATACCACCCATGATGCCTGGATATCTACAAATTATCTGATTTTTCTTAGAATCTAATTTTCTCATCGCATTTGCAATTGCTTCACCGAAAACCACTGGTTTTACGTAGAACCAATGGTCAATAAAATTTATAAAGTACGAAAAGCTCTATCCAATTATAAAAAATATACAGGAGGGTCTGTTTAAAAAAACCGAGTTATGACACGGATTGCAAACGTCAAATGTCTTCTTGGTCTGCGACAACTTACATTTGAAACATTTTTTACTAAAATCAATATTAACAGCAGAAAATCGGTGTCTCTGGGCTTTTAACTCGTTCTGTTAGGTATAAGCTAAATTCAAGTTGTTTTTGTCAAAACTTTTTAGTCTGTTCTACTAACAAAAAAGTTTACTGTTGCTAAGAACATTAAAAATAAATTTTAGATATGTTATTACTTATTAATCTTGAGTAAAATATCAGTTATCGGTTATGTTTTTCGGAATTTCAAAAAATAGTAAGGTACTTATAAATAATATTTTGTACCTGAACAATTGAAGAACGTTTACAGGTCACAAGAAAAGTACATTAACTTTAAATTTGTTTAATAAATTAATAGCTGTTTTTTTATAGATTAACCCCTCAAAACAACTTTGGGATATAAAATTTTAGAAAATTCAAAGACAATTGAGACCTTAATATTTGTTATCGTTTTAAATGGTCTTGGCAAATGTAAATAACAATTATCCCTTAATACATAACGATAGTAGTACAACATTTAATAGATAACAGTAGCTAAGTGCATCAGACCTAGCAACAAATTTCCCTTGATAAATGTGTCGTCATTTGAATAGTTGTTCAATTAATTATGGTTAAATATAGTAAAACAACAGCAGAGGCTAATTAAGATTTTAATTTTAAAATGAAGATTATATTAATGTTGTTTAGATACCTACCTAATATCTGCGTTATTATTTTTATTTGTATAGATTTTGGTTATTTATTGTAATAAACTCAAAAGACGAAGAAGTACTATGTTTTAAAAACGAATTCAAGACCTAGCAACAATAACAAAATTTAATGACACGACAATCGCCATTTGCTGATTTAAAGGCTTCTTTGATTGTTGTGGTATATACTATAATCACTTCTTAATTTCTTATAATAATAATAATTGTCAGTTTTCTTTAATATTGCTTTATTTAATGATTTTTTTTCAGGGGCGATCACACAGAAGTTATCGAGATAGATTACGATCCGAAAGCTATTAGCTTTGAGGAGCTCTTGGAACTATTTTGGAATAATCATGAATACGGCCTAATTGGCAAAATTAAGAGACAGGTAAATAATTATTAAGGTGAAGCAGTAAACTGTAATGAGAAAAGAAATAACGGTAGTTAATCTTTATCCAATTATCTATATCACAATTACTTCCACTCAAAAAATCCTCATTTGTAGTAACGACAACCTTGACATTAGTTGAGTTTCCCAATGCTTTTGAAAATTTATGCTAAGAATTTTTATAGGCAAAATTTACATTACATGTTTTTAACCTTGACTCAAATGACTGCTTTTTTGTTGGAAACTTCCGATAATTTTTGAAGGTTGAGGTCTTTTTCGGTTTGAAAGATTATCCTATTGGCGCTGGCTGTGGAGTTGTGGTTCGAGCCTCTGACTTACAAGTTACTCTGCCAGACTGACATGGGTTTTCAAGTATAATATCAAAATATGAAAAATTTGTAGGTACAAAAAAACTGATTATTTTGATTCTTGAAAGTTAAATAATTAGCGCATATAAAGAAAACTTTTAAGTACCCTATAAATCAACACTTGAAAGATAAAACAGTTTTAATAATTTAGACTTTGTTACAGTATACATCTTTGATTCTTTATCATGATGAGGACCAAAAAAGGATTGCTGAGATATCATTGAAAAAAGAAACCTATAAACGGAAAGAAGAACTGATCACAGAAATTGCACCTGCTGGTCATTTTTATCCAGCTGAAGAGTAAGTTCAAAATTAAAATTGATACTATGGTGTGAACAAAAAAAAACACATTTGCTATGACCGCTGGTCATTTGAAAGTTTCTTGTAGATCATTTCATACAATTTTATTATTATTACGCAAACAAACTGTAAAAAGTTTATTTTAGTCCATCGTTTTCATGGGGATAGAGAGTAGCACAAGCAGGTATAATTTGATTTTGCAATAACTGCAAATACAGAGCCGAAGTTAAATTGCCATCGATGAAAAAGGGACCGATAATATGATCCCCTAGAATGCCCGCCCAAACATTAACCTTTTGAGGATACTGCGTATGGTGTTCCAAAACCCAATGAGGATTTTCCGATGACCTGTATCTGCAGTTATGTCTGTTTATTTCACCATTAAGGCAAAACGTAGCTTCGTCAGAGAAAACAATATTGTTGACAAAATTTTCATTATTATTGCAAATATTTGACATTTCCTCACAAAATTGGAGTCTCCTATCAAAATCATTCTCCATCAACTCGTGTATAAAGTGTACCTTATAGGGTTTATACTTTTCACTTTTTAAAATTGAAACGACCGAAGACTGTGAAATATTGAGATTGGCCGCTAATTGCCTGGTTGGTAAATGGGGATCTTCAGATACAGCCAATAAAACGTCCAGTTTTTTTATCATCACTTGTCGATGTTCTAGGTCTACCACTCTTTGGTACATTTTTAACGCTACCCGTTTGTTCAAAACGTTGTAAAGTTTTACCAGCAACAGATTTAGAAATTGGATTTCTATTTGGATGCGTATCATTAAATAAATTACAAACGTCTTGTAAACTTCTACGTCTATCTCCATAACCCAGCATCATAAGTATTTCAATTCTTTCACGTTCACTTAAACTCGCCATTGCTAATGCTAACAGCAATAAATTACACAAAATTGAAAAATGTTGTAAACAAACAAATTCAGCCTTAGTGATATCGCCTTTGTTTATCGCTTCGCTGTTGTTTATCATGGCTATATCGTTTACGAATAGGGAAGTTAATTAATTGTAAATACTTCAACTTCAACGGGCATTTTCTCGAAGAAATGTTATACAAACCCAAAAATTTTTTATACCATTGTAAAGAGAAAAGAATTCTGTATCGAATAGTAGTATAACATTAATAGGTTGCCATTTAAAAAAATATCGCGTAAAGTGATAACTCAAAAACAATTGAATAATAAAATTTTTCGTCTATATCAATATGTAGATAAAAATTTCATAAAAAACTTTTGTATTGAACATTTTCTTATAAAATGAATATTAACGACAGCAAATCGGTTTCTCCATACTTTTAACTCTCTCTGTATATAAAAGCACAAAGGGTTTTTTCTCCGGTTCCTCCAGCGGTTACCGCTTCACCAATTTGGACCATTTTTTTTTTAAATGAAAGATCCACAGATGGAACATGAAACATTTTTATATTTTTATTCTATGTCGATTTTTTAATAATAATTATTTTAATTTATAATATATATGAAGGTCGGCTAGACGCGCGTCACTTGGGGCGCCATCTACAATAACGTCGCGTGTCATTAATGGAACTAATGCATCACGTGACTTGACATTTCGCCGGTTATGTCAACGCTGTCTGTCAGTGCATTGTGCGCTGGGGTAACACTAGTTTATTGTAAAATTAATTTGTCTCTTTTTTTTACAGTTATCATCAAAAGTACAGATTACAACAACACAATTTTCTTAGCGAGGCCCTAGGTTTGACACCTGAACGGCTACAAAAATCACATGTGGCAGCTCGTTTAAATGGCTACCTTGTGGGAGTAGGCACAGAAGAAAATCTAACCAAGGATATAGTTACACTAGGTTTAACTGAGAAAATTGCTGAATATGTGAACAGACATTATCAAGAAAATAAAGGTGGCAGTCTATACTGCTAATGTGAAATAATCTCATATATAATTAATATGGACATCTTGAAATTTATAAGTGATAATTAGATAAGCTTTTAGAGGGTCCAAAGTTGGAGTTTTAATGTTACTTCAGTGTCCAAGAAATGGTTCTATTTTATAGTGTTGTTCAGTATTATTATTAATAGCAAATGCTGGACTTTTAGTGTAAATGAACAGGAGTTTTAGTAACTATGAATTACTTTTAAAGTGTTGGTTATCATTGTATTGCATGCATTTTTGTTATATTGTATTTTACCTATTATGTTTTTATTGTATCTGCCCTATGTACCTAAATATATTTAAATTATGATCGCATATACATAAATGACATTGATAATAGATTCAGGGACATTTTCTCCTTCTTGACGAGTTTTCTTAGAGCGACTACATGAACCGAACTGAACTGACTAATTGCCAATACAAGTAATAAATATTTGGCCTACAAGTTATAGAGTTATGCAGAGCGTTTCAGATAATTTTTCAAATAAAGTTATTTAGAAAATTCTTATCTACATACTGATGTATACATTTTTTTTAGCTTCAAATGTTTTTGAATTTTGACGTACATAATGCAGCAATTTATTTTTAAATACCAACCCGACTATTTTTGTTATTGCTTGATAAGAGTATTTTTCTTTTTACTACGCCTTAAAAAATTAGAAGGTACACAGTTTATTGAGAAAAATTCGTTTCAAGTTCTAATTTGAAATTGATCTGATTTACTTCTCGAATAAATAATTTACTAGAGTGCTTGGAGTTACTACAAGTAACTGGGCATTTTGTAACAAATGTCAATCAGCTTCAAGCATTTGCTACCAGATGGCTTGCTAAATTTTAATTTGTTTCGTCTGTTAAACAGGTGGGTGTGATAACAAAATACAAGACCTAAAACACGTATTTTTAAATATTGTATAGCTCCAGGTAATTTATTTTTGTTTCGAACGGACATCTTGAAACATAATTCAGTGTAAACAGTTAAACGTAGTCGCAAAGAACGCGAGACGCAACGGCGGGCGCTTACCTTGTTTTAGTGTAGGGAGTCGCTGCTTTTATGGGTACAGTTACTGTACAGAAACCAATTGAACAGGCTATCGCAAATTCAAATTCCCGCTGCTTGTTTTCTTAGAAATCTAATACTCTTTCAACTGTACAACGTTATAATTATTAAATGTTACACTTTTGCAAATACGGCCACGTCAACACTGAAAAAAATTGTTTAGAAATTGTCAATACAATTTTGTAGCATGAAAAATGCAGTAACGGTTATTACAATAGTGCGGTTAGTTACTTATTTTGTATAAAATTTTGAATTCAAATGTAGCATTTTTGAACACTTTTCTGTAGTACCTAAGCCTGTTGTAGCATTCTAGAAGATATTTGTAAGAAAATTTTATGTAAAATATTTCGTTCTACATAATATCGTACCGTTAACTAAAAACAAAATTAAAAACTACTAGATTTGTAGTATCAAAGCAGAAATACTACAATTTTGTAGCATTTCCATATTTAGCATACGCAGTCATATCCCGATTTCAGTCAGTTGGTGATGGTGACGAGAGAAATGAATCGCAGTGTTCTGGAGAAGGAAAATGTATATTTCACGAAGCTTACACGACTTGATGATAAACTGGGGACTACCTTATAGTTAATAGAAACTTTGCAAGGTAAGATAAATGCTACCTAGGTACTGTATTTCCAGCAAATTTAATTTGTTAGGGATTACACAATAACAAAATCAGATTACCCAATTATGATGATTATGCACATTGCATCAGTCGCGGATAACAATAACGGCCCACAAATAAAATCTGACATCAATATTAGTGGGCTTCGTGGTGGGACTAGCGGCGGGTTAGATTTTTAGTTAGGTACTTCAGTTTATTTTACGGTATGACTTTAAGCTAAGGGATTGTTAGGTACATTATGTCGTGAGTGTGAGTTTATTTAATTACTTTAATTAGAAAATATAAGTACGCAGTTTGGGGAAGCACCGACCGTTCAAGGCCTGCTACAAGTATAATTACAACAGAAGTGACTACGTTAGATTTTACAGATGTTAATACTTGTAATCAGGATTAATACTAAATATTTAGCAGTTTTTAAGGTGTTATTTATTGCAAAATTTAGGAACAATTCAGCTTTTGGATGAGGCAACTTAAGTGGTTTGATGTGTGTAGGAATCTGGTATTCCTGAGCCGCGAAAACATGAATTTCCTCGCGAAGAAGTTTTGGTAAAGTACAGTTGTAACTTGTAAATGTACGTAGCGTAAACAACTGTAATTGTTGCTGGAAATAAAACTTTACATTTTGAAAGTGTTGTAAGTACCTATTTGCGCGGGAGTTCTTAATTGTGTATGGCGAGGGTGAAATTTCGTATCGGCAAGGCAAGAACGTGATAGGGGTATATAGGAACGCACGGCGAAAGACAAATTAGTCAGATACAGTAACCTACGTAGGTTTTATAAAATGCTATCAAGTTATTTGTTTTAGAAAATGAAATTGATGAGGAAACTTTTTTGGATCTAACTGAAACGGATATAAAAGAGCTCATTCCCAAATTAGGCCTGAGAAAGAAGTTTTTACTTAAACACCAGGAATACGTTTTGCTGAAGAAGTTCTTGTAAATTTGCTTTATAAAATGTTTGTTCTAGTTTTTATAATGTTTTTTTGTATTAAATATGTAATGCTGTTTAATAAATTTTTTTACATTAACTACCTATCTTTTACAGCCCCCACCTATCTTACACATTTCTACAATGTGCAGTAAAATGTACTAAAATACATAGCGAAAAGTGTAAATTTTAGCATTTCCACTGGATTTTTTAACGAAAGCTATTAGATTATGTAGCAACAGATACTACAAAAATTCAGCGTTTTACTACATTAAATAGCAAAAAATATCATATTACATTAACATTTTACTATAAATTTTATCATTTCTAACTATATTTGTTGACAAAAGTTATTAGATGATGTAGCAATAACGACTACAACAATTTACGATTTTACTAAAATTTGCAGTAGTAGTTGTTACACCTAATGATACACTACAGAAGAGTTTGTAGTAAATGTTGCTACAGAAGTTGTGATCGTACAACTACAATAACATGCATTTTTTTTGTTGCAAAATTGTAGCACTTATTGCTATAAAATGACTACTACAAAACTTAGGAATTATTTACTATATCCTGTATTTGGCGCCTGTAGCACTACAAATTATAGTTGCATCATCTACAATTGTAGAGTATTTTACTACAATTTTTTTCCGGGAAGTATTGGTATCTAGTATTGGCTACAATTTGTTTTTTTTTTAACTTTAATTTTACTGTGACGCTTTCTATGAATTTGGATAGATGGAATGGAAAGTTATAATTATAAAATTTACACTTTTGCAAACAACCGAAGTCTACTTTTCAGCTTTTTATTTCGTAGGCTCATAGAGCTAGAGATAAACTACAGTTTGGTTGGTGTCCCAAGCCGCTAATTTCTTCATAGCGCTTTCTGTTTCTATGAATTTTTTTAAATACGGAAACTGATTATTGCGTTGAAATATAGACAAAATATCCCATCTTTTAGTAAAATTAAAAGAACCTAGAAGTTTGTAACAACTGAAAAATTATTAGTAAGTCGCGCTGAAGATTTTTTAACAGTAGGATCTAGAAATAATGGGCCCCAATAAAAGTTTAGTATAAGTCTTCTAATGTACAAATAAAATAATTTTTATCTTCAAAAATATTTATTTATTTTAACTGTAAATAGGTACGTATTTCGACATGTTTTTGTGTCATTATCAAAAGTTTTTTTTTTATTTTAAAGTTAAAACAGTTAGTGTTGCTATAGGCATAATAAAACTGACCTTATTTGATTTGATTTATACCTTAAATTTCGACATGTTTTCAAGTCATTAGTAAGATTAGCAGTAAACAGTTGATGTTGCTATAGAAACAGTAGAACTGACCTTGGTTACCTTCGTCTGCAGATGATTTTATTTCATATTCCAAAATTTCTAACAACAGTGAATTAGCAAGATTAAATTGCTCATTCAAACCTGTATGCTGCCAATTTTATTTCGACATGTTTTCATGTCATTATTAAAAGTTAGATTAACAGTAAATAGTTAGTGTTGCTATAGGAATAATAGAACTGATCTTGGTTGTTAATCCGTCTAAATACGGAAATTGATTATTGCATTGAAGTGTAGACAAAATAGGCCATTCTTATTCTTCTTCTTCTTAATTGGTAAGCTTAGAGCCTGTTCATTCCAACGATTCTTTCCATCGTTTTCTTGGTCTTCCCGGCGATCTTTATGTGTTGGTCTAAAATCTGTTATTATTTTCGCGATCCTATCATCTGCCATTCTACTTATAGGTTCATTCCAATCATTACGCCTTTGTAATACCTAGCTTCCGATGTCTTGGACATTGCACTATGTTCAAATATTAAACAATGGTAGCGCCATCTACTGTCCTAATTTGTTTTATATATGTATGCATGCGCTCTCTAAGTCCAATGTTAATGGCTGCTGGTAAATGTAATCATAAAGAGTGTTCAATAAACAAAAACAATTTTATTTGTCTCCAGTTTATTTTCGTGTATTTTATGACATCCACTAGGATGAAATAAAAATTCTTGTAACACACTACCTCCGTATTTCTTCATTTCTAATGTGATCTCGCCTAGTTATTCGTATTATTCTCCGTAGAGTTTGCATTTCCGTTGTCTCCAAGATTTGTCTTGTCTTTATGGTATCAGGTCTTGTTTCTACAGAGTAAATCATGATTGGTCTTACGACTGGTTTGTAAATTTTTACTTTGGATTTTTTTTGCGGGAATTTGTTGTAGGTACCATATTGTATACTCGTAGTATCATTCAGACATGCTAAGATTTTTGCCGTTTTATTTGATTGGTGTACTACTTCTCTTGCTAATATTCCGTTACTAGTTATTTGCGCCGCTAAATATGTAAAAGACATAACTTTTCCCTCATGTTCCAACTTGCATCGTAAGGGATTTTTGTTTAGTTTTATAATTTCATTCGTTATCACATTACATAAAAACGTCCGTGAAGTTAGCATTAGATTTAGATTCAGATTTAAATTTATTTTCCTCTCTGAGCTGGATTTTACAGTTGACCAAATAAATACTTTGTATAGCTAAAATTGAATCTGAATCTACGGTCAATTTCCAATACACTTAGAAAATTACACGTTTCTATTCTTCCTCTTTGCAATATGGCACCTAAAAAAAACTCCTTTTGTAAAATAAACAAACACACCAATCATTTAATTACAACGCAGAGGCGAAAGTAGTCTAGAGATAAAACTTTGGTTTTGAATATGCATGCAGTAATTGAAACAAAACCCAATATTTTAAAACAAAAGATCATAAAGTGGCCATACCCCGGGACGTACCCCCCTTCACTTATTAACTCATATTTTAAATTATAATGAACCGCCGATTGGAAGTGATCCAGAAGCTAAAGTTTGATTTCGAACGTTTCTTCAGTTTTTGAAAAAAAATCATAATTTCCTTAAAAATAATCGTACATTTCCCATATTTTGGGAAAATGTTCTCTAGGTACCCCCTTAACTACCACATACTTTAAAGTTCTTTGACCCGCCGATTGGGAGTGATCCACAAGCTAAAGTTTGATTTCGAACGTTTCTTCAGTTTTTGAAAAAGAAATCATAATTTCCTTAAAAATAATCGTGCATTTCCTATATTTTGGGAAAATGTTCTCTAGGTACCCCCTTAACTACCACATACTTTAAAGTTCTTTGACCCGCCGATTGGGAGTGATCCAGAAGCTAAAGTTTGATTTCGAACGTTTCTTCAGTTTTTGAAAAAGAAATCATAATTTCCTTAAAAATAATCGTGCATTTCCCATATTTTGGGAACATGTTCTCTAGGTACCCCCATAACTACCACATACTTTAAAGTTCTTTGACCCGCCGATTGGGAGTGATCCAGAAGCTAAAGTTTGATTTCGAACGTTTCTTCAGTATTTGAAAAAGAAATCATAATTTCCTTAAAAATAATCGTGCATTTCCCATATTTTGGGAAAATGTTCTCTAGGTACCCCCTTAACTACCACATACTTTAAAGTTCTTTGACCCGCCGATTGGGAGTGATCCAGAAGCTAAAGTTTGATTTCGAACGTTTCTTCAGTATTTGAAAAAGAAATCATAATTTCCTTAAAAATAATCGTGCATTTCCCATATTTTGGGAAAATGTTCTCTAGGTACCCCCATAACTACCACATACTTTAAAGTTCTTTGACCCGCCGATTGGGAGTGATCCAGAAGCTAAAGTTTGATTTCGAACGTTTCTTCAGTATTTGAAAAAGAAATCATAATTTCCTTAAAAATAATCGTGCATTTCCCATATTTTGGGAACATGTTCTCTAGGTACCCCCATAACTACCACATACTTTAAAGTTCTTTGACCCGCCGATTGGGAGTGATCCAGAAGCTAAAGTTTGATTTCGAACGTTTCTTCAGTATTTGAAAAAGAAATCATAATTTCCTTAAAAGTAATCGTGCATTTCCCATATTTTGGGAAAATGTTCTCTAGGTACCCCCTTAACTACCACATACTTTAAAGTTCTTTGACCCGCCGATTGGGAGTGATCCAGAAGCTAAAGTTTGATTTCGAACGTTTCTTCAGTTTTTGAAAAAGAAATCATAATTTCCTTAAAAATAATCGTGCATTTCCCATATTTTGGGAAAATGTTCTCTAGGTACCCCCTTAACTACCACATACTTTAAAGTTCTTTGACCGGCCGATTGGGAGTGATCCAGAAGCTAAAGTTTGATTTCGAACGTTTCTTCAGTTTTTGAAAAAGAAATCATAATTTCCTTAAAAATAATCGTGCATTTCCCATATTTTGGGAACATGTTCTCTAGGTACCCCCATAACTACCACATACTTTAAAGTTCTTTGACCCGCCGATTGGGAGTGATCCAGAAGCTAAAGTTTGATTTCGAACGTTTCTTCAGTATTTGAAAAAGAAATCATAATTTCCTTAAAAATAATCGTGCATTTCCCATATTTTGGGAAAATGTTCTCTAGGTACCCCCTTAACTACCACATACTTTAAAGTTCTTTGACCCGCCGATTGGGAGTGATCCAGAAGCTAAAGTTTGATTTCGAACGTTTCTTCAGTTTTTGAAAAAGAAATCATAATTTCCTTAAAAATAATCGTGCATTTCCCATATTTTGGGAAAATGTTCTCTAGGTACCCCCTTAACTACCACATACATACTTTAAAGTTCTTTGACCCGCCGATTGGGAGTGATCCAGAAGCTAAAGTTTGATTTCGAACGTTTCTTCAGTATTTGAAAAAGAAATCATAATTTCCTTAAAAATAATCGTGCATTTCCCATATTTTGGGAAAATGTTCTCTAGGTACCCCCTTAACTACCACATACTTTAAAGTTCTTTGACCCGCCGATTGGGAGTGATCCAGAAGCTAAAGTTTGATTTCGAACGTTTCTTCAGTTTTTGAAAAAGAAATCATAATTTCCTTAAAAATAATCGTGCATTTCCCATATTTTGGGTACATGTTCTCTAGGTACCCCCATAACTACCACATACTTTAAAGTTCTTTGACCCGCCGATTGGGAGCGATCCAGAAGCTAAAGTTTGATTTCGAACGTTTCTTCAGTATTTGAAAAAGAAATCATAATTTCCTTAAAAATAATCGTGCATTTCCCATATTTTGGGAAAATGTTCTCTAGGTACCCCCTTAACTACCACATACTTTAAAGTTCTTTGACCCGCCGATTGGGAGCGATCCAGAAGCTAAAGTTTGATTTCGAACGTTTCTTCAGTATTTGAAAAAGAAATCATAATTTCCTTAAAAATAATCGTGCATTTCCCATATTTTGGGAAAATGTTCTCTAGGTACCCCCTTAACTACCACATACTTTAAAGTTCTTTGACCCGCCGATTGGGAGTGATCCAGAAGCTAAAGTTTGATTTCGAACGTTTCTTCAGTATTTGAAAAAGAAATCATAATTTCCTTAAAAATAATCGTGCATTTCCCATATTTTGGGAAAATGTTCTCTAGGTACCCCCATAACTACCACATACTTTAAAGTTCTTTGACCCGCCGATTGGGAGCGATCCAGAGGCTAAAGTTTGATTTCTAACGTTTCTTCAGTATTTGAAAAAGAAATCATAATTTCCTTAAAAATAATCGTGCATTTCCCATATTTTGGGAAAATGTTCTTTAGGTACCCCCTTAACTACCACATACCTTAAAGTTCTTTGACCCGCCGATTGGGAGTGATCCAGAGGCTAAAGTTTGATTTCGAACGTTTCTTCAGTATTTGAAAAAGAAATCATAATTTCCTTAAAAATAATCGTGCATTTCCCATATTTTGGGAAAATGTTCTCTAGGTACCCCCTTAACTACCACATACTTTAAAGTTCTTTGACCCGCCGATTGGGAGTGATCCAGAAGCTAAAGTTTGATTTCGAACGTTTCTTCAGTATTTGAAAAAGAAATCATAATTTCCTTAAAAATAATCGTGCATTTCCCATATTTTGGGAAAATGTTCTCTAGGTACCCCCATAACTACCACATACTTTAAAGTTCTTTGACCCGCCGATTGGGAGTGATCCAGAAGCTAAAGTTTGATTTCGAACGTTTCTTCAGTATTTGAAAAAGAAATCATAATTTCCTTAAAAATAATCGTGCATTTCCCATATTTTGGGAAAATGTTCTCTAGGTACCCCCTTAACTACCACATACTTTAAAGTTCTTTGACCCGCCGATTGGGAGTGATCCAGAGGCTAAAGTTTGATTTCGAACGTTTCTTTCTAAATTTTACAAAAATAAATTAACAAAATTAGTAATTAGTAATTACAGTTCATGTTCGAAATGAGCCCCATTATTGTTGATACAGCACCCTACTCTTCTTTTCATGTTGTTAATAGTATATTAAAAAACAAGTTTCATAAGACATGATTTTAGAGCACGCGTCCAAGTTAGAAAAAGAGCCGCTTGCGGCGAGTTTTCTAATGGACAAGTGCGCTTAAATGTCTTATGAAACGTGTATTTTATACTATTTTTTCTATTTTGGTCCAAAAACGTTAAAAATTATCTTATTTTATATTTTAATTTAAAAATATAATCGATTAGGAAAATTTTTTGTTTTTTGCTTTTGTTATGTGGCTGTTGGTGACATTTAAAACAATTTCAAACAATTCGAACTACTGTCAAGTGTCAAATTAAAATTTAGACAAGCTGTGTTTGCAAGTGATTTAATTTTTAAAATACCTAAGATTTGAAGATAAGATGGAAGAAGAATTATCTTGCACCCCACCCGAGCTACGCAAAGTAGCGAAAAATTCGCTAAATAATAATCTTAATTTTTAGAACTTACAATTTGAAGGTTATGCTTATAACGCGTGAAGGTTTTGCTGCCACATGGTTGTCAGCAACCTAACAAAATAAAATTTCGAATTCTTTAAAGAGTTGCTTTATGAAATCCAAATGAGTTTCATAAAGTAGTCAGTAAAGAACCAAAATAGAAAAAAACATTTTGTAGCTGTTGCACAGTTATATTTGCAGTATACACTGTGTCCATAAAGTAACTCGCCCCCCCAACTAACTTTTGAACGACTTGATATTTTTCTACAAAATTTGGTGTGCTGTAATGGTAAATTAAACACTATTTTTTAGTTAACAATTAAATTTTGTATCATTCAAAATGGCGACTGGGCGCCATTTTGTAATTTTTTTTTAAATAGAAAAAGGCGTCGAGTGACACCTCATTGGAAAGGTCTTTTAGTTCTGCGTCTGATCCTAGAGTTTCAAAGAAAAATATTCAGCCATAACAAAATGACAATGTTTGAAGATAAAGAAGTCTATTTAAAAAAACTAAGAATCAAAGCTTAAATTAATTAAATTAAGTGTTCGAAATGTTAACCATTCACTTCTTGGCACATAAAAAGTCGGTTATGAAATTTCCTGCCTTACATTTTCATAAGTTTCTGGAGTGATATTTCTGCAAACTTCTGTAATGCGTTGCTCCAGTTTTTCAATTGTTTCTGGACGGGTTCTGTACACTTTCGATTTCAGATATTCCTATTACAAAAAAATCTAAGGAAGTTAAATCTGGGGAGTGAGCCGGCTATTCTACAGGCCCCCGCCTACCAATCCATCTTCCAAGAAAATCTCCGTTGAGAAAGTCAGAAACGGGCCTATAATAATGAGGCGGCAGCGCACCGTCTTGTTTTGTAACGTTTTCAATATAATTTCAAGCCACCTGAGATATTTCTGGGAAAATTTTGTCCTGCAAATGAATAAGTGGACTACTGGATAAGAAAATTAAAACAATTTTAAACTGAGCGAGTCCATTGGTTTACAATCCGCCATTTTGTTATGGCTCAATATTTTTCTTTGAAACTATAGGATCAGACGCAGAACTAAAAGACCTGTCAAATGAGGTGTCACTCAACCCTGGATAAAAAAAACAAAACAATTTTGAATTGAGTTAGTTCATTTGTTTAAAATCCGCCGTTTTGTTATGGCTGAATATTTTTCTTTGAAACTCTAGGATCAGACGCAGAATTAAAAGACCTGTCAAATAAGGTGTCACTCGACCCTGGATAAAAAAAATCAAAACAATTTTAAATTGAGCGAGTCCATTTGTTTTAAATCCGCCATTTTGTTATGGCTGAATATTTTTCTTTGAAATTCTAGGATCAGACGCAGAATTAAAAGACCTTTCAAATGAGGTGTAACTCTATTAAAAAAAAATTTCAAAATGGCGCCCAGTCGGCATTTTGAATGATACAAAATTTAATTGTTAACTAAAAATTAATATTAATTTCCCATTAAAGCACATCAATTATTGTGGTAAAATTTCAAGTCGTTCAAAAGTTAGGTGGGGGGGGGGGGGGTTTACTTTATAGACAGACGGTATGTACAGTGTGTTTGTAAATCGCTTTACAGCTTGTAACTTCGTTATTAATAAAGATATCGAAATAAACTTTGTTTTCGTTTTAAATGGGGAGATGGATAGTATAAAATGCCGTATGACAATTTTAAAAACCCCCTACAATTTTTGCATATCGGCATATAACTTTTGATTTTTGAGTGGAACACTATATATTTTTAGACATTTGAAATCAGCGCTAAAAATACTTTGTGTTGGTACACTTAATTCAAAATTTTAAAATGCAAATTTTTTAATTATAAAAATATATTTTCTTAAAGCATGCCATGACTTACGTAAAATCACTAACAACTTATCAAGAAAGCTAAAACAAATGTCACTTGCTTTAAAAAGTGCACCACAGCCAAATTACCCCACCGAACTTCATTAAAACATGTGAAAACGTAATTTTTTTTAATAGAAAAATATGAATTGCATTAGATAGTTGAACATTACAATAAAACAGCTTTACAATGATATGTCATACTTGGCTAGTCATTTAAAATTAGCCTTTGAAAAAACAAAAATACGTCAAACATTATAATCATACAATACCTGAATCACAAGTTAGTAGGCTTAGGCGTACGACTAAAAAACAATTGCTTGAGCATACACGGAAAAAAATCATTTAAAAAAATTTACTACAATGTTGTTGTAAAATTATCTTAGGAAATTTTAATACAATTATCGTTATAGAAGCAACATTTTTGCTAATTATTAAAACTTGATTTAGTAAACCTTGCTTTAAAATTGTGGTTAACTTCTTGTTGTAATGTTTTACATTAGCGTGTAATTTGGTCACACAATGTTTGTATGAATTCGCGGAATATAGCATTGTGGCAAATTTTCGCACAAGAGTTACACTTGTTTCAACAATTTTGTTGTTAAAAAAAGTGGCGTGATCAAATTAAACATAGAATTGGGGCGTTTTATTATGATAACATGCGCTTGTTGTGCAGATTATGCAAATTAAAAGCTAAAAATGTAAAGGTTGGCGACGCAGACGGATAATTGCGTATTGTTTAACTTATATTGCTGGCGTCGCTCGTGTGCGTTGCGTTATTGGTATTTTGTGTGGTTTTTGATACCGCCAGTTACTTATTGTTAGTGAGTTAGTGTATCCATTATTACCTGCAATTCCTATATTATAAAAGTTGATCATGGACGGTTTTGTAAAGAACAAACTGGAGAACTGGGAACTAGACGAGAAGCTGTAGGGTATCTTTGAAGGTAGGTAGGCATTATTACTGTTTTGTAACTTTATATTATTTATTATTACAATGGTATTACTTTGTTATCTATGCAAAAATTGCAATATTATTATTATTATTACCTTATGAACTTTATGAATCGATTTGATGTAATAATATGACTCATGTCATGTGCATGTGTGACTCGTCTCATCGGCCATCAGTTTTGGCGCGCATTATGCTAGCGTCCTTATTAAACTTTTGACTTTTGAAATTTGCATCCTTTTTTTAAATAGGTAAGTCGTATAGGTTTTTCCAATAAAGGTAGAGCCTTCGCAAGTGCAAGTATAGGGTAATGGATTAAATGAGGGGCTAAATTCCGGCTCTGTGCTGTCAAACGAAACGCCACGCTCTATATCTATAAAGAATCATATGCATTTTATAATTTTTCTCTGGTTATCTCTTACTTGAAATTAATTTCCAAAGAAGCCAATATTGCAACAATTAAATCAATAGAAACTAACTTCTTGTTAGAGATAACCAAATATTGCAAAATCTACCCCAAAAGGTCAAAGATATAAAGGTCAAAATTTGAAAATTTTGCATATTACAATAATTTTATTTATTTCTGCAATTTCACTACAAAAAATATATAAAACATAGCCACTTTTATGTAGTATACAGGACGCTCGCCTCTCCTTTAAATACACGCGGGATGTTTCCTTTACCAAGTACATTAACTTCAAAGGGTGGTTAAAAACTTTTGTATATATTTTAAAACCGTATATGTAATGTAATAATAAATATTTTAGTCTTATTTTCTTATTGTGCATTAAATTTCATGAGCCCAGTGGCGTAACAAACACCTCCGCATTACGGGGGCCCAGGTGTCTACAAATAAACGATGATAAGAGTAACTAAAAGCAATTGAAATACTTTTGATAAAAGTGGGCCTGGGCCCATACAAGTTTCTGCGGGGCGCGGGGGGGGGGGGACGCTATCACTTTTTGTTCCGCCACTGCAGGAGCCCTAAAAACTGCTCAGCTTTTTCCTATCGAAAATTTGTTTTAGGCATAAGTAGACCTGCATCTGGTTATTGTAAATTTTTACAAAAGAAATGTAGTTTTGCACATTTTCCCCTTTTTCGTGAAAAATTGCTCATCTAATTATGTTGCTATTTCTGCGAGATTTTTTATATTTTGCGTTAGGAAATTATAATAATAAATATAGCCTCCATAAGTAAACTTTGAAATATTAAAATTATATAAAGAAAATTTTGTTTTTGATCTTAAACTTTCTGAAAATGTTCATACTTGTGACTGATTTATTTTTATTTTAAGGAAACCAACTACATGAGGACTCGTTCAATAATCTAACAGAAGCTGACATTAAAGAACTTATTCCTGTACTAGGTGTCAGAAATTCAGGTAAAAGTTACTTAAAATAATAAAAATAGTAGTAAAGTAGAGGAAACTAGTTTTGTTTCAAATCTTTATATATTTTTAGAACATTTGTTGATAGATCTATTCTCAAATTCCTTGTACTTTGTAATGGACTAACTACAATTGTGTTGGAAAGTGTGGAATTGTGTTAAAAAGCACTGCATTGCAGTACTTTTTTTTCACAATTGTAGTATTTTGTAACACAATTGTAGTTAGTCCAGCAACTTATTTGTTTTCTATGCGTCTAAGTATAACGTAGGTGTACAATATTTTTTATATTTTTTCTGCATAGGCCACTAACAACGGGCCTATTATTCTACAAGCCGTATCTGATACATCTGGATTATTATTATCAGCAACTGATGAAACAGACACAGTTTCAAATATCTCCACATCCTCACAATCTCTGGAAACGGATGCTGAAGAAGTCAACGAAGATGTTGAATTAGGTATGATGGTTATTTACCGTGTCTTCCAATCATTACTAAAGTCATTTTGTATGTATGTTATGTTTTTTGTTTATTTAAGCAATTATGCTTGTTGTCACAAAATATTGCTGTCAACTTTCTTGTTCTTGTATTGTTTTTAGGACTGTTGAAGTTTCTTATTTTTTGTGAAATAATATAATGTACGATTAATACTTATAGGCTGTATTAATAAAATTTTCTATCTCGGCATTGATATTTAATTTTAACATATACAATCCCATATAATTCTTCGTGTCATAAAAGACATAACAAATTCTAAAACAATAATGTTGAAACCTCTCCTACAAAAGCGTAATAATTAGTAGCATAATTTTTAGTAAAAACTACTCGGGGGAAAAACGAAATTTTAAAACAATATTGTTGAAACCTCTCGTACAAAAGTGTAATAATTAGTTGCACAATTTTTAGTAAAACCTACTTCGGGGAAAGCGAAATTTTAAAACAATATTGTTGAAACCTCTCCTACAAAAGTGTAATAAATTGTAACACAATAGTTGCTGAAAGTACTCATGAAAAGGCGTTTTTTTTTAACAATGTATGTTACTACAATTTATACATTATTGTGATAAATTTTACAATATGTATAATTCCATTTTTCACCATCATACTGTCTTTAAGGAATGTACAATATTTTAACAACAATCAAGTAGTAACGAAGCACGCACATTGTGCCTAGTCGTATATGTACTACAAATTGTAGTAAAAATAATAACATTTGTGTTGTTGTTCACAACATTTTTTTTTTCGTGTACCAACAACATATTCTGTTTCGGCATTTTTGTTTTTTTAAACGCTAATTTTAAATGACAAGGGAAGTATGACATATAAACCTATTTTATTGTGTTTTCAATTATCTAATGCAACTCTAATAGTTAAATTTAAAAAAATTACGTTTTCACATGTTTTAATGAAGTTAGGTGGGGTAGTTCGGCTGTGGTCCACTTTTAAAGGCAAGTAGCATTTGTTTTACCTTTCTTGGGCAGTTGTTAATAATTTTACATAAGTCATCAGCTGCTTTAAGAAAATATATATTTTTTTAATTTAGAGAAATCGCACTCCAAAATTTCGATTTAGGTATACCACCATAAAAGTATTTTTAGCGCTGATTTCAAACATCTGTAAATATATAGGGTACTCCATTTTAAAAGCAAAAGTTAAACGCCGTTACACAAAAAATAGTAGGCGGTGTTTAAAATTGCTATACGGCATTTTGTACTATACATTTCCCCATTTAAAACAAAACAAAAGTTAATTTTGATATCTTTATTAATAACGAAGTTACACGCTGTAAAGAGATTTACAAACACCCTGTATATTGCATCTGTACAGGAACGGTTACGTCTGAATCCTTGTTGCTCGTCTCGCAATGTAATTATGTGTTTTAGTTTTTTGGCAATTAATTTTGTGGTAAGCTTTAAGGTGTTATTTAGTAAATTTATCCCTCTAAAGTTTTGTTATTTATTTTTATTTCGATTGCTTTATACATAGATCTTCATGTAGAATTTAATAGTTTTTGTATGTAACAAGGGTAAAATAAATGTATTTTATGTTTACTTTTGCTCGTCAGGCTTGCAAATAACGCAGAAACGAGGGGCCAGAAGCTTTCTACAAAACGTTGTTTAAGAGTCGAAAATTTGTAGTTACCCATTGCTATGAACTCTTTATGAACAAGGAAAACTAGATTCACAATAAGATAATTTTGTATTTAAAAGCACAGATAAGGCAGATATACGACCCTTTATACAAAATGTCCGCTCATATTTGGAGATGAAATTAGCGTTAGTTTGGCTACAACGCACCAGACCAATTTTAGGGCGCTGCTATCGCTATTTGTTTATTACTGATGAAATGTGTTGGAAACTGTTTTATCGGGGATTTGAGTGCATCTGTCACATCATGAATATAATTTAAGTAGAATTGGCTTCAATATTAATTATTTACGAAAAATTGCGATTTGACAATTAAGCATGGCAGATGGCTGTCTAACTTTTGGTTTGAATATGTGCTAAGTAATCTGCTCAATTACAGTCATCTTTTTTAGATTATTTCAAAATTAAAAACACATTTTATTCTATATCAGTTCGACCCTACAAAATGTCCTAATGATATTTATTGGTAGTTAATACACGAAACCTTGTAACCTTATTATCGGGTATGATACGTTTTACGTAGCTGATTTAACGTCTGCACACTGAAAAAATACTCTAGTTATTGAGTATAAGCAATCTTAATGCAGTTTTTCAACATTATTATTCTGTGTTTTCATACTTAGCGAAATCAAATTGCTCCTTGTCGTTCTATATCATTTCAAAGGTCTGTGGTAGTGGTAGTGGTTTGATTGGCTGACTTGACAGCTTAAGTTTGACAGCCATAGATAACATGGGTTATTGACAGAACAAAACTAAGCTGAAGTTACATACGTATGTGAAATAAAAAAAGCTGAACTTGCATACGTATCTGATATTGCCAGCCTTATGAAAATTAACCAACACATAGTTGTACACTAATGGCAAAAGTTTTGAAAAACTGGAAAACTTTGTTTTTCCAGGTAAAATGGCAATTTCATTTACTTTTAATAATAGCAATGCAACAAATTATTGATATTTTATGTGTTGCAACCAAATTAGATAATTATTTTCAAGTCTAATACTAACAATTGAGTGTTCCTTTCAGAAATATAGGACATAAAATTAAAAATTTCAAAATTTTATTAAACAGTTTTAGGCATATGCACAAAAAAATCATTGCATGGGCGGCTTTCCGAAAAGTTGCTTTTTTCGGGAGAAAATAATTTTTTTCCTCGACTCTGCATCAGAAATAACCCAAAAATTGACAAACTTCAAAATTCGTTTACTCGGTTATAAAGCTTTGTCTCACAAAACCATTGAAAGGGCGAGGTAGAAGAGACCTTCGACTAGAACTTTGCAAAAGCGGTTTTCCGAAAAGTTGCTTTTTTCGGGAGAAAGTAATTTTTTTCCTCGACTCTGCATCAGAAATTACCCAAAAATTGACAAACTTCAAAATTCGTTTACTCGGTTATAAAGATTTGTCTCACAAAACCATTGAAAGGGCGAGGTAGAAGAGACCTTCGACTAGAACTCTACAAAAGCGGTTTTCCGAAAAGTTGCTTTTTTCGGGAGAAAATAATTTTTTTCCTCGACTCTGCATCAGAAATAACCCAAAAATTGACAAACTTCAAAATTCGTTTACTCGGTTATAAAGCTTTGTCTCACAAAACCATTGAAAGGGCGTGGTAGAAGAGACCTTCGACTAGAACTCTACAAAAGCGGTTTTCAAAGCTTTATAACCGAGTAAACGAAAAAAGCAACTTTTCGGAAAGCCGCCCATGCAATGATTTTTTTGTGCATATGCCTAAAACTGTTTAATAAAATTTTGAAATTTTTAATTTTATGTCCTATATATCTGAAAGGAATACTCAATTGTTAGTATTAGACTTGAAAATAATTATCTAATTTGGTTGCAACACATAAAATATCAATAATTTGTTGCATTGCTATTATTAAAAGTAAATGAAATTGCCATTTTACCTGGAAAAACAGTTTTCCAGTTTTTCAAAACTTTTGGCATTAGTGTACAACTATGTGTTGGTTAATTTTTATAAGGTGGGCAATATCACATACGTATGCAAGTTCAGCTTTTTTTTATTTCACATACGTATGTAACTTCAGCTTAGTCAGAACAAAACCCCATACTAACGATGGGTCTGATCGTTCACTTGATGTGAGCAAGCACATATCGTTCAGCTCACTTTAAGGAGTCGTTCAGAGCGAGTCGTTCATTTGAACGACTTGCTCTAAAGGACTCCTTGCGTGCGTGCGCCTTGAGGCTTTACTTTGAATATGGCAATGTGCAAAGCAGAGAGAGAGAGAGTGTTATCGCATGCGGTGCTTAGACGCAATGTGAACGAATCATTCAAACTGAACGACTCTGGGTACAGAATTTTGCTCGGTGGGTATGCATTTGACAGAACTTGCATTTAACAGAATGATATTTAAACAGAATCCGAAGTCGCCCGAAGCGAATTCGTATTCGGAAAACGATTGCGCGTAATCACCGAGCAGAATGTGTATTGAACAGAATTGCATTAATCAGAACCATTTTAAATTCGGATAACTTCGATTTGTATCAGTGTAACCAACATAAAGAAAAACAGTTCAACTGTTTGAACCATACAATTATCCAAATATTACGAAAAGATTGTTGTTTAGGCAACACACTCTACAAATTATTTGCCTGAAATTATACAAAGTTAATATTAAAGTTTAATAACCACGTGACCATTGTCTAATTTACATGTAGTGAATTTTATTTTCCAATGTTGCCTGCCGTGCTGATTTCCTTTTGCAATGTCATTTTGTTTCATTAGCGTTCGTACTTGTTTTATTTTTATTCACGTTTTTTCTGTTAATTAACAATTATCAAACTGCGACGTTTATTTAAAAAAGCAGTTTTTTCAGAACTAATTGATCTACCTTTAATAAATCGGTTAAAGGTAAGTGTACGAATGCAGTTACTTTCAAGATTAATGTCATAACATAACCTCATATTTCAGATTTGATTTAACATGCCTTTTACAACTGAACAAGATGCATTTATTCTTATGGCCCATTTCCGGAGTGGAACCCGGAATGCAGATGGTTCATGATCATATTCGTTGCTATCTTGTATTGAACAGTTTAGTGAAACTTTCCCGAATGAGAACGTAGGCTATGAAAACTTTGTAAACCATAAGCTAGTTCTTGTCCATCGCTTTGAGAACAAGAACTGCATTTGTAAGGGCAAGTCTACAGGCAGACGCACTATACTTACAGAAGAAGTTGTAGAGGATATTCAAGCTCGAATTGAAAGAAGTCCACATAAATCAATCAGGGCGTTATCTGCACAAACTGGTAATGTATACAGAAATTAAGCTAACTACAGTTAAAACTTATTTTTTGTACAGGTATTTCTTATGGAACTTGCCGAAAAGCACTCGAAAAAAATCTGCATATGCACCCGTACAGAGTATCAGTAGTACAACAACTGTATCCGCATGATTTTCCACAACGGGTACAGTATTGCCAATGGTTTATGGAGAACTTGAATCATGAGGATGTGTTGGATCTCTCCTTTATGTCTGACGAAGCGTGGTTTCATTTGTTTGCACCCAATCAAAATTGGTGTTTGAGTGGCTATGCCAAGACGGCCAAGTATTGGTCCCATATTTTTTCACGATACTACAAATGCAGAGAGATATCGTGATAATATATTGCAACCGTTTTTTTATTGAACAGTTGCTCGACGATGAGTTAAACCAGGGTTATTTCCAATAGGACGGAGCGACAGCTCACACAACAAACGCTACTTTAAATTATCTCAGAGAATTTTATGATGATCTACTTATTAGCCATGGACGATGGTCTCCAAGAAGCCCGGACCTAACACCTCTGGATTTTTATTAATTTGGCCATTTAAAAAATAATGCGTTCAAAAATCGTCTACACTCTCTCGAAGAACTACAAGCGGCCATTGAAAACGAGATACGTAACATTATTGTAGACGACTTGCAGAGAGTTTTTAATAACATGAGGAGGAGAGTTCATTTGTGTTTTCAAAGCAATGGCACTCATTTTGAGCAGCTATTATAATTTATAAATCAAATATGTTTTTCTGGTAATGTATACAATAAATTAAGCTAACTACAGCTTAAACTTATTTTTTGTACAGGTATTTCTGTAATGTAAGTAGACTTGTAAGTTATATTCTTCAATAATATTGTCCTGTTGACAGAAATTATTTGTTTAATTAAATGCATTAATACTGGAAATGGTTTGGCGTTATTTATTTGGGGTTGTGTCCAGACATTGACCATGATTTGATTTCCTGGGAATAAATTGGATCGTGGAGAACTTGAACAATGACAATTCAGTTCGTATTTTGATTTGATTTACAAAGCACTAATTTTAAGCAGCTATATTGTAATTTATAAATGAAAAATCTTTTCTACAATAATATTCTTAAATAAATCCTATCATTTATTTTTGCTTTATTAAATGTTTTTACAGTTTCTTTAAATTGTGACTTGCCAAATTTATTTTTTTATGAAAATTGTCTGTGCCCTAATTTGTACGTGCTACGCCAATGGTAATTAATGTACCGCAATTTTTTGGTCTGTTTACACAATGGAGTTCGTTTTATGACACTTTTAACTCGCTAATACAACGAAATGATAGTCTTAATGATTGCGAACGGTTTCATTACCTACAATCTTGCTTAATAGGCGAACCTTTGCGTGCAGTAGAACGTTCTCCGGTATCCGAAGCTAATTATGCATCGGCTTGGGATATTCTAAGAAAACGTTATCAAAACAAAAGATTAACTGTTCAAGAGCATGTGTTAGCCCTTATTAAAGCGCCTGTTATAACTAAAGCATCTCACGCATCACTTCTTCAACTTTTAGATAATTTAGAATTTAGCAGCGTTAGAAATCTTTAAATTGCCCGTTGAAGCTTGGGACGCTTTGCTAGTACCAATAATAGAAAAATTAGATTACGTCACAAAAAGTCAGTGGCAGACAACTTTAACATCCGAAATTCCAAAGGTAGTCTTGCTGAAAGTCGCTATGTCTAACAGTTTTAGAAGTAATTTAATTTTGAATAAATGAATTTGCCAAGTGTTTTATTAAGATGCAAAAATACCTAGTGGGTAGAAACTTTGAGGATAAGTTCTACACATCTAAATAATAAAACAAATTCCCATAAACTTGAATCCATAAACGTTTCCTTACGGAGTTACAGCCTCCTGAAAAGGCATTAATTGTTGAAATTTTCCACTTCTGGAGGCAGCACCTCTATAACGAAGCATTTCTGGACAAATGTTTATTGGAAGTTTTTCATTATTTCATGTGTGAAACTTCCTCTCAAAGTTTGTGGAAATTATTTGGAGACTTTGAGAAAGCACCTGGCAACTCAATTTTACAACAAAATTGAACCATCTCGAAAACTGTTTGATTTGACTTTCAACAAGAGTACATTTTTTGGCATTTTGAAATTATATATGTATATAAGCCCTACTGATGTAGCTTAGTATTTCTATAATATTTGTTGAAATAACTGCACCAAAGATACTCATATGCGGGGGTGTGTAATATTTTCTTTTGAATATTTTCGATCTTCACATATTTTATTCTTTCTTCCGAAAATGTTTCCATATGGAGTAATTTTCGGACATATATTCATGAAATAACATAAGGAAACACCTACTTCAGTTTCACGTACTTAGGAAACACCCTGTAGAAATGGAAGTTAATATAGACATGGAATTGCGCCTAATACGTGAAAATTATACATTTGTTTGTCAATATTTACATTCTTATAATACTTGATGAAGACTAAAAGACCTTTTCTTTCAGATGTAGGTACTTTTAAAAATTGAAGAAATAGTGGAACTGGAAGTACGGCAGGCCGATCGAGTTCTACGCCTAAGACGACTTGCCAGACCAGTTCACAGGCAGTTTGAACAACAATTAGATGTTGCATGGCAACGTCTTATAGGTGTTCCCAATTTTCTGGGACAGGTGCAACATTTTATGAAAACGCTGCACAACAGGTTACATAACTGGGTCCCTCTAGAGGAGGCCAATGAAAATGCCAACCTCAATTTTCCTAATTTAGGTCCAATTGTTCACCACCCCCAACAAATACAATATCAAGCTCCTCAGTTCCATGCCCCCACCTGCTCCTGATTGCCCAATTCCACCTCGTCCTGCTCCTCGGCGTCAACAACCTGTACCTGCACGGCGACGCCTTCAAATTCATGCCCCTAATGCTCATCTCCCAGTTGATCCATCAGTAGAACCTCGTGCTCATCCTCAAATTGCAAATCCACCTGCTCCTGCTCCTCATCTTCAACAACCTGTACGGCGACGCCGTCAAATTCCTGCTCCGAATGATCATCCCCTACTTGATCCACCTGTGGAACCTCACCCTCAACTTCCAAATCTACCTCTCCCTGTTCCTCCTCGTGGACCACATCCATGCCTTCAAATTCGTCCTCTAATTGTCCCTCCTGTGCATCACCCTCACTCCATTAATACACCACTTTCCTCTCGAATTCATGTGCCAGTAACGCAACAACCTCAGCTTGCTGTTCAGGGTCTTCATCATCCTGTTACAGCAGTACCACCTTTAGCACCACTTTCTGGAACTTCTAAACCTCCTCCATTGCCTTTGCAATCCAGTCAGGCAAGAACGAATATACTGTAATGATATGCGTGGTCTTGTACTTACCAGGAAACAATCCCTAAATGCCTGTCATACACGCAACTGCAATTATATTTCGTATGAGACTCTTATTAATTCTCTCAGGGTCGTTATTTAGCTATTTAGTTTTTTTTTTAATAAATAAATAAGAAAAGGATAAAACACAAAACAAAAATCAACGTTACAAAACAAGAAACAGGTTTTATTTAAAAGAATTTCTAAATGTGGTTTCCGAAAAATCAAAAAGAGTTTTACTAACTACTATCGTCTTTTTGAAAAACAAAACACTTATCTTAGTGTGACCTTCTTAGGATATTCTTCGCTCGGGTACAACGCTGAGCATCCAATTTCTATTACGCTCCGCTGGCTTCTCAAATAACCACAGGAATAACAGTACAAAAATCCAAGTGTTGGTCCACCTATATTTAGGCTAAGTTTTGATCGTGGTACATCATCTGCATTCACTCTGGTTTTTCAACAATTCGTTGCCAATCACTTGTATCCTCTTCTTTTATATTCAAAATTACTTTTATATAGCTTTTAAACTCGTTCTTTCTCTTTAGATTTCCAGAGGATCAAAATTCTCTGTATCTATTTACCAAGACGAGCCGTTACTAACCCAAACAAAATTCTTTTTTTTTTCCCTTCTTTGATTTTCATTTTATCACAAACAAGTAAATCTCATGTCCATGAGTATATCATTCTTTGATACGTTTATCAAACTTGACACTGACATCCAAACTGACATATATCAACGCAAAAAATCAAGTAACTCTAAAACTTTTTTTATAAACTAAACCTTTTTAACAATTCTAAATTAAATTCTAATTACAATTAACATAAATACAAATCGTATCAATCTGATTGTGTTTTTCTTTTCTTTTAGTGCAAACAAACTTCACAAATATGAAAATACAAATTATTAGAATATGTAACAAGAAATTATAGCAACAAAAATACGCAACCCCGAGTTGAAAAGTTAGAAAATCAAAATCTTACAAGTCTTCATAAATCTCCAAATGTAAATTGATCTGTAGCAAACATTCCAAAAATTGCCTTCCAGCAACCACAATACCCCAGTCAAATCAAACACCTCTAAATATCATAGCATTTTTGCCCCCAGATTAAAATAAAATTTTAGAATATTAAACTAAACAAGTTTTATAAAGAAAATTTTGTTTTCATCGATTTCAACATTAAACTTCTTTAATATTGTAAGGAAAAATCATTGAAATATGAAATCTTCCTCTTATTCTTCCACTCTCTAACTCAGCTAACTCAAAAGTATTCTCCCCAAAAATCCTATTTATTTTGAAAGGCCCTATGTAAGACAATTGTAGTTTTGCACAAATCTTTTCAGCCCTATTTGCAACTTTTAAGTTTTTAACCACTACTAAATCACCTATCTGATAAAACTTCTTTCTTTTTAAATTTTTATTCTTCCTTTTTTCATACTTGTTCAATGCTGCTCTGTTTTTGATTCTTGCTTGTTCCAAGATCTCACGTACATCTTCTACTACTTCCGCACCTTTCCAAGGTCTTTCTGGTAAAATGTTTTTCATCAACAATATTGGTGGCACTTCTGTTATTGAATTGGGTACTTCATTCATAAATTTTTGTATTTGAGGCACATATTTTACCCATTGTTCATGACTTCTGTGCGTTGAAATTCTAAGAAACTTTATAACTTCTTTAACATATCGTTCTGCAGGATTCGCACAAGGATGTCTTATGCTACAAAATCCAACTTGTATATTCCTATTCTTCCAGAATGTTATGAACCTATTATTCCTAAAATACGTCGCATTGTCTGCTAAAATTTTCTTCGGCACACCAACTTCTTCTATAAATTTACTAATAGACATTATTGCGTGATTTGTATTACAACTTCTTCCTGGATATAATTTCACAAATTTTGTACAAATATCCGTAATAACCAAAATATGGCAAAAATTATATTGTCCTGGTACTAAATTTCCTATATAATCTATGGCAATCAAATCTAACGGATTTTCAACTCTTATGCTTTTAATCGCGTTAACATTCTTATAATTCTTCTCTTTTGTAAACAAACAATGTTCACAATTATTTATAATTTCCTTTACCAAAGGCAAATCATTCTTTGTGTAGAAACACTCTCTGAAAACTAACCATGTCTTTCTTATCCCAATATGACCAAACTTGTCATGAATTTCTTTTATCACTTCTATCGCGAATTCTTTATTTAAAACATATAAATCCTTGTCGTTGATTACTTTTACCAAAAATCCTTGTTCCATTTTAAAACCTTTTACAATTTGATTGTTATTTTCTTCTACCATATCACGTAGTATCTTTATTTCTTCCACTTGCTGTTGTCCGTGAATACGTTCTTTTGAGTATCTGTCTTGCCCCCTTAATTCTTGCAAACCTATTAAGATCTGGTTTATTTTACCATTTTGATTATCTTTCCTGCTTAAATAATCAGCAGTCACATTTTCTTTACCAGGTCTATGTCGGATTTCAAATGAATACTCTTGTAAAAATAAAGCCCAACGGTATAAACGATTATTCAAAAAATTCTTTTTCTTCATAAAAGTTAAAGCTGAATTATCAGTTTCCAAAATGAATTTATTTCCAGTTAAATAAAATTTCAATTTATTTATTGCAAATATTATTGCCAGCATTTCTTTTTCAGAAATGGTGTATCTTGTTTCGTATCCTTTTAACACTCTTGATATAAAACATATAGGAACTTCTTCACTATTTTGTATTTGCACCAATTCAGCTGAAATTGCAAAGTCTGAAGCATCTGTTCGAAGAATAAACTTTTCTTTGAAGTTCGGGTATCTTAAACGTAGCTCGTTGTAGAAATTTTCTTTCATTTGTTCAAATGCTTTCTCTCTTTCTTGTGTCCAACTCCATTTTTCATTTTTCCTTAATAATTCTACCAATGGTAACGTTAATTCTGAATATTTCGGTATAAACTTCTTGTAGTAGTTCAACATTCCAAGAAAACCACGTAAAGTTTTCAAATTCTTTGGCCTGGGAAATTCTTTAATACTAGTGATCCTTTCATCACTAATTTTCACACCATTATCACTTATTTCATATCCCAAGTATCGGACTTGGTCTTTCATAAATTCACATTTTTCTATATTTAATTTCAAGCCATTTTCTTGCATTTTCTTTAAAATAATACTTAAATATCTTAAATGTTGTTCTTCAGTTTCACTAAAAATAAGAATGTCATCTACATAATGCACACAAAATTCTTCAAACTCATTTAATATCTTCTGCATAGCTCTCACTAGCGCTGCACACGATGTTGATAAACCAAAAGGTACAACTTTAAATTGAAAAATTTCTCCATCTACATTAAAACCTGTATATTTCCTTGAACTTTCTTCCAACGGAATTAACCAAAAAGAATTCTTGAGGTCGAGTTTCGAAAAAATTTTCTTATTGCTAATTCTTGCTAATAAACTGTCAATCGTTTGCGGAGATTCATATTGTGGTTTGGTAATATTGTTTATTTTACGAGCATCTAAACACAATCGAAGACTACCATTTTTCTTCTTAACAACCACCAACGGGTTCACATAACTAGTTGTGGATGATTCTATAATATTATCTGCCAACATTTTATTTATTTCATCTCTAACTTGAGTTCTATACGCAAAAGGTATCGGATAAACTTTAACATTAAATGGAGCTTTGTCGTCTACTTCAAGTTTATGTATGTGATTTCTTGCTACACACGGTTTTTCATTTATGAGGTCAATATTTTCACGTACCAGGTTATTTAATTGTACTTTATATTTCCAACAAGGGATTCCAATCTGCTCCTCCTTTATAAAGTCACTTATGACATAATTATTTATTTTAATATTATTATTATTATATAAACCATCTTTTGTCCATTCTATTTTATCATTATTTATTATAATACATTTTAATTCGCCGTCAACTTTAACCCCTTCTTGTTCTATGAAATCTATGCCAATTATAAAATCTAACTGTAACTCTGGTACTACCAAAAATCTTGTCACATAACTTTTATTTCCTATTGTAACTTCCAAATTCACTGCTTTCGAAATAGTAGAAACTTTTTTCTTCGTTGCAGACAACAACTCCAACTTCCCTATTTTAATTAAATGTTTTTCTGTTAAAGTTTTATTCTCCAAAATTATTTTTTCTTTGACTAAAGAAGCTTGCGCGCCTGAGTCAATTAATGCCAAATAAAATTTGTTACTAAAATTTAGACGAACGAAAGGCAATTGTACTTCCTCATATTGTTCTTCATCATCCAACAATAAAAATTCTTTTGGGTGGGCATAAGTAGTTGTTAAAAACAAACAATCATAAACAGTATTTAAACAAACGAAGTTTTTTTTTCTTCTGCTGAACGTGGTTCTTTATGAATTTGAACCACTTCAATCTTTTCTTCCTCTCTCTCTTCTTCTGACTCTTCATCACGTCCATAACCTCTTGTTCTACCAAAAGTAACCGTATGAATCTTTCTTTGACCATATTCATCATTTTTATCTTTAATAATTCTTTCATATCTATCTCGCCAATCCCCATTCCGGTTATTAAAATTTCCATTATTCTTATTGTTGTCATTACCTCTTTCTCTGTTGTAATTATTGTTATTACCGTTGTAGTAAAACTTTTTATTTTGAGTATTATTTTGTTGATCTTCATATTTCCTCTTGTTCTGTTCAAAATGTGGCCTATTCTGTTCATAATTATTGTTTGGTAAATTTCTGTTACCTTTCCAATTCCAATCCCTTTTATTTTGAATAAAACCCCTACTTGCATTCTCATTCGCGGTTGCTGCATCATAATTTCTAATTATTTCCAAAAAATCTTTTATAGTTTTAATATTTTGGACTGCCACTGCTCTAGTAATTTCACCTTCCAAATGCCTTGATAAATGTTGTATTATTTCTTCCTCCGTAATCATTGGTGTAAGGTATTTTGCCTTGCTAAATTGCTGCATTATGTAAACCTCCCTTGAACTTCCTCCATTTACCTCATATCTGCCCATGGTCAATTTATTCCTAATCCGGGCCTGTTGATTGTTGCCCCAGTACTGGTCCAAAAACATCTTCCTGAATCCTTGGTAGGTTGTAAATTTATCTTCTACCAAACTGTACCAAACTTCCGCATTAAATTTTAGGGCATTCCTTACCGTTTGAATCTTTCTATCCTCGCTATTGTATCCTTTTACAATCTGGTCCATTTGGTAATGAAAATCATTGGAAATTCATTTTTTCTTCCTTCAAATTTTGGCGCTCCTTCTGATTGATATGCCCCCATCATTGGCATCATGACACACCCTGATAAACTATTAACACTCAGGTTCTCCAGCTTTTCTCCTATTTTTTTAAATTCTTCATCATACTTTCTATTTTCTTCTTGTGTCTTTGCCCCAATAATCGTTAATTTATTTTCATTTTGGTTTACTCTATCTTCAATTTCTAGTTGTTTTCCATCTAATTTTACCTGCTCATTTTGTATCTTTACCTGTTTTTCTTTGATTTTCCCATGTTCAACTTCCAATGCAACGAAAGCTTCTTGTATTCCTACTAATTTTTCTGTTGTGTTAAGTTGAGTCTGTTTTACATTTAACACCTCATTATTTAATTTTTCCAATTTACTTCCAGTTTCACCTGTAACTTCTTGTATGTTTTTAACAATTCGGTCCTCCAAACTTTGAATCTGCTGTTTAACACTGTCGTCTAATTTCTTTTCCAAAGCCTGCATTTGCTCTTCCATACTTCCTACGCTTGTTTTTAAGCCTTCCACACTTTCTTTAGTTTCTATTGCAGTCTCTTCTATTTTCTTTTCCATACTGTCCATTTTCTTAGCATTATCTTCCATTTTCTTTTCCATACTCTCCATTTTCTTAGCATTATCTTCCATTTTCTTTTCCATACTCTCCATTATTTTCTTAGTATTATCATCCATTTTCCTAGCATTATCTTCCATTATTTTCTTAGTATTATCATCCATTTTCTCATCTATTTTCGCCATCATCAGTTGTATCATTGTTTTCAAATCTACTTCTTGTGGTACTTCTTTTGCTTGTCCTGGTTGATTTTGTATTCCTCCCTGTATCTCTTCTTGCCCCTGTTGTTCTATGACCGCTACCACCTCTTCTCTTATGTGGTCTTCATTTTCACCTTCTGAACTTGATTCTTCTGTATCAATTTTCCTTATAGAACTTCTTAACATCATTCTGCGATTTTCTTCTGTCATTTTATACAAATTATCGCCCTTTTAAATCTATAAGAAAACTAAATAACTAGCTACTTGGGTTCTTTATTAAATTAGTTTACTGCTGAAAACTGTATCCCGACATTTACCAAAATACCACGGTGTACATCAACGAGCCCCACGTTGTTAGGTGCCAATTTTAATTGCAATGATATGCGTGGTCTTGTACTTACCAGGAAACAATCCCTAAATGCCTGTCATACACGCAACTGCAATTATATTTCGTATGAGACTCTTATTAATTCTCTCAGGGTCGTTATTTAGCTATTTAGTTTTTTTTTTAATAAATAAATAAGAAAAGGATAAAACACAAAACAAAAATCAACGTTACAAAACAAGAAACAGGTTTTATTTAAAAGAATTTCTAAATGTGGTTTCCGAAAAATCAAAAAGAGTTTTACTAACTACTATCGTCTTTTTGAAAAACAAAACACTTATCTTAGTGTGACCTTCTTAGGATATTCTTCGCTCGGGTACAACGCTGAGCATCCAATTTCTATTACGCTCCGCTGGCTTCTCAAATAACCACAGGAATAACAGTACAAAAATCCAAGTGTTGGTCCACCTATATTTAGGCTAAGTTTTGATCGTGGTACATCATCTGCATTCACTCTGGTTTTTCAACAATTCGTTGCCAATCACTTGTATCCTCTTCTTTTATATTCAAAATTACTTTTATATAGCTTTTAAACTCGTTCTTTCTCTTTAGATTTCCAGAGGATCAAAATTCTCTGTATCTATTTACCAAGACGAGCCGTTACTAACCCAAACAAAATTCTTTTTTTTTTTCCCTTCCTTCTTTGATTTTCATTTTATCACAAACAAGTAAATCTCATGTCCATGAGTATATCATTCTTTGATACGTTTATCAAACTTGACACTGACATCCAAACTGACATATATCAACGCAAAAAATCAAGTAACTCTAAAACTTTTTTTATAAACTAAACCTTTTTAACAATTCTAAATTAAATTCTAATTACAATTAACATAAATACAAATCGTATCAATCTGATTGTGTTTTTCTTTTCTTTTAGTGCAAACAAACTTCACAAATATGAAAATACAAATTATTAGAATATGTAACAAGAAATTATAGCAACAAAAATACGCAACCCCGAGTTGAAAAGTTAGAAAATCAAAATCTTACAAGTCTTCATAAATCTCCAAATGTAAATTGATCTGTAGCAAACATTCCAAAAATTGCCTTCCAGCAACCACAATACCCCAGTCAAATCAAACACCTCTAAATATCATAGCAATACGTATTCCTTTACCAGCAGCTGTTACATCTAAACTTTCCCAAATTAATGAGCCACCCATACCCCATGTTCCCCATCCCTGTATCATTGAACCACCTCCTCTAGTGCCCTTTTCCCGAGCCGGAACCTCTCGATCTTTAACTGCATTATCCAGCAAATCAACAATATCCACTAATTCGCAAGATATTTCCATCGCATCTTCAGAATTTTCTTCTTTATCCCTGTCCCTGTCTCCTTAGAAAATGTACTTCTATTATTTCTTTTTTTTTTAGTTGAGGTCAGCATTTTGTAGGGTTGCCAGACGTCCGGGTTTAACCCAGAATATCGGGGTTGAGATAGTTTGTCCGGGTATCGGGGTAAACCATAAGATTCCTCGTGTTTGAGCAAAAATTTGTGGGCCCTGTAATATATAAAAGTTTCCCGCGCACATTTGGACACTTGAAGTTGTATGGGATGTCCAAAAAACATGCACAGTATGGAAATCGCAAAAAGTACGAGAGATACAAATTCACTTAGAATTTACCTACAAAATGTTCGGTATTTGACAGAAACATTAAAACTTTTACAAAATATTTAAATTCAAAATTTTACAGAGCTTAAGTATTTATAGTTCAATTTGTTTATAGCAATACAAGGTTATTACACTTATTTTTAAAATTGTATCGTGATGATTTATTTAAGCTAATATTATTGTTATTTTGCTATTGTAGGTTATCATTAAATAGATCATGGGCAATGCTACATCAATTTTCATTATTTTAATTTTATACTAATATAGATGAATTTATTTCTAATTTATTATCAGTAATTTAGTTATTCAAAATATAGCCCGTTTGGTACGTGTAAACCAGAAGTTAATGTTTTTCGAGTAAATTTTGTAGTTACACTAGGTAGCGATACTTTTGTAGATCTTTTCAAGCCATTTAACATCTATGCAATGAGTTTTTCTAGTCAGTTTTTTTTAAGATTGACCATAGGATTTTACATGTTAATGTTTCAACCCCCTGTTAACTTTTGTCTTCATGAGAATATCCAACCCAGTTTTGCAATAAAGTTGTAGAATTTGATAAGTATTGAAACGGTTTCAATTTATCGATCTACAAGCAACGAAGAAGCTACCAAAAAAGCAAGTTTTGAATTCCGTTTGCTTTTAATTGCTACTTTTAATTTCTAGTAGGCTAAAATTTATGTTGACATTTGTAATTTTGTTCTGACAATAGTAACAATTCAACAAATTTTCATAGGAAAGGTGTCTTTTCTTACAAATTTTAATTTAAACTACTTTGTTATAACATAAATCATGTATCGTTATCAAATTAAATGTTTTGTGTTTCTTTTCTGGCATTCGGACTATTTATTTGCAAATAGCACATTGTTTGTAACTTATCTATTCTGGTTCGCCATGGTTAACCATTTATTATAAAATGAAATAAATGACTAGCTAATGTTAATATTTAATCTAAAAATAGTGCAAAGCTTGGTAATTTTCACAAAAATAAAAGTTAACAGAGGGTTGAAACATTAACATGTAAAAACCTATGGCCAGTCTTAAAAAAAACTCACTGTATATTTATGTTACTTATGAAGTTCTAGTTTTCCATATTCTTTTGTGGGATTCATAGTATATCTTGTTTTATATTTTTAAGATTTGTATTTGTTTTTTTTTAATAATAAATATTTCTTATGTGTCTGTTATGATAAAACTATGTTAGTTCTAGTCTTCCATATTCGTTTGTGGAATTCATTGTATATCTTATTTTATATTTTTGAGATTTATTTTGTTTTTTTTAACAATAAATATTTCTTTGGTGTTTGTTATGATAAAACTAATATCTAATAAAATCTGTTCTGAATAACTGAATATTTAAAAAGTCAATAGAAAGAGTATGGATCACGAAATTTTTACATACAGCAACTCTAGCATTTGACAACAATAATTTATTTCGCAGGAGTCTTATAATGTGGGCTCTCTAATATACGATGCAAAAGTACCTATATCTACTGAAGGTAGTACCTTCGTTAGGCAAAGTAATTATAGTATCTGAAATGTTTGTGGTTTTTGATAAATAGAAGCTGATTTTATAACATTCATCCACAACCATCTTTGCCCAAGGTCAATTATATCTTTTTCATAAATTAAAACAATGCTTATAATAGAAAATTATTCCAATTATTCAGTTACGCTATAATCCTTCTTTAAACTAGAAATTTAATGGTATTTCTTGTTTAAAAAGGATTATAGCGTAACTGAATAATTAGAATAATTTTCTATTATAAGCATTTGTTTTAATTAAAAAAATGTACCAAAATTAAAATTTGTAGTCCACAATTTAATTTGCTATTAGAAATAATAGCTGCTCTAGACATTTACCGTTAGGTATATTACTACTTTCAGATGTAATTTGGCTAACACTGTCATAGAAAATCCGATTTCTAATTATTTTTTGAATAAACAGCTATACCATGAGCTGTACTTTGATATCGAGACAATCAAACGTCATTTAGGTAATTATTAGAACTGTCCAAACTGCCTAATAATTTTAATTTTACCATTTACGCTGTTTAAAGATCTTTGATTTGTAAATGTATTAATTAAAAATTAATTACGATTTTCAAGCAACTTGATATACCGCATAAGATTGTTGTTTATGGTTTCGTGGGATAGTTAAAAGTTACTGAAGTCTTGTAAGTTTATCTTTATATTAAAAAGATAAATACAGAAGGGACGATTGGCATACAGGGTTAAAAATTAACGTTTATTTCCATGTCAATTTTTCTAATTGTACACCAGGTATATATGCAGGAATACAACATTTTATTTATTTATTAACACAACAAATTTTCTGTACCACTTTTTCGCAGTACAACAGAATAACTACAGCGTTATAGTTTTATTTTATTTTAAATATGCATTTCCTACCGTACAACGCTACTATTTTATCTTTGTGGTAAAACATTAGATTTTGTTTACTTAACCAAAGATATATTCTGTGTACTTAACCTTCAAATTCCTAACCCTTTTGACTGCTGTTTATTGACGTTTCAAAAATTAGTCTTTTGTGGGTACCACCACAATAATTCATCAAAATAACTAAGTAAAAAGTACTAAAACCGAAAGAACACGAATAAAGTGACCTCTTCCAGTATTCTGTTTAATTCTATTCTGTTAAATACAATTTCTGTTAAATGCTACTTTACGTTCGCATGTCATCGGCTTCGGCTTCGGGTATTCTGTTCGTTGGTCATTCTGTTCTTTGCAAATTCTGTTCATTGCATGGCCATCTTTTGCTCGTGTCGGATTCGGATTATTTCGGAATGACACTGAGACGAAGATATGCTATGATTGTGTAATGGCGAACTGAACGATTCATTTGGCAACGCTGAACGACTCGTTCACGGCACAGTAAGGCCAGGCGCGCACATGCGATTTTCTGTCGCGCGACTGAAAAATCGCAATCGCGGAATAATAATTTTTAAATTTTTTAAGCGCGCACTTGCGGGGAATTAATCGTAACTACATCTTAGTACCAACATGGATTTTATTGAAACCGCTTCTATGGTAGCTTTATTATTACGAATGGAAGCCAGAAAACGGCGCCAGAAGCAATATTGGGTGCATCCAGTGATAAGCCAAAGATTGCTAAAAGGGCAATTTTACAAAATTTATAACGACTTAAGAGATCATCCTAATAAATTTTTTCAATACTATAGGATGGTCTCTTTTCCACCTTTAGAATTATTCTTTCTGTGTCCAAGACACTATCTGCAGGGTCATCCCTGGCGAGAGATTCGTCCTCGGACATTTTATATTACTTTTTTAAATTATAATTAACCTCCTTCAGTATATATCACGGTACACTTCAGAACGTTCGACAGCAACTGAATTGCGGATGAATAGTCGCAAGTGCGTGCAGGTTCATTCCTGTCCTATATGACCCATTTTGATTTGCGACAATCGCATCGCTTCAAAAATAGGGCTGGTTGCATCTTTTCAATCGCGGCAATTATTTAGTCGTATATGCGCGCCTTCGTACTTAAAAATAAGTGTTTCATTTTTGCGATTAAATGATCGCGCGACAGAAAATCGCAAGTGCGCGCCTGGCCTAAAGTGAGTCGTTCATTTTGAACGACTCGTTCACGAACGACACATCTCTACCCCATACTTTGACAGTGCATGTAAATATCAAATTACAACGCAGGTTTTAACTATTAATTTTGATTATTAAAATAAATCAGCTGTATTATCACTGACCAAAATGAGTGGGGACAAGCAGCGCCTTATACAAAAAGACAAAGACCAGGCAAAAGGTTATGGTGATTATGAAGAGGTAGGTTATGATAAAACTTTAGGTAAACAAAGAGATAATACAATATGTTTTTGAAAATATCTTTTATCATTAGCTGTTTTCTGTAGTAGTCATTAACCTTTACATTAAAAAATAATTTTGAATGAAACCTATGTTTTTTACTATTTACTAGTTTTTCATCAATTTTTTAGGATGTTGGTCATAAACATGATCGGCAACAGCAAGAGATCGGTGAAAGCAGTCAGTCCAGTAATTCGCAAACTCAACCTATAAAAGCCAGAAAATTTCCCCAGTATATTGCTGCTATAACCGGTAAATGCACTTACATTTTTCCAACAAAATCTTATAGATTCCGCTTCAAATTGTCCTATTAAATAATAATCCAATTCATTATTTTAGCAACTCTTTCGGCTATGGCATCAGGCATTGTTCTAGCATGGACATCTCCAATTTTATCAGAACTTGAAGATGGCAAATTCCACAACATTTCCATTAACGATAACGAAATGGGATGGATAGGATCATTTGTAACTTTGGGTGCTATGTCAATGTGCTTTCCCTTTGGAATTATTTGTGACCTAATCGGGAGACGTACAGCGTTATTGTTGCTTATTATTCCATTTAGCGTAGGCTGGTCCCTTATTATATGGGCCAACTCTTTATTAATGCTATATTTTGGACGATTTGTCACAGGCATGGCAGCGGGTGCATGTTGCGTCGCAGCACCTCTTTACACTACTGAAATAGCACAAAAAGAAATTCGGGGCACTTTAGGTAGTTACTTTCAACTCATGGTTACAATTGGTATATTTTTTGCATACGTTGTCGGAAAATTTGCCAGTCCGACTCATTATACTATAATTTGTGCAATGATTCCATTTATCTTCTTTATATTATTTGTTTTTCAGCCAGAATCACCCCTTTATAGTTTAAAAAAAGCAAAAGTTGAAACTGCTCGCAGCGCGCTAGTTCGCCTACGTGGTCCAAACTATAACGTTGACGCTGAAATAGATAGTATTAAAGCAACTTTGGAAAGCAGTAGCCAAAACAGTACTTCTATTTTTCAGTCATTGAAAAAACCTGCAGCCATAAAGGCGTTCATTATTGCACTAGCTTTAATGTTTTTCCAACAACTTAGTGGTATCAATGCCATAATTTTTTATACTAGTGACATTTTCAGGGATTCTGGAGCAAAAATAGATCCTAAAACTGCTGCTATTTATGTTGGAGCTTTCCAAGCTATATCAACATTCATATCATCATTAATTGTAGAAAAATTAGGTAGAAGGATACTTTTGATAAGTTCTGATTTTATTATGGCCTTTTCTGCGATTTTCTTAGGACTGTTTTTTACTTTAAAAGATCGTCAGCTTGTTTCAAATGATACTTTGAGCATGTTGGGCTTTTTACCAGTAGTGTCACTTTGTGTATTTGTCATTATGTATTCCATGGGACTGGGCCCTATTCCTTGGACTATTTCCGGTGAAATGTTTACTCCAGAACTTAAAAGTTTTGCCGCATCCAGTGCTGGAACTTTAAACTGGTTTTTAGCTTTCCTTGTCACTAAATTTTATCTTGAACTAGAAGCCAAAATGGGGGGTGATGTAATGTTTTATATATTTAGTTTAATTTGCTTTTGTGGCACTCTGTTTTGTTATTTTGTTGTTCCGGAAACCAAAGGTAAAACCATAGAACAGGTTCAAAAGGAACTTGAGGGGTAAATTAAAATAAAAAGAATTAAATGTAAATGATTTCTTTATATCTGTTTATTTGCCTATATTCAAATCAATGACTATAGCAAAGTTCAGTGGTGGCTCGTCGGCTCACTTTAATAAATGTTATATTTGGAAAGGAATATATTTAAAAAAACACAACAGGGTAGGTACCAAGACACTAATTTTTAAAATTAGGGCAGGAATATATTTATTGTACCAAATTTAGACGTTTGTTTATTTCAAAAATTTGAAATTACAGGGCAGCAACCTGTTAACACATTCGTTACATTGACAATTATGTAAGTGTGTTGCTGTGCGTCATGAGGCAATGGTGCTTTGTCCAAGAATGTCTGTTGGTGCCGCACAAGTCACCGGTGTCTCAAAATGTTTTTTGAAATGCTTGCCAAGCTTCTAATAAAGTATCCACCAGTTAACTACGGCAGTGCCAACTGCATCTAGATCACTATTATCATTTAATTCACTATCTGACAATTTGGTTTGGAAAGATTCATTGTTAGTTTTACGCGATGTTTCAAGTTTTCATTTATTGAAGCTTTTAGAAGCACATAGTGAAAAATTTGTTTCTTGTGTAACTTTTAGAACCAGTAGCTGTTCAATAAAATTTTGAAATATTCTTTTTGAAATAGTTATTTGTGATAGTAGACGGTTAACTATATGCTTTATTTATTTTTACCTATGAAATAACTTTTATTCTAAAATCATAGCTAAAGTTGTAACCAATAAGGTGTAAAATTGGTTGAAAACTACTGGTTCTAGTTAGAGCACAATGCAGCAATCCAAACGTTCCGATTTTTATCTCACCCCCTCTCTGGGGAATCACCACAGGAGTCTATGGTGACTCGTGCAACAGTGTTAAGTATTAATTGCAAACACCACACTTTTCTAACAAACTCCTAAGTTTTTCAAGTCATCGGAAAACATGATATGCATTTGTTACCAGCAAAATACATTTTTAATTTTTTTCCCAAGTACTAAGTTTTTTGTGTTATTGGCAGTGAGTGAGGTGACAGTGTGCACACTGTTGGTGTGCCTAAATAAAACCGTCACATAATAGCTTTATACCAAAAACAAATGATTCTCCAAAATATTGTTTGGCCTGGTGACTCATGAAACTTTAATCCGGCACTGAGTGTATGTGCTGGTACCAGCTATTTATGTATCCTATTCTTGACGTGATCGTTTCTTTTTGCTTAGAGAACTTTATTTCACTCGCACATGAATTGCATAACAAGAGATATTGAATTTTGAAATTAGCTTCGATTAAGTTTAAAGCTAAGAGCTGCCACTGAAAAGGTTAATCTATTTGGTGCCGAAAACAAATTTAAAAATAAATGAAGCGATAAAACGAGAGAAAAATAAATATTTCTTCAAAAACATATAACGCCAAATATTATTTGGTGTTATGTTAATGTTGGCCGTTTTTATTGTTGTAGGCATTTTATGAACTTCACCATTTAGAATTTATTTTATAAGTTATAAACTAACTACTAGTCGGATTTCGTTCCTTTTTTTAGCTTAATGTTAGGTTTATAAAAACTGTTGTCTGCGTTGATCTGTGTGCGGCACTGATCAGTGCAGACGACTATAAAAACTAGATAAATTGATTATTAGATACTTTAATCTGCATTGTCTTTTGTTAAAGACTTAGATATCGATTATTGGTCGTTACAAAATAATATTTATGTAATGGCTATTTCGAGATAAGTACTATAATTTGTTACTGTCATCTACCAGGTGATTTAGCTTAGATGTCACAAGCTAAAACTTCAATTATTTTTTGAGACACCATAATTAATTTCCATGTGTTTATGGTACCTTTAAATTTGCTTTATAAAAGAACATGTTCTACTTCCGGTTTCAGCGGAAGTGAGACCAACTTTTTTTCCTAAATAGCACCTTTATTTTTTCTGATAAATTCTAATAAACTATGTGTACACAGTGGATACTATTTTGGTGCGGGGACTATATTGGTACTAAATCCTATTTTGTTTCAAGCTGCATACACCAGCTTGGTAGATACAGCAAGACAAAACACTTGACAATTAAGTCATTTATTTTGGTTCCCATTTGCTCTGCATTCCATGCATGAGCCCTTAATTAGTAGTTGTTGGGCCATTATTTTATAAACTATAAGGTTTGGGTGACGCAAATTATCAAATTATCACGTGTTTGGAGATACACAAACTGTTGACGTTTGTTTGACAGTTGAAAATACCTTGGGGCTATTTTATCACGTGACTGGAGGGTAACTGAATGCGCTAATTACGCATACCCTGCAAGCAAACTTTGGTAAAAATGCACAGGGCATGCATAATAGGGTGGGTCGAAAAAAATTAATATTTTGTTTTCAGGACGCTTTAGTGCGGAAAAGTTGCCTATTGTAATAAGAAGAAAAACTGCATAAAAAAAATTAAAATCGGTTAACATCTTCCGTTCGCGCATCGTACTTAAAGTTTATGAAAAATTGCAAAAATCGCTCCTTTTTTGTAAATTTTTTAAGTTAGTTAAAACTTTTAAAATAAACACGCTTTAGTATTTTATGCTTGTTTTATGGTTTAAATAACCTAAATAAATTAAATTCTGATCAATAATCTATTTTTTTTCGTTCGCGCAACGCTTAGAAAAAACAGAAATTTACCAATTTTTTGCAATTTTCACTGTGCAACTCCTCGCTCGTTTTGCTAGAACAAAACGACCCAGAACTCACCACGTGGGTCGAGTTCCACCCACACCCTACCCAACCAACCATCCAATTGTTGGGTGTGGTATTTACATTATATTTACAAAGATTTTCCATAGAGTAGGATTCTTTGGCTTACTGTGTTTTTTACTTTTTCTTTTTTATATCTACTACACATTTAAAATCTGATTTTTTTGAGAAATAAGGCATAACCGATCTAGACTTGCAGTGTTGCTCGGATATATCCATCTCTAGCTTCATGTCCACATACTTTATTCGAGGCCTCTGTCACAAGTTTGACGCACCTCTCCACAGCCTGGGTGTGACAGGGAAACTTTTGTATTTCTCTGATGGACGTAGTGTCAGAATTAATGAGTGATTTAATATCATCTTCACTTAGGTCCCGCAGCATTGGGGGAGGATACACCACACAAGAATTTCAATTAATAATTTCAGTGTAATCGGAAGCTTGAAAGTTTATCTTCGGTGGTACGAAATTTCTAACAGTCTTCTTCTTTGGGACGGTTTGTCTTGCTTTTAAGATCCTTCTGTAGCCGAGCTCCCGAATATGTTCTCTTTCATCGACAAGCATTGCCAACAGAACATTCTCCGGGTGCGCAAAGAACCCATTTGGTTGTATTACTGGATCGACAACTTGAATTAAATCGTCGGATAAATACCGTGATGTTTGGATTGCTTGAAAGACATGTTTTGGTCCGTCAGTAAAATATATGCTCTTTTTTATGGCAAACCACACAGGCACGTATGATTTTAAGATGAAGCAAACTATGTCTTTTAAGTTTCCGGATGGATCTGATGAACTTATATACAACCTAAGAACTCGGTTGGCCGCAGTTAGCCATCTGGAATGGGACAAAGGACCAGGGTCCCGATTTGCCAAGTCTTCTGGACAATGTTCCAAGGTGATTGCATTTGAAATGTCCAACAAATATTGTTGGTCTTTGCTTAACAAATTCCTGTCTGTATCAGGAATTGAACAATCTATGGGTTCATAATCGACCACAGAGAGTTTTTCACAGCAAGTAAGCTGCTGCCCGATTGGCCCACTAAAAGATTTAGGCCCTGCAGTTTCACCGTCAATATGTTGGAAAATGTGGCGAAAAGGAAGCTCATTAAAATGCAGGAGGCATATGCTCCACTGTAGCGGGCGTCCTACATGATTTTCTAGTCGGTGGATGACACCGTTCTTCCATCCAGTGTTGGTTACAGTGCCATCACACCCTACTACTTCTAGTTTTTCTAGTGATATTGATAGTTCAGACAAACGAGAAATAATGCTTTGATATATATTATTTGCTGAACTCGAGGAAGGAGATACATGTCCAATATAAATTGATCCAGGTTCCTGGATAAGAGAATAGTGTTCTTCTTTCACATTCCTGCGAAATTGCTTGGCATTCAATTTTTCGACGAACAAAGTATCATCTTTTCGTCCGTCAAAGAAAAGACTCCAACTTTTCGCAGGAGGTGTGAATTGACTTTTCAAATCCGTCCTAACACGACTCTTGTCTCTTCTTATTTTACACTTATCAATCACATAGGAAGAATCTGTGTCGGTTATCATCCCAACGTCTCGCAGAACACTTGACGCTAAGAGAGCTGTTGCCCGATCAGAAACTCCGAACCGATCACTGTTTGGCGCTGTTGCACTAAGCTGAATTCTCATCTACCATTTGGGCTTTTCAGTCGATGTACTTGGTTTGTATTCATCGTTCTCATACTCCGAGTCTTCAATAGAACTGTGTTCGACGTGTTCGTGTTCATCAATTTCCGAGTACTCTCCTATTTTAGGAACTTCTTTGCCACTCAGTGCTCGCTGAAGATCGCGAGCTTTCCGCTCGGCCTTCACATCTAACTTTTTTGTAACTGTCTTGTCAATAGATCCGATTTTCCCCAAATTGTAATTCCTTTGAAGAAACATGAACCTCAACTCGAGGACAGGAATTTTCTTTGTTTTTTCACATAAGCATTTAATTAGAATTGCACATTGACATGCATCTGGTGTTTTTCGGCATGTATAGTTCACCGTCATCGTGCATTTACAAGCAGCGACGTCTAAAAGTGATCTAGCTTTAAGTTTAAAGTCTTCTAACCTACCTTTAAATAAAGGCTTATCTTTATCACGTTTATATGACTTCCTTATCTTAATATAGGAATCATGATACACATTAATAAGCTTTACAATTCGGCAGTCAGACAACGAAGGAATGGATGCTTTATCATACAAACATTTGATTTGTTTCGCTACCGTAGAGGCTACTTTAGAGAAACTTACATTTTTTTTTGTCACGAGTGACAAATTGTATCTCTCTTCAAAACAGCATCTAAGAACACATTCATATGTTGGCAGTTTATTTTGGAGGAAACTTCGTGGTTCACCAAATATAGGGCAATAAAACACCTGTCTAGAATTGGCAATCACACTCCTAGTGAGTATAGTTTGTGACTCATTCATCATTAGCTAATATTGTTAGAATAAACATTAAACAAACATAACACAAAACAATGCACAGTATTGCACAATGCACAGCAGACACGTCAAAAACAGCACCAAAGCGTGTACCACTTGTAACAGACAGCGAAAGACTGAAATGAAGGCCGCTGTGGCGCGTAGATCGTAGAAGCCCGAACATAAAATGAACGAAGAGTTGCACAGTGAAAATGGCAAAAAATTGGTAAATTTCTGTTTTTTCTAAGACGTTGCGCGAACGGAAAAAATTAGATTATTGATCAGAATTTAATTTATTTAGGTTATTTAAACCATAAAACAAACATAAAACACTAAAGCGTGTGTATTTTAAAAGTTTAAACTAACTTAAAAAATTTACAAAAAAGGCGCGATTTTTGCAATTTTTCATAAACTTTAAGTGCGATGCGCGAACGGAAGATGTTAACCGATTTTAATTTTTTTTATGCAGTTTTTCTTCTTATTACAATAGGCAACTTTTCCGCACTAAAGCGTTCCGAAAACAAAATATTAATTTATTTCGACCCACCCTAATGCATAATAAGTGCATTTAGTTACAACACGACTGCCAAACAAACGTTGCTGTACTCTCCAAACATGTGATAATTTGCGTCTCATGCTCGGGCCTTATTTAATACAAATCAGAATATAAGTAACTGAAACTGAGGTTGTAATACTTTATTTCTGTTAAAATTTAACTAGCACTCGCCAAACAGAGCACCGGAATTGCTTGAACTCAGCAAACTGGAGTTAAGGGATATAACAAACCTGACTAACTGGACACTGTCTTTTGAGACAACATTTCAATATAATGGGCAAAGCTGATAACTGCTGATTTGATTGAAACAGCGGAACATATTTTCCGCAACTGCCAAGTTATAAGCGTCCATAGGTTTCAATAACTCGAAAAGGTGTATACAATACCTGAAAAAATGAGCAAACCAGCTCCCAGGAAGATCTTAAAGTTTGTGAGAAACTTAGGACTAGGTGTATTATTAAGTTAGAAGGGTTTTACAAAAGATCTACATAGGTTTGAAGTGATGAAAGGCAATATTTGTTGCCTGAGCAACCCTATGAACAATTTACAATCTGTTAGCTTCCTACTGTTCACACCGCATTTGAACCAAATGCTTTATTCTAAAGTGTATACACAGCGTCGTGGTACATTCTTTGGTCCCTGAACCCAAAGTTTGGTCCTCGCTGTGTAGACATAGTCATTGCGCATTAAATTCTTAATTTATTCATTTTAATAAGTTTCCTAAGAAGTTAAACGGATAACCGCCAGAGGGCGTTGAAGTAAAAATTCAAGTTTGTCGTGAATTTCATATTCTTCTAAAACTTTCCAGAGCGGTCAGTGTCATTACAAAATTAAATATTTATTAAACTATTTTCTTTACTTAAACGGTTTAGTAGCCACATTTGTCAAAAAATGTAATTTTTTAAACATTTTCGAGGATTTACTTAGATCTATTTTTCAAAACCACTTTTCAGCTTAAGAATTTTATTTGTTTCATAAAAGAAAAGACTGTCAAAGTTTGTTTTTTGTTTTAACACCTTAACTATTGATTGTTTTGTTTTTCTTGCTTTCAGTTTGATGCAAAAATATTCGATTTTCAAGTTAATTTATCGCGAGAATTTCAAATAGCAGTATATTTTTTTAAAGATTTTTTAAGGATAAAAGTAAACTTCTGAAAATAGCTTAAAATTGTGGTTTTTAACCAAGTTACTCACCAAACAGTTTTAAAAGTTTAAATAAAAACAATTTTTCATAAAATATTCAATTCTGTAATGACACTGACTGCTTTGTAATTTTTTTAGCAGTTTTAAATATGAAATTCATGGCATACTTTAATTTTTACTTTAACACCTTCTAGCAACTGATCGTTTAACGTTTTGAAATCTTTCATACACGACTAAATAGAAAATTTAACGCTATATCAGAATATATCAAAAAACATAGGATGCTATTTGAGAAAAAAAGTTGAGCCACTTCCAGTATGTTGTTTATAAAGCAAATTAAAAAGTTTCTAATTGTCATAGTCATAGTACACATGCAGAAGTTAATAGTTGGAAAATTAATTATCCATCCATACATATATAAAAGCACAAAAGGTTTTTTTCTCCGGTTCCTCCAGGGGCTACCGCTTCACCAATTTGGACCATTTTTTTTTTAAATGAAAGGTCTCTATCCACAGATGTAACATGAAATATTTTTATATTTTTATTCTACGTCGATTTTTTAATAATAATTATTTTAATTTATAATATATATAAAGGTCGGCTAGACGCGCGTCACTTGGGGCGCCATCTACAATAACGTCGCGTGTCATTATTGGAACTAATGCATCACGTGACGACATTTCGCCGGTTCTGTCAACGCTGTCTGTCAGTGCATTGTGTGCTGGGGTAACACTAGTTTTATTTATAGTACCTATATAAAAACGTTAAAAAAATACCTGCGGCAAATAGTTTCTAAAGGTTAAGCGTCCGTATTCTATGCATAACTGACATCGTTTCAATTTATATTAATTAAAAGGCAAAGTCCTCGTATAAAATCGCCAAACCTTAGAAGCATTAAACTGTCAGGAAGATGTGCTCGCTTTAATTTAAATTTTTAATTGAAAGATGGATGAAGACCTCTCACATGCAACAATTTTATATAACTATCAGCTTTGCTAAGTTAATATAAGATGAAGGTTTGATACAAAGTACAATTTAAGTTCATACCTTCCAGATTTTATGATAAAATGAATCTCTATATATGAATACAGAATGACAAGTACTGTCATACTTAGAAACTGTAGTATGTAAGATTTTCACAAAGTCCTTGTTACAGTCTGGCTCTCTGCTCAAGTGCAGTACATGATATAGTCAAAGCCCAAGTAGCAAATATTGCAATATAAATATTACCCACCAATCCACTAAGTAATTTGAGAAAAAATGATTGATTGCTATACCAACCGTTCGAAAAAAATGCACAAGTTATAGCTATCCCGTTATTTATATTAGAAAACTCCTTTTTGGCATTATGGTTCAGGACCTTATTGTCTACCAAATCCACATATCAAATACTATGTTGTACTTCCGGAAATAACTGAAAGTGACATCAACTTTGCCTTTTTAAATAGAACACTCTGTATATTGTTAATTATTCTGAAAGATCTTTTTATTACGAAAATAATGAACTTTTTGAAAATTTTCTACGATAAAAAATGAGTGCATATTAAAACTAGATATTGTGAACTCACATAGATCACACTTGCACTGAATTTAATAAAAAAAAAAAAGAAAAATGAATGTTATAGTATCTTAAAACTACGGGTAAAATTGATTGTAAGTAACTACAATAATTGTTATTTATTTAAGTTTCAAATTTGTTAGCTTTGTCTTGTTGATAATTACCGTGATATGGATTTTACAAAACTTACTTTAGTTAAAAACATCAAAGGTAACTAGATCATTAAATATTTCTCAATTTCTATCATTAGTTTTGGAACAAGAGAGCCACGTTTTCTTTGGTTTCTATGATTGAATTCATGACAACTGTGATCTATAAAAGTTTGCAATTTCCAGCTTTAATGTGCTCGAAAATCATTTTCATGGTTAAGAGATTTTCAACAAACTAATTAGTTTCATAATAAAAAATTTTCTAAATATTAAACAAGATATAGGTTGTTCTATTTAAAAAAGCAAAGTTGATCCCACTTTTGGTTATTTCCGGAAGTACGAGATGACATTTAATACGTGAATTTGATAGAAAATATGGACCTAAATCATACTATCAAAAAGAGTTTTCAGAATAACAGTAGAGGTATAAGCTCGTGTTTTTTTAGGATGGAAGGTGTATTCTGCCAAATTTAAATTTGATATATTATATTTAATTTTAAACAATAATGATAAAAAGAATTATTGATGTTAACATTAGTGTTTTGTAAACATACACAATAAAACAGGTTTGTTTCTTTACATTCTGTATTTACAATGATGGAAACTTTACAAATATTCTTTAATAATCTCATTTATAGGTACTTATATATCTAGTTTTTCTCTTTACAATGGTGTAACTGTAAATTGAAGATCTGTATATCCATTTTACTTAAATATTCAAACAATGTTACATTTAAAACGAATCTGTTGTATTACAAATCGTACTATGAAATTATAAATATATTAAATTAAAACATAAAATTGTTGTTGCTTACATCATTTCTTATACCTCAACTGAGGATTAGTATTAACCGTAACAAAAATATATTAACTAACAATCTTTTATAAATTATTTACACCGGAATTCCAGTTGATGGTCCATTATTTTTGAGAGAAACCCTTGAACTACTCAAGGAGGAATATGACTTATGTATTTTTTTGCAACAACAGCACAAATCTTGTATTAAACCATTTAAACTGCCATTCGAATCTGATCTATAAACGCCACTAGACATGTCTTCTACACTTGTAACTCCTATGAAGGCATGTAAGTCGCTTTTTGGAAAACCGTCATTATAATATACCTTAATGGTGTCATATGCATCCATAATAACAGCAATAAATAAACTTAAAACTACATAAATGTACATACTTATAAAAGAATATAGATAAATTCGGCTGTACCACCAAAGCATTAGTGACTTGTTTGACATAATTGAAAATGTTGCAAACATATCATCCCCATTTACAAGAGAGAATAAGCATTCTGAAGTTGTTGCAAGTGATCTAAATTTCATGTGGTATGGTCCAAGAACTAACCACCCACAAAAAGTAAATCCAGCGTAAATCAACAGAGCACAAAGAAGAAATCTCGCAACTTTTGGAGCTGCTTTCTTCAAAGTTAATATCACTACATTGTACGTTTTAAAGAAACCTAAGTATCTCAACACTCCAAACCAAACTAACATATTTCCGGTACCTAAGAAAACACTACCTACATTCCACTGATTGCCCGAAAACTCTTTGCGTTCTATTTGTTCTTTTATTGCAGAACCAACAATTATAAGAATGTCATTTACAATAATCATAATATACCACATGTTGAGAAATTCCAATTTATCGTTATGGTTAAGCTCTCTGTGATAATGAAGTTTGAAAAAGTTATTTGTAATGATTTTTAATTGCTGTGCTCTCCAAATTGCACGGCTACACAAAATGAAAGAAATGGCACATATAATTATAACTAAAAAGTTTAGCAAACTTCTCAAAAATGAATCTACCTTGTTGTCGATTATGTAATGAACATCACCTTGACATGTTAAACGAATGGGCTCAGCGTCTAATGACAATAACATTTGTCCGTCATGGTCTCGATTATCAAACGAAATAATAATATCAAATCTATAGCAATCTGGTGGTGTAATTGGACCAGCAGCCTTAAAATTAACTGTCTTAATGGCAAAATTTAGAGTTGCTGTTACAAGTGCTGAAAAGTTAATTTCTAAATCTTTAAAATACTCCTTTGACAATAACTTTCCATCCTTAACGTCGTGAGTTATGTTGTAACAAGTTTCTTCTAATTCTGCATCGAACACATAGGATTCATTAAATCCAAAAATGATACCTTTTTTATATTGACTCAAACACAGTTTCATTCCACTGATTGTGTTATCTTCATTGGCATAGGAATATGGTCCAATTGTAGCATTTAACTTTGAATACCCATCAAAAGCGTAATCAATAGTGCTATAAAATTCTTCAATTTTATATAAGGCTAATGGGCCAGCTGCTGGAGGATATGCGTTAATCTCCCTCGTTGAATCCCATCCTTTCAAAAATAAATGCGAAAAGGTAATTCGATTATCCCAAGTGTAGTTAACGTGGTTGTAACGACTGTATGCAAACAAGCACAATTGCATTGTAACCAGTACTATTTTAATTACTTGCACCATAAATTTATATGGAAACCTTCTTTTGGCTTGCCACTTTTCTATGGGATTCATAAAAAAGAACTGGAGCTTCCTGCGCATCCTTTCTTCTGTTAACAAAGGCATCCTTGTGTGATCTTGCCTCGAATGTCTGCCATTAAGCTCCTCTTCACTATCGGTACTGCAACCATCTGGAGTACCACAACGATTTTGATCCATAGCGAATTCTACTTAATAAATTAATTAAAATGAGAATTTTTACACAACAACCCACTCTGGGTATTCACACGCATGCAATTTGACAGATCTGACAGAGTTCAGCAGAGCTTTACACAAACACCTGTAATATGATCGTACAGGGGCGTATTTAAAATTTTGTTTGAAGTACAAATGCACCGTAAAAATGTCGAAAAAAGTCGATGGTATCCAGGAAAAAACCCAAAAAACTTTTCTGAAGAGAGAAAGCAATCCTCAATTTGCTAACTGCATTAGTTAAATTTTTTTTTACACACGGACAAATATTTTACAGGGATTCTAAAAATGTCTGATTGGCACTGGTTGTAATGGTTCTGTTTTTTGTTTAACCTCCAACCTGAATTTGCTGTTGAAATTTAGGTTTGTACCGCACCTCAGCCACAGTATAAATAAGGTAACCTTATTTATACTGTGCCTCAGCTAGCTCAGTCTCAACTTCAGGGCAATTCAGTTAACGGGTACTGGGTCACTTTCCCAGCCTGTAAACTTTTCGCTCTCTATTTACTTTCATAAAATAATACTCACTAAATGCACTTTAACAAGCATTTTATTGCTTAACATTTAAAATTTAGGAAAGACACAAATAACCCTATCGGCCCTACCTAGCTAACTGTTCTAAATACAAAGTAATAAAACAAATATACAATCTTAATTCTAACTTATATTCTACTTAGCTTTAAACGGTGGTGCACGGCAAAGTCTGGCGTGGTTCGTGGAACAGGCGGTGTATCCCGCCGTAAGATCGCTGAGAATTGCGATAATAAGTAGAGTCGCTGCTGCGCTGGGCTGGGTGGATCATGGACTACCGATTTTCACACACACACACACTTGGCGTCAACGACTGATTTTATTCAATTTTTCCTGGGATGTTGATTTCGCGGCGCGACATTAACGCACCAAAATCACTTTTAAGCGCACTGCGTATAGTTAACGCCCACAATGCTTCTTTTCCTAACAACGACGCTATTTTCGCTTCTACCGCTAACACCACCAACTGTAGTGGTCAGCTTGGTCCTCACCCTTCGACCGCTTGCGATCATCTCCTTCAACCACCCTCACTCACAACGACGCTTTCTCACGCGTCCACGGCGTCCTGGGGGTACCGTTAGGTCACTTCGCCGTTCTGGCGGCTCCCTACGTGACCGGAACAAAGAATCGGGCCTGACGATCAGTCGCCTACCCCAGCCATCCGACCAACACTTTTAGCAAATTCTTAAGTACAATGCTAAAGTGCACTTAGCGGCTTTAGCAAAAGGAATTTACTCAGAAAGCCTTATTCTGAAAACTTGACCCATTACATGGTGACGCATTGTTTGCACGAATTGTCATGTCCTATTGTATAAAAAGACACAAAATATATGATAGCTAAAGACTGGACTTTTAGTCGCAGAAAAGCAAAAAGTTTCCATAAAATCAAATAAGTAAACAAAAACTATGAGCGTAAACGTTACCTTTTAAAAAACCACAAATAAATGTACAAAAATCGGATATCCACATATGTTATTTGGTTGGCTTAAATCAGCTAACAACTAACAACTTCTTGTACTACGAGTCTTTAATAGCGCGTATTCGCTCCACGAGTTGTGATCAACTGATCACATCTCTTATTCGTCGCGGCAAACCGTGGCATACTGCGTAGAAGGTCTACAATCTTCTCATCCTGATTTAGCAGTCCCCATTCTTCTTGAAGATCTGCCTGATGGTCATGCAGGGTCTCTGGATCGGCTACTCTGCTTCGGAGGCGACGACGTAACATACCTCACACGTATATAATGGGACTGAGATCGGAGCTATGGGCTGGCCAAACCACCTGAGTAAATCTCACGTCATCCAAGATACAAGTAACAGTTCATTATTTTTGCGATATGTGGTCTCGCGTTGTCGTGCATTAATTGAATCTGCGCTCGCCGGTAAATGGAGCGTATGGAACCACATGATCCGTAAACAGTCAACGATGCACCTATCGGCAGTTATTGTGCCATTATTCATTAATACAAGTGTTATATCCACATGTTAATGACCATTTTCTTACGCCCAATTTCTAAGAAACTGTCTTAAAATGCAGATGTAAAGACACTTGTGTTGGCGCCACAGTGTAATTTGATACAGGGTCAGCTCATTAAAAACTGACCATCCCCTCTGAAATGCGGGATGAAGCAATGTTCTGCATGGGAACAGGATAACACTTGGGTTTTCGACACCGATCTGATCGGCCCAACTTATGCATTTAAAATTATAAATAGCAAGCAAAAGGTTAAATAAATTAAAAGTGATCCATATCTTCTTGTTTCATTCACGTGACGCAACGAATTTAAGTCTCTACAAGTAGGCACGACACAAGGGCCGGCCGCGCGGACCTCAAACAAAATTTCTGTCCAAACTGTTAAGGAACGGCTATGGTAGAGAGCGCTTAAGGATATGATGCACTGGGAATACTAAGCCTCTATTTTATCCATGGGGACTACCGCTCTCAGGTCTCCCACCAAACACGTTCTCGACCGTCCGGCGATCCCAAGCTAAAAAGGTACTCGTCCGTGAACAAGACAAACCTCCAGTCATCCACAGTCCAATTGGCGTAACCACAGATACAGGATAGTTGACGTGATTCACGGACAAAACTTAAGTGCGCTCTTCGAATTTCGATGAACTGGGAGAAGTTCTAATTCCGTGGCAAGCCTCCTGGACCAAAGCGCAGTCCCTGTTCATTTAGCCTCTGGGATGAACAAGCGTCTATGGCCTGACCAATGTGCAGGCTTCGCGCAGGCGCAGTCTCGTAAAATGTGTTGACTGTTACAACTTCGGTCTGCAATTATTGCTTCGTGCACGGTCGAACTTGAGCAGTTAGTATGCCGTCAATCTCAGTGAGTAAATGCAACTTTGTTTTGGTATTTTTTCTTTAAAAATATAACTGCTCTTAACCATAACCTCCGGCAGACCGCCATGACCAACAACATTGTTTAAAAAAAAGCAGCATAAATAAAAAAAAAGTTTAACCCCGCTGCGCCGATTCGACCCCTCAACCATTTATGCAGTAAAAAGCTGTACACCGGCATTTCCACCTGTGCCACGATGAACTTACAGGATATCGCTAAAACATATTATAGTATAAACTATCCAACCATGCACGAAGCCTGCAGAATGGTCAGGCCGTAGACGCTTGTCTAGGATGATACCACACCTCGAACTACCGTCAATCGATTAATGACAGCGACGATCTTTGCTGTTTGGCGTTGATCCCGGAGCAAGCATGCCACAAGACCACAGAGGCAAATCGACCGTTCTGCTCGTTTGTTGCGCGATTACAGCCCGATCTTGCTCTTCTCGTATACTGACTCTAACAGGACGTCCTGCTACTAGCCGCTAGTGTCTAAATTTAACCGCCGATCCTGACGGCAATCAGTGAGTGAATGCTATTTTTTCTTTAACAATATAACTGCTCTTAAAAAATAACCTCGCGTAAACAGCAAAACGCAACAACAGTGTTTAAAAAAAAACTATAAAATAAAAAAAAAATTTTGGTCCCAACTACTTATGCAGTAAAAAGGCAGTACACCCGAACACAGCCGCATATCCATCTGTGCCACTACGAACTTGGCGGTTATCGCTAAAAAAGTGTTAATTGAATGCGTGCGCAATAGAAATGCGATTTCTTTTAACGGTCGCGCAAAAGCATTGCAATTGCGTCAACCTTAACGTGTATGTTGAACATTACGTTACTGTTGCGAAAGGTTTAATGTTCTGTGGTTGCGATTACGGCTGCGGTTGATACGGTTTGCAGCTTTGCACTATAAAATCCAGCTCTATATCTTTCGCCGCTATATAAACATTCTATAATAGGAGAGTAATTGCATATTACAATTCAATAATGTTCAGAAAGCAGGCCACGTAACGTGTTGTAGGGATTAGTAAAAGAAAAATTAAGTGTACGTTTTTTTGTGGAGCAGTCTAGTTCAATCTAAGAAACTACAATTTTTTCAGGTTTTTACCATCTACCCTAATTCATTTTATTGATGTTACACACTTTACATTTTACATCTGAGATTCCTAATGCACCAAAATTTTTTAACTCGGTCCTGTGGTTTTTGTTGCGGATTTGACAATTTTATATACGTCAGTCAGTCACCTAACCTTCAGTGTGGTATGCATTAATATAAAAAAGCTTCACAAATATTAAAACCTAAGTTTACCATGTCCAATAGAGAAATAAATAATTTATACTTTTTAAACAGGTATTTAATGCTTTTACTTAACATCAATAATCCTTACTATTTAATAATTTTTGTAGATATCCACAGCATTCTTTTGGGCTTTTTACTTTCCTTTTATATCTGCCAGTGGGAATTATTTTGTTGCTTGTCAGAGCAATACTTGGAATTCAAGTTTTTGTGTTTGGATTCTTATTACCCGATGTACCGGTAGTACAAAGGTTTTTAGGAAAGTTACTTTGCGCAACGTTAGGAATTACTGTAGATGTGGAAAACCCAGACAAAAAGGAAAATGTAGAAGTTTACATCAGTAATTGTATTACACCTTTTGATCACTTAGTCATTCATTCACACACAGGATCCGTGCTGGTAATCTTTATTGTTACGATTATATTGAACACATATTTTATTTATACGTTTCAGCCAGGCAAACTTGTGTTCAATTCTTTGTTATCAACGGCATTTGGACTTCGTTTCTTTGGATCGTCTTCAACAAACTTTAATAATTTTAAAAAGAATGTAGCTGTAGCAATAGCAGATGGTACAGTTCCAGTTCACTTCCAGCCGGAAAGCAAACAAACAAATGGCAAAGCTATATTAAAATTTAAAACGTGGCCTTTTGAACTTTGCAGTCGAGTACAACCAGTATGCATTGAAGTTTGTCGGCCATTTTTAGACATTAAGATTTCCGCATTTGATAGTTCATACTGGTCAGATACAGTGGCATACATGTTTTCACCATACACTAGTTACAAATTGCGCTTCTTGCCTACAGTTGGAAAGATGAACTTGTCCGAATCAGAATTTGCAGAAAAAGTACGACAGGATGTTGCATCTGGTTTAAAGGTAAAAATTTCATAATTTAGAGAAAGTAAATTGCTTGTTTATTTATTAAAAGTATATAACTAATATTAAAATAGGTAGAACTATCAGATTATGCAGCGTCTGATCTATTAGAGTGGGAGAAAAGAATAATTGAGGATGTTTTACGGAGAGAAAGGGAGGAAATGCATCGACCTAGTTCAAGTATGGTTCCTACTGGCAATCCAGAAGTTCAGCGTATGGCCCGCCAAGTAAAAGAGGTCTTGCCTATGGTGCCATTCAGTACAATATGTACAGACCTAAGTAAGTAATCTAATAATTTGATGATTAAGTGCCTTAATTAACACAATTCTAGTGAAAACTTGGAATGTGGATCAAACCATTACGAATATATTGGAAGGCCACGTTTCATATATACCAGAGTCTCCTTCTTCAACATCGAACAGGTCATCACCAGCACCTAACATTGCTGTGACCACAGCTGCTAATAAAAGTAAAGTAACTAAACAGGATCCATTATGCACTGCAGCATCTTCGTTTGGCAAGTCTGCTCATGAAAGAACGCTATCCTTCCAAGAACGAAAACAACAACTCATTGACGCAGCAAGACAGCGATACATTGAAAAACATGGACTTAACATTGTAGGAAGTTCTTAATTGTTAATAATTCATTATTTGTGATGATATTTTCAGTTCGGGTGCCAAAATTAGACTATGTTGATGTTTGGCTATCTATTTTAAATTCTATTTTTTTTTGCCAGTATGAGTATTTGGTTTCTTTTATTATCTTCCTTTAATTTATGATAATATAACTAGCCAAACATTAACTGAACATCTAACTTGGAATATAAGTAGGATTTTCGTATTTTACAAATACATTTGCAACAATATTTGTTATTTTTATCAATAAAATGATGTGCCGGGCGAACTACACACTGTAGGTAAGTAAAGCTTTGAAACGAACTTTTATCATGGCCTGTTTAAAGTATTTTATTGTACATATTGGTAAGCATTGTGCTTTGGAGAAAGAAATTCATTTGATTACTTGATTATTGTACATAAATGTTCAAAATGTGTTAAGGTTTTAGTAATAACTACCGTTGTGATAGTCTGTCTTTAATGATAATTTTATTTTATATTAGCACAATTGGGAAACATCCTTTTATTAAAATTATATCGCAAAACTCCAAAAATAAATGGTGGATACAATTATTTTTTGTTGATTTTTCTAACTGTTCATGGAATGCATTGTATTGACAAAAACTGTTAATTGCAGTAATCTGGATAATTTTTAATGTGCAATATAGAAGGTTCTGAATGTTATCATATCATCACATCGTGCATGTGTAGTCTGATGTAAATACTTTAATCATCGAATTAGTTTTCCTGTTTATTTTTCAATTTCCTTGTACATTATGACTGAATTATCTACCTTATAATCAATCAACTTTTAATTATTATTATTTCAAATATTTGAATAAACATTTTTAGTGAAATATGTTTTATTGCTCATTAACTGCCCTTTTTACTTTCCCACATTTCTACTGAAGTAAGGAAAGTTATTTCATGCAAATTTTCGAATTTCAGATTTTAAAGAAAATACGCGTTTTGGAGTTCAAGGAACCCAAAAACATGGTTTTTAAATAATTTCGGTCTGTGGGTCGGTGCGTTCGTTTCCCTATACGTCTGGAACCCCTTTACCGATTTTATAAGATTTGGTGTGTGGAAGTTTTTTAGTTGCAGGTAGTTCTTTGTAAGGTGGCTAATCGGAACCGGAAACGGAAATTAGACCTGTTTTTTTGGTATATATCTTTTTCTAAACTTTTTCAAATTTTGAATACATAGCGTTGTAGTGCTTCTAAAGACAAATCAAATGCTTTTTTCAAAATGCTGTACCTACAAAATGAAGGGCGCTACGAATTTTTGAAAATTTCAACTTTAATGCCCGATTACTTAAAAACAAAATATCCAATCAATACAAATTATCATATTATTTGATAGCCCTTAATAAGTATAATCAAGTGATGTAAAATAATTTTTGGAAATTTGAAAATTGTAAATATACTAGCGGTTCAAAATTTTCAAAAAAATTTCCACAAAAGCTGCTCACTCAATTTTTTTTTAACTTTCTAAGCCGATAGAGCTGGCAATCAACAACAAATCTGTTTTTTACTTACCTCCCAAATTGTACTCTGACGTTCTCCAGGAATTTTTGAAAATTCTGAATTTGATTAATTTTTATTCAATAAGGCACACGCCGATTGTTATTAACTTTTATCAGTTCGATAGGCTATTTGAAGTACTTTGTTAGGATCTGCAAGAATTTTCAATTATTTTAAAAATTAAGAAAAAAAACGATACTTTTTAATAGCAATAACGTGTTTCCCGGCAGCTATGTGATTTTAACTGCTACGCCTATCAATTAGCTCTAATAAAAAAAATATTTTTCATTTTTTGTACATTTTTGATAACTCTTAAAATAAAGCGAATATTTACGGACTTACAAACTAATTTAGTAGCTATTTTTTGGTTTATCTAATGTTAATTTTGAGCGAAACTTTTCGCCAAACGAATTTAGGGGGTTGTTACACTCCCCAAACAGCACCCGAAAACATATTCAATACATTTTTACCTTTCAATGTACAGCGAACATCAAAATAAACTTTCACGTTGACCCTACTACTACCTTTTTCGATGGTTTATGTATTAATATGTGAAAATCCAACATCCAAAATTCGTTTAAAATTGTTAAAAGTAAACGAGAAATAAAATGCTTTTTGTTTTGATTGTATAAACACTTGGAATTAACATAGTAACACCTTAGTAACAAATAGAAGGTCTTGGTGGTGTCGAATTTGTTCGTTTTGACCTGTTTGTTCATTTTTAGGTGTAATATTTTCTGCAGTCGTTATATATACATATAATAATATATTTTTATATAAATAATTAAATAAACACTTGAAGACTAGGCTAATACGACTCGCTAATGATGCGGTACACACTCTTCGTATTCAATTTAAAAAATAAGGGAAATGCTAGTTTTGTTATTCATCATAACTTTTATTTTTTATTGATGAATTTTTCATATAAAATATGGAGGGAGCTATATATTGCTATGATATGATAGTAGAGTGCTATGTGGTTTATATTTTAACTTCTGTGGGGGAATCGGAGTCACAAGATGAAACCTACATTTATTGGAAGCTCATATTATAATAAATATAAATCCAGAAGTAATCAAAAATTAGAACGGGCAAAACGGCACTAGGATCAAAAGTTGAGATGGCCACACTATCGTCAAGAAGAAAACATACCCAATTTTTTGGTATAAAATACATAAGGAGTTTTGTACGAATTATATTTTTTTTTATTTATCGAAATTCCAAACATACGTTGAGTCTTATGGGAGAAAAAATTTAAATAATTCAATATCTCGGTTCAAACCTTATAAAAATCTAATACAAATCTTACATTTTTTGGCTTTACACCGCTTTTTCTTATAAAAAAGAGCGTAAATCGACAAAATTTTATTCTTTAAAAAAGTTTCGCTAATGTTTTTAGAAGGTGTTGAAGTGTTAGTTATATTTTTTACATGAAAACGGAACCAGATATGAAATTAAATGTAAGAAAAGTCAATTTCAGACGGTCCGCCCGCCGACACGCAGTTCGCGTCCCCACCCTGCGAGAGTATCTCGCATCTCGTTTATCTCCATAGCTCCGTCTCGATTTTGACGTTATATAGTTTACTGTTTTCGGAGTAGACATTAGTTGTGTATTCAGTCTTGTAAGTTTTAATTTAATTCCAACATTTTTTTAAAACTTTTTTCGTGGTGGATTGCAACAGTAGGAAAGTGAAATGGATAATACAGACAGCACTAGTTCTGAAAGTGAAATTGATTCATATGTAAAATTCAAGACAATAATCGGGCCGCGATGTATTATATGTAAAACTACAGGAGCCTCTTTAAGCGCCACGGAAACAAGTTTTTATACCTTTTTAAAATCTACAAAGATTGGAGATGACATCAGCAAAACTACAGATATTGAGATTCAGAAGTGGAAACTGGAAATGTATTCATTGGCACAAGAATTGCTACATTAGTTACACCAGCAAAAAAATATTGAAGTTTTACGAAACAGATCTGAAAGATTGGAAGAATATAAAGAAGCTGGGATAGAACCACCACACCCTTCTTGCAGAACACTACGTAAAGGTTTATTCGACATAAACAAATGTGTATTTTGTTAGAAGCGTTCTGCCGAGAAACGATTGTCACAAGTTATGTCCAAAAATATAGAAAATAAAATCAAACATATAGCGTCTATGTCCTCAGAGGTAGGTACTACAACGGATTGGATCGAAAGATATAACAGCAATGGAAGTGAAGTATCATCCAAACTGTCTAATTGTACAAAAGAGAAAGTTCTGTAAGCAACAAAAATGTGCAATGGAAAATCGTGCAAGTGAAGTTAACTCCAAAGACAAACCCCTAGAAAAAGTTGTAACCATTGTTGAAAGTGGTATTGGAAAGGGAAAAGGTTTTACAGCAACATCTATATATAATCGTTACAACGAACTGGGAGGAACACAATCGAAACGTACTTTAATGGAAAATCTGAAAAAATATTTTGGATCACAAATAGAGATTGCTAAATCTGACAAGGCAAATATTTCTTCAGTCGTTATACCTTCCGTTAAAAAATCTGACACTATCCACAATTACATTGAAGCCGCTTCTTCATCCCATGATTCGTCATTATTTAGTGGTGTTTCCGAACCATCTCAAGTGCATAAAATATGTACAGATATTAAAGCTGAAATGGATAGTATTCCTGACTTCAAGGACACTTCAAATTTAGATGTTGTAGATTACAAGAAATACATACCAGAGGCTTTATTATGGATTATCAGTTTATTAATTACTCTGATGAAGGAAATGTACAAAATACTAACTTATTTAGCATATGCCAGGATATTATTTATGCCCGCTTTAAAGGGAAGAAATTAACTCCGAAACACATAGGGATAGGAATTTTGGTACATCAAGAAACGAGATCAAAGAAATTAGTAGAATCGTTACATTCTTGTGGCCACTCTGTTTCATATAAAGGTGTATTGAGACTCCGAAACAGTATTGCGCAAGAAGAAATAACCAGATATTTACACAACGATAACTGTTACATCCCACAGCAGTTGGTACCAAATAGATTTGTACAGTTTGCAGCCGATAATATAGATATCCTAGAGGAAACACTCGATAAAGCACCTACTTTTCACGGTACCCAAATTGTGGCATTCCAAGAAGGACCACCAAATATGGAAAAGACAAAAGCGTGGAAGTTGTTGCCCTATCACGTGAAACTTGAAATTCCAGAGAATTTTGACAGTTTGCACAAAGTTATCCAGCCACCCAATAAAATAAAGCCAAATGTAACACTCAAGAGCTTAATTTTGGAACAGAATCAACAAGACAGTTTCATGTTTGCTTATAATTTGTCATGGATCCTTTGTAGAACAGTCAATAACGATTTTAACAAAGAAGCAATTGTGGTGCCACAATGGTCTGGTTTCGGTAAGTTACTGCACGAAGATAAAGCTTGTACCACAACGTACGGATACTTACCTCTTTTGCGCTATGTTGCCTCCGAATATGATACGGTATACACAACGATGAGAAGATGTAGCGAAATAGCTCGAAAATTAGGAATCGAACATACTGTAATAACATTTGATCAAGCTATTTACTACAAGGCAAAGCAAATACAATGGCAGAATCCGAAAGAATGTGCGACTTTTGTAATACGTTTAGGAGGTTTTCATATTATGCTGAATTTTCTAAAAGTCATAGGGCAACATATGTCCGATTCAGGATTAAGTGATGTATGGCTAGAATCAGGATTATACGGGGATTCAACTAGTGCTGGAATATTATGTGGGAAAAAATGGAATAAAGGAATAAGAGCTCACAAAATAACATACGAGAGCCTAATGAGAATTCTTGTTCCTAGATTCGAAAAATGGTTAACAGAATGCAATAGTGATATGAGATTCATACATTAAATTTTTCTAGGCTAATGGCAAAAGAAATATGTAATTCCATAAAACAAAAGGGATCAC